>CM035165.1:89790341-90390341 GCA_020205615.1 Panax quinquefolius
CGATTAGATACTTAATGGCGAGAATGATCGATTGTAGAGCTATTACGCTTGGTCCCGATGAGATATGCTCTGAATTTTAATCTGAAACACAACATAGTAATTCTTTTTAGTGATTGTTGTAATTCAAGCTGAAACATCTGTCAGCGTCTTCTTTGGAAGTAATGGATTGTGTGAAACATCTTGTCATGGCGTTGTCTGACACTTTGCTCCATTGCTGCGTAGTCATTTGGCGTCATACATGATTCGAACAGTAAAGACCGATGAGCGCCCTGATAATTGGAAGCGAGAGACCGATTTCTTCTTTAATACCTCAAATGCCTTGATCATGGTGATCCATCTTGAAAGGCACATCTTTCTCAACCGAGGAACAAAGGGTTTGAAATTTTTGAAAAGTCTTTAATGGCGTCTGTAAAGCCCGCGTGTCCCCAAAAACTCCGTATTCCTTTTGAGATGATGGAGGAGGTAGTTTCTCAATCGTCTCGATCTTGACTTTGTCACCTCTAACCTGCTGCCCGAAACCTCGTATGCCCTAAAATAATCTCTTCTTTCACCGTAAAGTGGCATTTTTTCCCGATTAAGGACGGAGTTAGTCTCCACGCGTCGGCTTAAACACTAAATCTGATTTTTTAAGCATAAATCAAAAGCTATCACGAACCACGGAAAAAAGTCATCCATGAATACCTCTAAATTACATTCGACCGTATCGGAGAAGATCATGCGTCGTTACGGCAGATTGAAAGGTTCAAGCGTATTACATAAACCAAAAGGGACGTCTGACGGAATGCAAAGCGTACCGTATGGACGTGTGAATGTGGTTTTCTCTTGATCCTCTCCGGCTATGGCAATTTGATTGTATCCGAATATCCATCGAGAGATAATAGGCGGATGTCCATTAACTATCCGACTGTCGATCGATGAGCGGCGAGGGAAGTGATCTTACTTGTAATAACAATTGAACTTGCGGTAGTCCATACATCTCTTCATCCTGTAATGGTTCTAGTAGGGATGAGCTCATTAACTTCATTCTTCACTGCTTTATCGTACCCCCTTTCTTTGGTGCTGCCTTTATGCTGGGACTCACCGTGCTTTATAAAGATTGGGTAAATATGCTAAGCATCGACCATTTATGATCTCCTTTTCACCACATCCTTCCGTAATGGGGTTTAGCCTTCTTTGCTGCGATTGATGGTTGGTTTACCCCCTTCGTCCATTAAAATCTTATCATCTGAGAATGATGGACTAATTCCTCGAATATCCTTTATAGTCCACCGATTCTTTGTTTTGAACTCTCATGAGGCCCGTAGCAATTTATCCTTTTTGCGTGTCGATTAACTCGGTTGAAACAATATAGCGGTAGGGTGGCATCTTTTTCCCAAATAGGCATCTTTTGCGGAGAGGATGGTAAAGCGTACCGGTGGCTCTTCTATCGAGGTTTGAACTTTTACCTTAGTTTAGGCCTATCGAGGGTGTTGAATGAGTTTGATTTCTTTTTCGGTAGAAAAGATGATGTATCTAGCCATTTGGCGTACTCAACGTCGTCTTGATACCATCATCGTCCATCCAGAGCAAAATGGATTCTAGTGGGTCTCTCGAATAATTTCCATGAACTTGTGATTAACTAATTCCTCCATGATATCCACCCGCATACACTCACTTTTTTTTCGGATAAGACATTGAATTGAATACATTAAAGGTGACTGTTGATCCTCGACTCGCGTTGTCGATTCTACTTTTTGCATGTCAATCGATATTCTTCCGATTTGCTAAAAATGGTGCCAAGAATATATGGAATTTATTTATCTACTTCTGATCGAAGATAAAGAAAAATGGTGAAGATGAATTTATCCACTTTGATTAAAACATCCTCAACAATACCTGTGGATATGTAGCAGATCGATCCTGCGACTACAAAGCGATATTTGTCGGTCGTGGGCTTGAAGTCAAAAGCGGTTGTGAGCGGATAATGGCATTAAATTTATCACGGCCCCCAAATCACCTGATACTGCTCCCGTCCGGCGATTTCTAATTTCACGTGTAATATTAAAGCTACGGATCGGATCCTTGAGGTAACTTATTACGTATAATTGCCTTCTACACTCTTGATTCGCGCTTGTCTCGAAACTCTCCCAATTTCCTTTTCCTCGACAAAACCTCCTTCATAAACTTGGCGTAACTTCGGCATTTGTTCGAAGCTTGTGAAGGAGATGTTGATATGCGATTTTTTGAAATATCCGAATCTTGGCTTGTTTATCGACTTGGATTTCTAAAACCTCTCTGGATACGGTATGGGAGGCATTGTGATGGTTGGTTCCAATTCTCTACTGCTTTCAGCGGTCTCATCTTAGCGTTCCGGTGTCCTGACTTCCTCTATTTCACTTGATGCGTTATCCCTTGTTTCCCCTATCCTTATTTGTCTCTTGTAAATCATTTCCGCCATTGAGGAATTCTGACCTTCTGATGCTCATCTCTGCTTTGGATTTTCTGTGTCGCTCGGAGTGTTCCAGTGGTCGGGTTATTGAGCATGTGCTTCTATCCCCACTTGATTTTCTAGATTCTTTATCGGCCGCCCAGCTTTTCATATTATTTCCTACTTGATTCAATTTTTGTCTTGTTCCTCGTTCCTTTTATGAAGCTTCAATAAATTTTTCGAGGCTTCTTCCAAACTTGATTTCCTCTCTGGTTGTTGTTGGTCGATTTTGAAATCCGAATGTGTTTTTGTTGTATAAGCTTGCTTGAGCTTGATTGTTACTCGAAAATCCGGATGATTTCTCACTTTGGGATTATACGCATTTTGGTTCGGATATGGTTGGGTAGAGGCAATTAGCTCCCTACCTGTTGGTGATTCGGCATTTATGGCACATTGATCGTAGCATGACTCCCGGTAGCATAATTCACTGAACCATTGCTACTTCTTTGTGTGGATTGTGGACTCCATTTCTCCATTTCTTAGCTATTCGGCCACTTGTCTTTGCCAATCGTCATTGGATCCCTTCAAACTTTCGGTGTTTTTGGAGGGTTGACCTGAAGTCGTGGGCCATGAAATGATAATTGTTGTTGGCCATCGTTTCCCTAACGGTTGATAAGCCTCATCAAAATTCTTAGACATAATCGCTCCACTCTTGTTACTGCATCAATCACGGCTCTTGTGGGCGTGCAAACCATCATGAAATATCCCCCATTGCATCCTTTGTGGAATTAGTGATGTAGGCACTTCTGGATCATATCCTTAAATCTTTCCGCCTCGTATAACGATTAAAGGTCGGTGTGCAAAGGTGTAAATATCGTTAAAAGTAGTTTTTGAAGCTTATTTGGTGGGAAAAACTTAGCTAGAAATTTTGAAGCTAAAGTCGTCCCAGACGTGATTGAACCAAGAGGCAAAGAATGTAACCAACTCAAGCTTTATCTTTTAATGTGGCAGGAATATCCTCAACCTTATAGCATCCTGAGCCACATTATTAAACTTGAAGGTGCCAAACTTGAGAAACTCAAGATGTGCTCATTAGGATCATCTATCGAACTACCCCCAATGGCATGTATTACGAAGCATCAATTGTTCCGGTTTTATCTAAAGCTATTTTGCATTGATTGTCGGCCTCCTAATACTTTCATTGTATATCTCTGTGACATTGACGTGGCATAATCCTAAGTGATTTATGTTCGTCCCCTGCCATATTCGTGTATTTCTTATTACTGAGGATTTTCTTTCTCGGTGTGCAACTGATCATTTACCAATTTACGAAACTTCCTTTCAATATCGTCACGTATAAGAAAAAAAAGTTCCTTTTAGCCCTTGATCTAGTGTTATATACTTTCATGAAAATTCTGCAAATCTGAAGAAAAATAAATAACGTTTAAATTAAGACCGAATTGATTATAACTAATATGGAATTAATATTAATAAAGAATTCTGACAATGCGAGCTAAAAACTTGTTGGTTGATTTCATGATCAATGAATACGTCCAAGTATACGATTCGATAAGTAATAAGTGATAAAAAGAAAGTGTCGATCCATGAGAATTGAATCAATAAATTTAACTACTAGTACTATATTAATCGATTTTATTTAAACAACTATAAATTGTGATTTTTCGAAATAATGAAACTAAATTAAACAATTAAAAGAGATTACTCTAAAATAAAGCAAATAAATAAAACTAAGATTTGAATGAATGAATTAGGATTAATAAGGATTAAGACTCAATATCCCCAATTATGAACTATAAACTAATTATCCTAATTATTATGCCCTCTTGAATTGTTAACGAGATTTCTCGAATGCGAAAAGCCCTTTTCAAGTGATCGATTGACTTTATTTAATCAGATTAATCTTGCTATATTCTATGCAAAACAATTGAATTAAACTCTTTGATCGATTCCTTATGTATTACATGTGGTGAACAGATATTTTCATTCAATTCACAAACCTAATTATTCACTATGCAAATAACTAAGTCACATGTTATCATGCCCAGTTCTAACACTAGAATTCCTTTCTCGATTCCTTACAGAGTATGAGGTAATTCTTGGCCGAATAATTAATCGATAAATACAATGCAAGATAAGCAATTCACTTTGACATAAATAATTGGAATAAATTGAATAACTAATTTATAAGTAGGCATAAAGGTTGATTGAAATCTTAATTAAAGATATTAGTTCATAGTGAAATTAAAACCAACGATCTTTGCAAAACATCCTTAAGGAATTACACAAATTGAAAATAAGGAAGGAGAAAAAAAAACTCAGAGTCAATCCTTGATCTTTAAGTAATCCTTGCTTAGCCTCGATTGTGGTTGATGGTCCCCTACTTGATGAAAATAACCCTTGTATACTTCTCATCTTGTCCACGATCCTTTTCCGAATCAACTTGTCAAATAACTTTCCTTTAGCAAATCGAAGCGTGCAACTTGGTCGACAAACATCGGCACGGTAGCCCATTATTTGAGAAAAAAACAAACGAGCGCCCGGCGTTGTACTTGAAATTAATTATAGAAATGCCATTGAACCACTAAAACTCCCAAATTGCCCTGCGGCTCCCAAATGCCAAAATAACAACTAAAAACAGTAAAAATGCTTCTACATGACTTGAGAATACAATAATTTAAGCCCACGTACGTATCAATTCATGGGTATATTACCCGATCATCGATCCGAGCTCTTTAAAGCGCTTGGCGGTGTGACCGAGCCATGGGTTGCCATTATTTCCACCTATATTTTGAACAAAAATCTCTCTTACGATGTTGCATGAATTACATAAAGCCTCCCGAACATCCCGCCGTTCATCATTTTTATCGGTGATGTTATTTACTTGAGGATTATTGTCTTACTGTTGCACATTATCACAGGTATTGATCGTTGGTATTTCAGCGGTCTCATGTAACTTCATTCTTGATCTCAACATTTTCGGATGCCATTTTCAAACACTACCACAAAACAAGTGTTAATTAACATATCACATATTATCCTATACTATGATCTACCGATTAAATACCAAATAAACTTAGGTATGTAAATACTTAGCGAAGGAATTCCCGTCTCTCCCCCCACAGTTCTTGTCTCACATCTCGACCATGGATCATATCCTAGCTTTGATACCTGCTGTGGCGCCTCCAAAATAGGTATACATCACCCATCTTGGGTTGCGGATACATAATACATAAATTGAATACAACAATTATCTGACGATCGTGTAAAATACGATGAAAACATATTTGAGAGTTTAAACAAGAATATTGTCATCTGAATGATATCCACACTCGATAGAGTCCTCATTATAATTATTATCACACTATTTCATAGAATAGTGAGGGACTACTAAAATAACCATCACTGGATCGTCGATCGGTTCCCAGGCTAAATCGACTATATTCTCATTTCTGAAGAGACAACGGTGAAAGAAAGGGTGTGCTCAAGCTAGCCCGGTAAAAAATTTTATGACTATGATAATGCGAGAATAAATTATCCTTAGCCTTGACGGTATAACAATTGATAAAATACAATAGAGCAACAAGTTTTAGATCGACAAGCTGCGGTGGAATAAGCGATCCATTAGAAGAGTGAAGTAGGCATAAAATCTACTATATTACATGGTTTAGAAAGTTTTTCATCAACTTTATCGGCGAGACTCGACAATAAATAAAATTGAATCATCCACGCACCACCACGAGGATATTCATGTAATCATCAATAGTCATTGATTATCTAGAATAATCACTGGTGTAATCATACCAACCAATGTCCATTGATGAAGCTACGGGCCGATGGAACTTTTACCACGTCATTACGTTTACATTACGGTCGAGGGATTATGCGAATAATCCTCGGTCATAATCATATCAAGTCCATCATACATGCGTAAGCGAAGATGACTTTAATCACAATATAAGCGTGAGGGATGATAACAATGACATAATAATTGATAAAAGCAGAGTTCGAGGATAAATTTTAAAAGATTTATAATTTAATTTTTCGAGGAATCAATAACGTCCAAATTGTCGACATGATATACTTCTTTGTGAGAGTAAAATTCAAGAATAATATTCATGTACCAAAAATAATTTGAACGAGAAAAGAAATATATTTTTGGATAAATAGTACCCAAGTGAATAGTGCCGTGAATAGTGCTTGAGAATAGTACCTCGAATAGTATCCAGCATGAAAAGTACCCACATATCCGAGTGAATAATATTTGAGTAAATAGTAACGTGAATAGTAACTTGTGAGACCCCAAATTTTATGAAATAAAAGTATTCAATTTTTTATTTTGGTAAATAGTTAAATTGATAAAAGTTTAAAGTTAAAGGGTAATATGTGAAATTTATTTTTTAAAGTAAGCAAGTTGTTATAGACTATTCTTTTTGTGGAGGGAATATCAAATGCGACGAGTACAATCATTAGTGGACCCCTAGCGGAATTATTGTCGGATTGAGAAAGCGACAAAATATTTTTATGAAAATAACGGCGGAAGTTTCTCACAGATTAATAGTTGAAACACGGTGTTAAAAATGCGATAATATGTGTGATTGCATAGTAGCGCGGTATTGATTATTGATGCTTATGTGATAATTCACTCGGTTTTATTTTATTGGTATTATTAATGTAATAAAGCAGAAAAGCTTTTTATATAAAAGCGAGAATATTTTTATAAAGTTATTACGTTTTATTAGGCTAATAATCAAATCTTTTATATAAAACATAATACTTTTATAAATTTATCTATTTTATTGAGACGATAATTAGAATATATTATATTTTATTATGCGTAGTATTTGTATAGTGCTGCATAGTATTTGCATAGTAAAAATTTTTTATAAAGTTATTAGTTTTATTAGATTATAAATAGAATATATTATATTTTATTTAAAAGATTTTGCTTTAAGTATGAATTTGTCGGATTAAAATAAATCGATACGGATGGATTCATGAGTTAGTTACCATACTGATCCATTTTTCTATAAATAGAAGCTCATTCCTTACATTATTTCTTACGAATTCATTTTGAAACTACAGAGATAAACTATAGGAAGAAAAAGAAAATATTTTGCTTCTTTTTCTTTCGTATATCTAGTACTCTTCTTAACTTAAGGTAGGGATATTATTTGTTATACTCATAAGGGTATTATTTCTTTTGTATTCATGAAGAGAACTTACATTATTCCATTATTTATTATTACTGTTGGAATAACTTTGTATGTCTGTGAGGATACCCTATACTTGGTGAAATTCTTTTGTTATTTCATTCTTTATTATTCTATTGGAATATCACTGCCATGCATTTCTGTGGGACTGGTTCCATTCTTTATTATTACTGTTGGAATATCACACGTCGGTGCGTATTCGCTTTGACACAGTTAAGATTATTTAGTATTACATTGGAATAACTTTGTCTCTCTGACAATCACGCGTGCATGGTGATTTCTGTTGTTATTCCATTCTTTATTATTACATGTTGGAACATCCATCGGTGCAAATTTGCTTTGACTTTGGTTCCGTTATTATTATTATTGTTTGAATAACATCACAATCTGCTAGCGTGTAATGGTGATTTCTTTTGTTATTCCATTCTTTATTATACTCGGTTGGTTAAAGTTTTGACTTTATACTCCATGAAATTAGTGGAATATCCTTGATATTTGCGCTTCGTCGATATCTTTCATGGAAATATTCTTACGAGCATTCTTGAATTTTACTCCAAAAAGGTATCATGTTGACAATTTGGGCGTTATTAGTTCTGGATAAATTAATTCTTGAACTTGTTTTATTGAATTCTTATATCATTGTCATCATCCTCATGTTTATATTATGTTGAAAGTCATACGTGGCTTTTGTGGTACAAAGATGGACTTGGTATGATTATGATTGAGGAGTTTATTAGGTATAATCGTAGTAGTAATATTACAAATGATGTGGAAAAAAAGTCCTCATTGGTAGTAGTGCATTGATGGACAATTTTGGTATGATTATGGCTATGGATTCTCTTGAGGCCGAGGTGCGAAGATGAATTATTTTATGGCATGATCTGGATCGTTGATGAAAACACGGTTATCTTTGGGCGTAGTGCATGGATAATTCGTGGTCGTGAAACTAAAGAATATCCTTGGCCTATAGTGCAGGGATGATGTGGATTAATTATTGAGCTGAGTCTCAGCAATGAAATATTAATTCATGGATGTGATAATAAAATATATCCTTGGCCTGTAGTGCAGGGATAATTGATGATGTGGATTAATTATTGGTGAGTCTCATCGATGAAATATTAATTCATAGATGTGATAATAATGAATATCTTTGGTAGTAGTGCAAAGATGATTCTTGATTCTGACGAATTGTGATTTGGTATAAGTATAATTTTGATGTTTTGGTGAAGATAGGTGATGAAAATTATCTTCGTCACAGGTGCGAAAAAGAATTGAGAATCACAATTATGATTATGAGTTATTCATATGATTGTGGGCGAGAATTGTTGATTGATATTCTGAGGGGATAAAACATTATTGGTGGACTTTTAACATGGAAGATAATAGACCTAATGGTCTATTTGACTCTTTAATGGATTGCTCGTTAAATTTCTGCAACTATGGTTGAAAAAGTTTTATCATCTACCATATGATCTAAATCTACGATTTATTAATGATGAAGGCTATTAATAGTGTAAATTACCTTTAGTAATGATATTCTTTCTTTGCTAGTTTACTACTCACCCTTTACGCTTCCTGATTCCTTTAGAATTAATAAGAGTGTTCTTAGAGATTGGGAGTAGGGATAACGGGGAATAGAAGCGGTGGTCTCTAGGCGTGGAGGTTCTCCCTAAACAGTATAGAAAAGTGTGTTGTATTCTATACATTATTTAGTAGTTATATTTGGTGAATCGAATAGGGTGAGGCTAACCCCAAATTTAGAAGGTGTTTGCCACTATCATCAAGATGTCTACAATGACATCTGACCTCAAATGTTCTCATAAGACATGGTTGTGCATCCACTTCTTGAATATATCTCGAGCACTACTATATGATCTTGGGGTTTATGTGAAATATAATTTTTCACTTGGAGACAATGAGAGATAGTTATATTCTTTGTACTTTTACTACAGGGTAGTTCAAGCGGTTTTAACGGTAATACTTTTCGTAGATTATTTTTATAAAATGATAATTACGCCGTTTTACAACTACGATAATACTTTTTAGTTGTGGGGTCCACCGATGATTATTATTAAGTAAATGCGTCGTATATTCCTGTTAAAAGCGAATATTCCTCGACCGATCGAATATTATATAACAACTTGCATACTTTTGCAAAATTTATAAATACTATCCTGACTATAACCTTATCTCGAATCCACACCATAATATTGAAAAAATATTTTGAGAAAATTAAATCTTTATTCATAAAATTTGGGGTCTTACAAATCCCTTTTGGAAGCATCATTTGTAAATCTGATAACCTCACGTCCTAGAAGGTAATGTAACCTTTGGGCCAAAACCTGAAACCTCTTCTTAAGCTCCTCGAAAAAAATTCTCGCGTTCTTCATTCGCTTGAACTTTGTGCCCCTTCTTCGATAAGCGAGTTAATGAAAAAGCTAACAAAGAAAACCTACATAAATGCGCTGTGGTACCTGTCAAACCCGAGAAACTCCTTACTTGATTACCATGGTAGGTCTTGGCTAATTAGTGGCGACTTGACCTTCATGAGGATACGCTTAATACCTTTAGCGGAGACCGACATGTCCCAAAAATGTTCGTATTACAACTTAAGCCCCGACATTTGGAGAACTTATCATATAAATTATTCTTTTAGAGAACCCCCCAAGCGATGCGAAGATGCTCTTCATGCTCCTCCTTAGACTTGGAATACACCAAAATGTCATTAATGAAAACTGATGACAAATTGGTCCAAATACTCGCTAAAAACCGATTCATCGTATCCACAAACACTCTAGGAGTATTAGTCGACTCAAATGACATCACCAAAAACTCGTAATACCCATCCCAAGTACGAAAGGCTATTTTTGGAATGTCCTCTTCCCTACTTTATTTGATGGTACCCAGAGCCTCAAATCTATCTTGAGAAGAACTTTGCCCATGGGTGATCAAAAGGTCATCTATCCATGGTGATAGATATCTATTCGATAGTGATGGGATTTAGCTCCTATAATCTATCGTAATCCATAGATCTATCCTTCTTCTTTACAAATAATATTGGACATAGCGTAGCGTCGCTTCGGTTTAATAAATCCGCGATCTAACAACTCTTGCAATTGTTCCTTGACTCCTGTAACTCTAATGGAGCCATTACATATAGGGTGCCTTAAAGATAGGTTTCGCTCAGGGAATGAGCTCGATAGTAAACTTCAACTTCCCTTGGCGGTGGCAATCTAGCAGATCCTTAGGAAATACCTCGGGATATTCTCTTTGTTGGATAGTCGTCAAGTTGGGGCTCATCCCTCGGTATCCTTCACGTAAGCCGAATAATGATCCGCCCCTTATGATCATTTTGCTGCGCCTTGAAGTTGAGATCAACTTTCTGACACCATTCGACTTGGAACATTAAAACTCGAATTACGGAGCCTCTGGGTTCCGAAAATAACCTTTCTGCACTGACGATCAATAGTGGCTCAATGCTTTTCGGCCCGATCCGTACGAGATGATATCAAAATCATGCATCACCATGAGAAAGTAAGTTAGTTGCGTACACCTCCTCCCAAACTTGAAAGGACACTTTCATGAAATTGCTAAAAATAATCACGAATTTCCCGTTAAGAGTAGTGATAGATAAATGAGGATCTGTCGTGAGAAAACACTCGAAGATGATGAACGAATGAAAGTGCAACAATAGAGTGTGTAGATCCGATTGTCGAAACAAAATTGATGCCTCACGATTTCTTACAAGAAGGATGCGAAATAGTACACTGGTGCTTGGCACGCTGATTAGGCTGTCGATCTGAAATACTCTCCCTTTGGCGTTCTTGTTGTGCCATTACCGGCATTCTAGCCTCCCCATTACCACTGTTGAGCCATGGGTCCCTTGCTACATGTCCCATCTGTGCACATAAAAAGCAAGCCCATGTATCTACATGTAGCACGCCCTACTGACATGATATCCACTTCTACAAGTAGCACATGGAGAAGGTGGAAGTGGCAAAAGGTTGGATTGCCCCCACTAGGTCTGGATCATGCCCTTGAATTTGACCACATTGGTGATCTTGACCCTAATTACGATTTCTTTGAAACCTCGTTGGTTGAAATCCCTATTTTGATACTTCCTCCGACTTGCCATGACCCTGCTTTGACCTCCACGACCACCTTCTTTGCGTTGGGTAAGCAAAATCCTTCGAGATTAAATGGTGACCCGATGGAGGATCATTCAATTATTTTGCCTTTATTACGATTTCTGCAAAGCGCCCCATTCCTTGTCCTTGATGGTCATCTCTATCTCTCTTTCGACTCCGCCGATTTGGAAGCTCGAAAGTCCTTGTGTTCCATTTCCACACTCTTGCATTTTGCATTAGCCACGTGATACATACTGTAAATATGGTGTGGATGAAAGATCGCTTTATCTTTTCGTATTTCAAGGCCCATTTGAAATTTTCTACACATGTACCATTTATCCCGGCTATTGAACATAAAACCGACCGATCTAAGTAAACCTCGCTATAAAATCGGTAATAGTCTCATCATCCTTACATCGAATGGACACAAATTCACGATGTATGTATCCCTATCGGTGTTAGAAATCTGCGATAGAAAAGGTCACAAAAAAAATCACTCCATGTGGTCCATCCATAAATCCATCTCCTATGTAGCCTTGATGATTTCCACCATCGCTTAAGCATCATCCTGCTAGCTTATAAAGCTGCTAATCTCACCTTACGATTTTTGAACGCTGATAACATCAAAAATCTTCTCCAGTGGGCGATCTAGTTTTTCGCATCAATTGGAGTCGAGAACAACGAAAAGAATTGGGCTTACGGCAATGAACCTCTCAATAACACATCTGGCTTGTTGCACTTTCTAACCCACTTGATCCTCGGGAGGAACATTACCTTTCGTATTGTGGTATCTCTGAATCATCCCCCATGCCATTTACATGTTGATTTCCTTGCATCTGCGAAATACCTTGCATAGCTTGTGCCACGGCCTGCGTAACTGCCTCATTCACCATTGTTGCAACCATAGCCGGGGTTATTATTGCATTACCCTGATTTCCATCCTTTCCACCACAGTTAACGGTCTCGACACAGGGGTTGCCTCGACCCTCCTACTGGTTATTACCCGCCTTCCGGCAATTCTCGAAGACTTACGAGCCATCTATGATACAAAATCAAGCAGGCGAGAACAAGCGGATCAAACAAATAATCGAGGACAAATTTATGCGAGCAGACATCCAAGCCTTGTCTGAATCTTATAACTACCTATAGTGGTTACCCATAACTCATGGTCGAACCTAAAAAGGCAATCTACAAGATTATAACATAAGCTTTGATACCAACTCTGTAACACCCCTTTCCCGAAAGGAAAAGGAATGTCGCTATAAGCATAATAAATACAAACCTCAAATAAATCTCAAAATATCTCGATGAAATTGAACACTAATTATCACGTACTCAATTTAAATAGAAGGAACTCACACTTACATAATCTTTACTAATAAGAAATAAATGCCGAAATGGCCCCAAACATCCGTATCTGAAAATATTAGGAAAACCAAATCACAATAATAAGTCTTAAAAACTAATTTACTCATTTTGGATCGAAAAGGTAGCTCTCATCCCACAAATCACAGTCACCCGATTACTGCTTAGAAAAAGAACCTGCGTGAGCGATTTCCCGATACGGATATAAAAATGCATATATATAAACAATATATATATATATATATATATATATATATATATATATATATCTTAGAAAAAGCTGAATGAACGAACAATTCTGACTACTAACCGAACATGAATATATCAAAATTGGTGAGACAAAGAGTACAAATGATTAACAACTTTGTCGGGCAGATAACTATAGTCGAAAGAATTCCAAACAAAATAAGGTTGAATCAAATTGTTATAAGGTAACAATTTCATACGAAAACTCAAATACAAATAGCGAAGGCTAACAAAATACATCGGTACTATGATGTATACAAATCAAATCGGGTAGTACGCCATACGACACATCGTCACTAATCCATTAAACAAATCGAATCAAATCAAATCTTTGGGTGCGACCCATCATTATCTGAACAAATATATCAAATGGCTAAAGCTCATACCCGGAGCATCAAAAAGGATCTGTAGTGGACTAATCACCGCCGCCGGAAGGTGTCATGCCCTTATTGTCGAGAGGACGTGCTTGTGGTACCCCCCACGGTGGTTAGCTCAAGTATACCCTAAGATCGAAACTACTGAAATGTAAGCGAAAGGGGTTCAAATCCACAAAACTTACATGACCGTATTCAAATGAAATCAATTATCAAATACAAACATTATTGATTATCCTGATATATCGATGATCAAAATAACTCTGAATGTGAGCGAAAATATCACGAACATTGGTACAAGCGAATAAAGTCTCCAAAATATATTGACCACGATTAACTAGTTCACACAGTACAAATCACAATTCTAATATCAGCGCCAAAAGCGAAACTATCTCAATAATTTTGACAACAAGAAATAATTGGGAATGATACCAATTTCTAAGCAGTACAAAAGCGAGCGAATTAAATTTAAAGGAGTATATTTGAAAAAAAATGCGGAATCCATTACCTTAATATAATATCAAAATAATTAAATGAATCCAAATATCACCGCTAAACTCCCTCAATCAGATCTAATTACATATAATAAAAATAAATGTAAGTATATTTATAAAAATATTATTCCCATTTTAACACATTAATTAACTTATTTTATAATTACTATTATTATTATTATTATTATTATTATTATTATTATTATTATATATATATGTACTTGACCATTCATATATACACAATTTCTATATATACCTACATTCGAATTTTGTTCCGGAATATATACATAAATATATAAATTGAATTCTGAAACTTATATATATATATAACTTAAATTCTGAAGTCTCAAATTTATAAAATCAATTGAACTTCCTTGCACTAACTTAATCAATTTAATATATATATATATAATGATTACATAATTCTAGTTTGTCACTTTTAGTCCATATATGGGTGGCGCCAATACCTAAAGCACTTACCAATCAGAAACCTCTCACTCAAAAAATAAAATAAAATAATAGTAAATTACCGGTATATTTCTTACTGAATAACTAATCGAATTGATTACTTCTCTCTTTTTGTTCTTTTTTCGTCTCACCTCCAACTCTTTTCAAATGCATGCAGAACTAATGAATATATGGTTAGATTTTGGTTTATTTATTAATTAATATATTTTATTAATACTTGATTTTATAAGGATTTAAAATTACACAATTATAAATTAGATTCAATTAATTTAAAAGCCCAAATTAAAACAATTCTTTATTTATTATGGTGATATTAATTAACTCTGATTTGACCCAAATATAAGAAAAGCCCAAAAATATTTTAAAGCTTACTTAAATATTTTATTATTTTATTGGGTATTACAATCTTAAAGCCTTGAATTATATTGTTTAGCTAATATCATTAATTTCAGTTGTATTCCCTTTTCCTATTAAACTTTTATGGGGCTTCAGAGTGAAGTAAGGAGTTTTCTTTAATATTGTACAAGGAGAGTTCAAGGGGCAAAAGTGTCCAAAGGAGTAGTGATACTGAAGGTTAAAGGTGTTTAATGGAGGAGGTTTCCTCGAGAGAGTTGTGTGCTCAATAAGTTTTCTGAATTCTATTGTATATGAAGTTGATATAATTGTAATTACTTTATTAATATTAAAGAAAACCTATTGGGTATCAATTGAAATTTGGTTTTGGATGTAGGTCAATAGAGTAGAGGATTAATTGGCAGAACCAAATATAAATCTTGTTGTGTATATGTGATTGATTGTAGCTTTACTTTTCAATTTATTTAATCCTTATTTCTGCCAACTTTTTGCATTAGAAAATCTCAAAATATCATTATATGCATGGTTTTGTTAATCAAGTGGCGGATCTAAGTAGGGACAGTATAGGCAGTTGTCTCTGTTGGAATTTTTGTTATATAGGTATAGGGTAGGACAAATATATAAATTAATAAATTTAAAGGGGCAGATTAATAGAAGTGTTAAATTTGGAGGGGATAAAAAAAATTTCATAACTCAATTTTAAATACCAGTACAAAAATATTCTTAATTTTAAAGTTTGGTGAAATTTTAGAAGTATTTTTTGTATAATTTTTTGTTTTGAATGTTCATTAGCATGTGAACTGTGAATGATTGTTTGATTCAAGTTTGATTTTTTTGTTATTGATTTGATTGATTGTAGTTCTTTGTTTGTTTGAGTGCGATTTGATTTTTGTTTTGAGTTATTTGATCTTCATTTAAAAATTTGATCATTTTTGTTAGGTAGTTTCTGTTTTTTATTGTGATAGCTTACAATGATTTTTCCTTATTTTATAGTGGAAAATGGAAAATAAAAAATGACTATGAGCATTTAGCAATCCCTCATTTCTAGTTATTATAATTACTTTATTTCCATGCATCTAACTAATGGACCATGTATAATTTTTAGTGTTCTGAGTATAAATCTTGGATGGTTTGTTTCTCTTATTTCAAATGAAACTTATTTGAAACTTATAAAAAGATATCAAAACTAGTTTATGCTGTAAAATTAATTCATGATTTTGCTTGAATATAGAAAGCAAATTTGGTTTGAGACTTTGAGCATTTAGATAATCATTCAAATTGAACTATGACAAGTAACCGAAATAAGTTTCTAAATTGTATTTAAATGTTTTTTTAATTTGAAATTCTTTTTTTAGTTTGGATTATGAATATTTATTGCAATTTGTAAACATTATTATGATTACTTAATATTATGATTAGTTCAAGTTTTCTTTATTTAATTTCAACCAAAAAAGTAATTAAAATTTGTCCTCTTTGGAAAAAAATCTAGATCATACAATGTTGATGCGAAGTAATACATGAAGAATTAGACGAATAATTCAAAGCAGACATGTTCTAAAACAGACAGTTATATTTTACATATCTGAATTATTTTCGAAACAGAAAATTTTTAAATTTAACATAGTTCGTTGACACATACGTATACATTTATTCATTTCTCTTCCTAGGTGGTGTGTATATACTGAGAATTTCAAAAAGCATGTAGTACTAGTTTTGGACAATGTTAAAAGCTGTTTTTGGGCGTACGTAAGAAATACAAAAGGTTGTACCAGATTTTCAAAAACAAACATGATGTAGAGTCAGGATATATATATATATATATATATGTTTTGTTATTTTCTTTTATGTAATAAACCTTTTGGAAAGAAAAATTTGTTAATGGTATCTGAGTCCTTATTTGCTCATCTGATTCGTGAAGAACTTAGTAAAAATTTAGGATATATTGACTATGATAATCTCACTTATGGTGACATAATCGAGTTATATTCAAAAGATAGGATTAAAATGTGCATTGATTTTAAGTTAGCCAAACAAGCTAGTAAAAAAGCGAAGAAAGCTAAATATGAGCTCGGAACATTACTGCGAGCAATATGGTTTACCTCCTGTGGCTCATACAAGCGAAAACACGAGGCATAAACATATTGACTCTCACGAAGTCATAAAGCGTCACAAGAAAAACGCGGTCATCATAGAGATAAGAATCAAGATAATTATTATAATAAGCCCAAACCCGTTAATAAAAAAGAGAATAAAAGAACTAAAAATTTGATAAAAGTAAAATTGTGTGCCCCGATTGTGGGCAAAAGAGGTCATTATAAAAGTGAATGCAAAATAAAAGCGAAGTTGTCTCAATTAAATATTACTAGCGAAGATATTGAATATATACTAGAGTTAATGAGAATAGAAAATGAAGTTAGTAATAATGAAGACTACAACATTTCATATTCCTACGATCTTAACGGTGAAAATAATTGAGGCGATAAAGCAAGCGAAGTCACCATACTGTGCTAATAATTGCAATAAAAATTGTTGCACTAAAAAGATTAATGTAATTAACAAGGATGATGAAGAGAGTTCTTTGTTAATTGACTTAATTAGTAAAATCATTGATCTAAGTTAAAAGCCCAATATACAAAAGCAGTTAAAAGATTTATTAACTAAAGATAATAGAAAGCGATAAGTTTATTAAAGCTAAAGAGAAACCAATTTTAGTCTTAATAAAACTTTGGAAAGATTTAAATCTCCGGTTAAAGAAGTCGGTCTTCCGAATTAAATCGAAGTTAATAAATTAAAGAAAGAAATTGCTAATTTAAAATAGAAGTCTCTATTCTAAGAAAAGATTTAGATAAAGGCGATCTTGGATCAATGATTCCTCATCCGTTGATGAAAATCACGATGAACGAGAATCATCTGGTACTAAAGATATTTCGAGACTTATTTATTAAGGTCTTTCACTTAAAAGAATTAAAGACATCACCATTCGGAAATGGTATGTTTTATTAACCTAGTTGTGGATAAAAACTTTTCAATACGACTTCTTTGCCTTGGTGAAATCACAGTGCGAGACTTAAATTGTATCCAAGAAGGTCTAAATCAACTAAATATTACAAAAAACCGGTAAAAATTGAATTGACTAATGGTAGTCAAATGGAAATAAAATATAAATTACCTAAAGTACGTATTTGTCAAGATAACATGTGTTTCAAAACATCTTTTGTTTTGATTCGCAATCTTCTGAACAAAATTATTTTGGGTTTACCATTTATATACTTATTATACCCATTTACGACTAGTAATGAAGGATTAACTTTGTAAACATTTAGGAAAGAAAATAACATTTAAGTTTCTTATTAAACTAAAAGAAAGAGATTTAAAATACATTCAAGAAGAATCCATTTCCAAATCATTGAATTTAATAAGCGTAAATCTACACATTTGAATTTCTTGAAAGAGAAATCGAATATAAAAAGAATTGAAGAACAACTTCAAAATGAAGAGATTCGGTTAAAAATTGAAGAATTAAAACCTCATGAAGAATAACCTTTGTTACGATTCCCCAATGCCTTTTGGCATAGAAAGAAAAAATATGGTTAGGCTTCCTTATGCTAAGGAATTCAAAGAACATTTAATTCCCACTAAAGGCTGAACCTATTCGGATGAGTCGTGAACAAATGGAGTTATGTAAAAATGAAATCAATGATCTCTTCAATAAAGGGTTAATTAAACCCGATAAATCCCTTGGTCTTGCTTCTTGCCTTTTATGTCAACAATGAAGCGAGAAAAAGAAAGAGGTGTACCTCGTTTAGTTATCAATTACAAACCATTGAACAAGGTCTTAGAATGGATTAGGTACCCCCTTCCCAACAAAGGCGACCTTATCGATAGGTTAAGTAATGCCACCATTTTCGATAAATTAGACCTTAATCCGGGTTTACGGCAAATTGCCATTCATCACGATGATCGATACAAAAGCTTGACATTCACCACTCGTTTGGACATTATGAATGGAATGTTAGAATTTGGCCTAAAAATGCTCCAAGTGAATTTCAAAATATCCTCGATGACATATTAAACCCCTTTGACCCATTTTTATCGTTGTTTATATCGACGACATTTCGTTTACTCAAGACTATTGAAGAACACGAAAGACATTTAAAATCGTTCTTCACTTCTTATTAAAGTAAATGGTCTTGTTCTTTCTCCTTCCAAATGCGACTGTTTGAGGTCAGAATAAGGTTTCTTGGTCTTAATATCTTGATGGACAAGTTCGGCCTATTGAGCGAGCTATTCAATTTCTTGACAAGTTCTAGATAAGATAACTTGATAAAACCCAAGCTGCAGAGATTTCTTGGCTCATTTGAATTATATAAGCAAGTTCTACAAGAATCTCGGGAAGATTTGCAAACCTCTTTTGACGTTTGCAAAATAATCCTCCACCTTGGTGACATTCATACTTACGTAGTCCAATGAGTTAAAAAATATGTCAAGACATTGCCTGCCTTGGCATTTCCAATGATTCGGCGTTCAAAATTGTTGAGGCCGAGCGCCTCGGATATTGGATTCGGAGGCATTCTTAAACAAAAGTTAACATCAGTTTCCCCTGAACAAATTGTTCGGTTTCATTAAGTAGCATGGAATACTACCTGATCAAAATATAGTACTATTAAAAAGAAATTCTTTCATTGGTATTATGTATTAATAAATTTCAAAATGACTTATTAAATCGAAATTTACGGTTCGCATTATTTGCAAAGTCGACCCGAATACATTTTAGTAAAGGATGTTTAAAATTTAGCCTCTAAGCATTCTTTTCGCTAGATGGCAAGCTTTATTAAGCATTTTTGATTTCGATATTGAATACATTAAAGGCAAAATAATTCTATTCACGATTTTCTTACCGGAGAATTTATTCATACAGTCTTATCTGATCGTGAGTCTCAGAGGTTCATCCTCCTCTCTCGGTCCGGGTCGCCCAAGTGACCCAAGTAATCAACCAGGTACCTTAGTCCCTCACCTTGATTACCCTGTCTCATCGGTCAAACAAATTTTACATTCTTGGGACAATCCCCAAGCCTTACTGATTCGACCCTAGTTAATAAACTTTGAACCCATTGACCCGTTCGATAACTCCAATGAAAGACCTCGTCTTGACTCCCGATCACTCCTCTTACGAGCATGTGCTCGAATGGGAAAGTTATTTGTTTCATATTGAACCTTCATGAAGCGAAAAATGATCGATTAAGCTTGCTTGATTTTCCCTCACTGGTTGGCATTTTCCTCCTGGCTCCTTATAAGTCTCTTGTTTATTATAAGGACATTCTCCTTGGCGTGAGTCGGTAAATATCAAACCAATTTATGCAAACAATGATAAATCAAAAGTTCTTTATCATTCTTTGTATATTAAACAATTCCTTGATTTACGATTGGGGTAAAAAATCCTCGATCTAATGGATCTCTCTAGTCGTAGTAATCCCTTTTGCTTTTATGATTATATTGGCGCTTTGGTATAAGGTTCTCCTTCATCGAGCGAGTCCCATAGTCATTCTGGTTTATTAGGATTCGATCATAAATTCAAAAGTCAATCCCTTATTGGTTCGTCCTCTCTGGTGGTATAGGCATGGTTCTACCTATGACCTCCTTCCAGAGCCCCCTTAAGGTCCAAGTTACCCATTTTGCTAATAATAGTAAACCGAGATCCAAAGAATGAGAACATTCCTCTCACTCTCCTCTTCATTAGTAAATCAAAGTTCCCTGGATCCTTAAATGGCAATACTGGTATTTCTCCCCCTCTGTTGCTAGTAATTCGTGATTATCTACGATCCACTCCCTCGACTTTCCCGCTTTTTCTACATCAAGTGGTGGGATAAGTTAACGATTAACAGAATCATTAGTCGGGTTCAACAAGAATTTCTGTTGCCCCTATTCCGATTCGATCGATTCCCCGGTCATTCGGCTAAGGATTCTAAAGCCATTCCTTTAGAACCCTCTTCCTCAAGTCGAAAAAAGATTTCAAAAGAATCTAAGTCAAAAACCGGTCTACGAGGATCCTCCTGTTCGTAGCATTTCGATTTCAAAGATTGCTCCGTTAGTGAGTTAAAACTTATTGCTCAAGCCCTCGATAAAAGAATTGATGAGTTACACGAAGAAGCCTCTGAGGCATTCTCGGCTTCTTCCCAGAATGACTCGATTAGCGATTTGCGAGAAGATGATGGTGCATACGATCCCTACGGCACCATCAACCTTGAGGATGCTCGAGACCCATTTGCACGACATCT
This sequence comes from Panax quinquefolius, assembly GCA_020205615.1. NCBI lineage: Eukaryota > Viridiplantae > Streptophyta > Magnoliopsida > Apiales > Araliaceae > Panax > Panax quinquefolius. Next base: position 89,811,683 of record CM035165.1, read on the forward strand.
ACAGTTTAGCGATTCTTGTTGCTTATTTTGCTCGTGACGATTCTTTATTCGATTAACCGGCAAAGCCTGCCCGTGACGATTCTTTATTGATTATTACACACCTACTCGTGATTGAATTCTTTATTGATTATTAGCTTTTACTCTGTTGACCGATCGAAATGATTCCACTTTCAAAGAAAGTAGCTCAGCGATAAAAAGAGGCTCTTTTCCACCGAAAGAAGAGTCGAGTCAAAAGTTGTTTGAAGCATCTGTAATAGTCAAAAGTTAGCTTTGTTTATCAGCGATTTGTATTATGTACATTTTTTTACTTTTGCTTTTACCTTAGTAACTTACTTTTACTTTTGCTTTTACTTTAGTAATTCACTTTTACCTAAGTAAAATGTTTCTTACTTTACCCAGTAAATGTAATGTTCCTTTCCTTGTTACATAAAAGGAAGGCGAGCTCATTTAGCAAATCAGTTTTGAAACTTAGAAAGACTACGAGCTCTCTCTCTCGGAAGAATCTTTAGTTTACCTCCGATCGTCCCTCTTAACCTCTCTTCTCCAATTCTCTAGTTAAATGTTTTAAATTTGTAAGTACTTGTTTTATTTTCAATTCTTAGTTTGTAAATAGCTTGTAGTTACAATTCGATTTACTTATTTATAAAGGCTGTGTTTTTATTTTTTTATCGCTTCTCTCTGTTTCTTCTGTACTTTTATCCTCACTTCAAATGGTATCGAGAGCGAGTTGTTGTTCTCATTCTAGCGACGGTAAGATCTTACGATTTGCTTCATTAAAGCTGTTTTCAAAAATCATTTCATCCTTTATCGAAGTCACCTAACTTCTTGTAGAGCACCTTATTCATTTGTCGACCCTAGGTAAGTCTCTTGTCTTGAGCGGTGAAGGGTTTGAGAACAATAGGTATGAGTCTACCGGGTAAGAGGGTGCGAATGGAAGATAAAGAGTGAATAATTTTTTGAACCCGGTAATAATGAGTAGGTTATTAGATCAAACTCCTCGACTAGTCGTATAAGTCGACCTTGCAACCTTTACGGACATAGTTAATTAGAAGAAAAGCAGTTATGAAAATATCGATCGGGTTTTACATAATTTGGAATATACCAGAATTTCTCCCAAAGAAATTTATCGGTCAACATTTTAGATAACTTTAAAAGCATTATAATGTTAAAGCAGGTTGAAAAGGTTCATGCTATTAACAAAGAGTATGAAAATTGTAGCCTTCTTTCCCGGATGTTATTAAAAACATAGAAAAAGGGTTATAATTTCATCCACATAGGTCTAGTTCAAGTAGCAGTTAAACCATTGAATATTAAAGGAATTAATTCAAGTATCTACCTCTGTCTCGGAGATCCTAGATTTTGAATTATTATCCAAGCATAATAGGTGCTATGGAAGCCGATGCACAATGGTCCTATTCATTTTAATTGCTTTCCGACTTCACACTTAGTCTAAGTGATCAACACCTATTAAAAGCTTTAACATTGAATATTAAAAGCAATGAGGAGAAATTACACAAATGATTGAAGGTTCTCAACCAATTGCTTTCTAATCTATAGAATTTATTATAAGACCATGAAGACTAATTTGAACGTCCATGCTCTTAATAAAAGCCCCTAAAGATCACCTTTGTATTAATTCAAAGTTCAACCCGGTGATCTTTAATATCCGGATCCCTAGAACAATTCTATGGAAAGATATTACATTACAAGTCGATGGATTTTACAAGTGAAATACCACGTGACTGTAGTAAACAACGTAGTAAACATTGAAAACATAAGGCAATTTTACGATGGAGCTGTCAAAGTTAGCTTTGAGCGTTCTAGAAGCCCGATTATTATAGAGGACTATTCTAGTTCCTCGGCTCCTTCTATGAATCACTTGCAAGAGATTTCAAGTCCTTAGTAACCCTTCTATAAGAGACATTAAGTTAAAAGGAATTTTAAATCAAGGTCAAGCAAGTCATCCTTGTTATTCTTGTCACCCTCGAATTACCCGGTAGAAGAAGAGAGCTCTTCTTCTCCGAGCTCCTCCGAGCTTCCAACTCGATTCGATTTTGATGTTCAATTAATAATCAATTAAGAGTCATTAAGAAAGAATTTGTGTTAGATTGGATTAATCTTGTGAATGATTTTAACTCCAAATCTAATAAAATAAAAGACATCAATTTAGAAAAATCACCCAACCGAGAAAGAAAGAGATAAGATTGTCGATAAATGGAAGAAATTTATTGGTAGTGAAGAAATTAATATTACCTTCTACGATTGGTATGAGCAAGCGTTATCAATATAAATGCTGATGTTATAACTAAAACTCGATGGGTTAAAGAAGACAAGTCTAAGGTCTCGTCCTAGTCACCCACCCTTAGAATCATCTTAATTTCAAAAAAAATACTTGATAATGTGGCCGGTCCATTTAAAATCTCCAATGGAATTAATGATGATAAAAAAATCATAAAAGCGGTTAAATTTTAGTAACCAATACCTAGCAAATTTGTAGGAAAAGCAGTTAGAGCGAGATTGAAGAAAAATTTGAAGAAAATATAATTAAAAACCGAGTCAAAAATTGTTCAACCACTATTAAAACTACGGAAAATAGAGAAAAATTAGGTTTACCTAATAAAGGCGTTGATCTTCTTATAGCCGTTGATCGAGTTATTTAAAAATTAAAAACAAAATGAGGCAGGAAACAAGCGGTACTATTGCTATTATCGATCAGATTAACTACGATAATGAAAGCGATAGTCGATCGATAGTCAATCGACTACCTCATCGATCTAAGATATTTATGAGCAGTTAAATAAGTTAACAAGTCCATAATCTTAGTATGACGAAATTGGTATTCTAGACCAACTCCTCCGGATCTACAATTTGAAGAGAGAAATCTAGATAAACAATTTTTTGCATTTCGTCTAATAAAATTTATGAATGGAATATTGACGGATTTAGCGAACAGGAAATCCTCAATAAGTTAAATCACATGTCCATGGTGGCAAATAGCTATTTAACTAAATTCAACACTCTAACTCAACCGGATATTGTTGAATTATTGGCTAGTGGATTTCTGGTATTCTCGAGATCTTGGTGGGAAAAACATCTCACTTTGAAGATTCTAGATTATCTATAATCCATCTTATTTCAATTGAAGATTTGAAAATGACTTAGATTTTTAATGAAACTATAGGAATAGGTCCACGATGGAGTTAATACTTTGATTTATACTATAATAAAACACTTGTAGGAACCCCGGTAACATCAACCGAAAGAATTCACGATCATTAAGTAATCTCACTTGTCCCCACTCTAAGTGACTTTAGATGGTACAAAGATGTTTTACTTCTAGAGTTATGATGAGAAATGACAAGATAATAAACCTTTTGGAAGAAAAATTTGTTAATGGTTTCTGAGTCCTTATTTGCTCATAAAGTTCGTGAAGAACTTAGTAAAAATTTAGGATATATTGATTATGATAATCTCACTTATGGTGACATAATCAGTTATATTCAAAAGATAGGATTAAAAATGTGCATTGATTTTAAGTTAGCCAAACAAGCTAGTAAAGACAAGAAGAAAGCTAAATATGAGCTCGGAACATTCTGCGAGCAATATGGTTTACCTCCTGTGGCTCCTTCTAGACGAAAACACAAGCATAAACATATTGACTCTCACGAGAAGTCATAAGCGTCATACAAGAAAAAGCCTTGATCATCATAGAGATAAGAATCAAGATAATTATTATAATAAGCCCAAACCCATTAATAAAAAACAGAATAAAAGAACTAAAAAATTTGATAAAAGTAAAATTGTGTGCCACAATTGTGGGTAAAAGGGTCATTATAAAAGTGAATGCAAAATAAAACAGAAGTTGTCTCAATTAAATATTACTAGCGAAGATCTTTGAATATATACTAGAGTTAATGAGAATAGAAAATGAAGTTAGTAATAATGAAGACTCCAACATTTCATATTCCTCACGATACTAACGGTGAAAATAATTGAGCAGAATAGCTCGACGAAGTCACCATCTGTCTTAATAATTGCAATGAAAATTGTTGCACTAAAAAGATTAATGTAATTAACAAGGATGATGAAGAGAGTTCTTTGTTAATTGACTTAATTAGTAAAATCACGATCCTAAGTTAAAAGCCCGATACACAAAAGCAGTTAAAAGATTTATTAACTAAAGATAATAGAAAGCGATAAGTTTATTAAAGCTAAAAAGAAACCAATTTTTAGTCTTAATAAAACTTTGGAAAGATTTAAATCTCCGGTTAAAGAAGTCGGTCTTCCGTAATTAAATCAAGAAGTTAATAAATTAAAGAAAGAAATTGCTAATTTAAAATAGAAGTCTCTATTCTAAGAAAAGATTTAGATAAAAGGCACGATCTTTGGATCGATGATTCCTCATCCGGTGATGAAAATCACGATGAACCGAGAATCATCTGGTACTAAAGATATTCGAGGACTTATTTATTCAAGGTCTTTCACTTAAATGAATTAAAGACATCACCATTCGAAATGGTATGTTTCTATTAACCTAGTTATGGATAAAAACTTTTCAATACGAACTACTGCGCCTTGGTCGATATCAAAGTCGAGACTTAAATTGTATCAAGAAGGTCTAAATCAACTAAATATTACAAAAAAACCAAAGAAAATATTGAATTGACTAATGGTAGTCAAATGGAAATAAAATATAAATTACCTAAAGTACATATTTGTCAAGATATAACATGTGTTTCAAAACATCTTTTTGTTTTGATTCGCAATCTTCTGAGACAAAATTATTTTGGGTTTACCATTTATATACTTATTATACCTATTTACGACTAGTAATGAAGGATTAACACTGTAAACATTTAGGAAAGAAAATAACATTTAAGTTTCTTATTAAACCAAAAGAAAGAGATTTAAAATACATTCAAGAAGAATCCATTTCCAAATCATTGAATTTAATAAAGCGTAAATCTACATTTGAATTTCTTGAAAAGGAAATCAAATATAAAAGAATTGAAGAACAACTTCAAAATGAAGAGATTCGGTTAAAATTGGAGAATTAAAAACCTACATGAAGAATAACCTTTGTTACGATTCCCCAATGCCTTTTGGCATAGAAAGAAACATATGGTTAGGCTTCCTTATGCTTAAGGAATTGAAAAGAACATTTAATTCCCACTAAGGCTGTAACACTATTCGGATGAGTCGTGAACAAATGGAGTTATGTAAAAATGAAATCAATGATCTCCTCAATAAAGGGTTAATTAACCCGAAGTAAATCCCTTGGTCTTGCTTTCCGCCTTTTATGTCAACAATGAAGCGAAAAAGAAAGAGGTGTACCTCGTTTAGTTATCAATTACAAACCATTGAACAAGGTCTTAGAATGGATTAGGTACCCCTTCCCAACAAAGACGACCTTATCGATAGGTTAAGTAATGCCACCATTTTCGATAAATTAGACCTTAAATCCGGTTTACGGCAAATTTCCATTCATCACGATGATCATTACAAAACTTGACATTCACCACTCCGTTTGGACATTATGAATGGAATGTTAGAGGCATTTGGCCTAAAAATGCTCCAGTGAATTTCAAAATATCCTCAATGACATATTAAACCCTTTGACCATTTTATCATTGTTTATATCGACGACATTCTCGTTTACTCCAAGACTATTGAAGAACACAAAAGACATTTAAAATTGTTCTTCACTTTATTAAAGTAAATGGTCTTGTTCTTTCTCCTTCCAAATGCGACTTTTTTTGAGTCAGAATAAGGTTTCTTGGTCTTAATATCTTGATGGACAAGTTGACCTATTGAGCGAGCTATTCAATATTTGACAAGTTCCCGAGATAAGATAACCAATAAAACCCAATGCAGAGATTTCTTGGCTCATTTGAATTATATAGGCAAGTTCTACTGAAGAATCTCGGGAAGATTTGCAAACCTCTTTTTCAGGCGTTTGCAAAATAATCCTCCACCTTGACCGACATTCATACTTACCTGCGATCCAACAAGTTAAAAATATGTCAAGACATTGCCCGCCTTGGCATTTCCAATGATTCAGCGTTCAAAATTGTTGAGACCGAGATGCCTCGGATATTGGATTCGGAGGCATTCTTAAACAAAAGTTAACATCCGTTTCCCCTGAACAAATTGTTCGGTTTCATTCCGGCGCATGGAATACTACACAATCAAAATATAGTACTATTAAAAAAGAAATTCTTTCATTGGTATTATGTATTAATAAATTTCAAAATGACTTATTAAATCAGAAATTTCTGGTTCGCATTGACTGCAAGTCAGCCAAATACATTTTAGTAAAGGATGTTGAAAATTTAGCCTCTAAGCATTCTTTCGCTAGATGGCAAGCTTTATTAAGCATTTTTGATTTCGATATTGAATACATTAAAGGAAAAAATAATTCTATTCACGATTTTCTTACTTGGAGAATTTATTCATACAGTCTTATCTGATCGTGAGTCTCTGAGAGGTTCATCCTCCTCTCGGTCGTGGTCCGGCCCAAGTGGCCCAAGTAATCAACCCAGAGGTACCTTAGTCCCTCTAGAGAATTGGAGAAGAGAGGTTAAGTAGGTTGATCAGAGGTAGAAACTAAAGATTCTTCTGAGAGAGAGAGCTCAGAGTCTTTCTAAGTTTCAAAAATTGATTTGCCAAATGAGCTCGCCTTTCCTTTTATAGAAACAAGGAAAGGAAGCGTTACATTTACTTGGGTAAAGTAAGAAACATTTTACTTAGGTAAAAGTGAATTACTAAAGTAAAAGCAAAAGTAAAAGCAAGTTACTAAGGTAAAAGCAAAAGTAAAAGTACAGACAAGCAATTGTTGATAAACAGTGCTAACTTTTGACTATTACAGATGCTTCTGGCCGACAACTTTTGACTCGACTCTTCTTTCGGTGGAAAAGAGCCTCTTTTCTTTGTTGAGCTACTTTTCAATTTGAAAGTGGAATCATTTGTTGTTCACGGAGGAGTGAGTCTTTGGCTAATCGAAAACGATGTCACGAGCAGGAGGCAGTCTTAATCAAGCCGAGCGATCTTGTCAGGCTAGGAGCAGTCAGTTGAATAACGAATCAGCTAAAATGTAGATGTCGCAAATGGGTCTGCATGAGCATCCACGAAGAAGGTTGATGGTGCCGTAGGGATCGTGGATGCAGACCATCATCTTCTCGCAAATTGGCTAATCGAAGTCATTCAGGGAAGAAGTGAGAGAATGCTGAGAGGCTTCTTCGTGTAACTCATCAATTCTTTTATTGAGGGCTTGAGCAATAAGTTTTAACTCACTACTAGGAGCAATCTTTGAAATCGAAATGCTATGGGACTCACTAAGCTGGGTGAGGGACTAAGGTACCTCTAGGTTCATTTATGATCGAATGAATAAACCAGAATGACTATGGGACTCGTTCGATGAAGGAGAACCTTATACCAAAGCGTCAATATAATCATAAAAGCAAAAGGGATTACTATGACTAGAGATCCATTAGATTGGAGGATTTTACCCCAATCGTAATCTGAAGAATTGTTTAATATCTGAAAGAATGATAAAGAACTTTTGATTTATCATTGTTTGCATAAATTAGTTTGATATTTCTTGACTCGGTTTCAAGGAGAATGTCCTTATAATAAACAAGAGACTTATAAGGAGGCGGCGGAGGAAAATGCCAACCGGGAGGGAAAAAAAGGCGTGAAGTTTAAGCTGGATCATTTTTGGCTTCATGTAAGGTTGATATGAAACAAATAACTTTCCCATTTGAGCACATGCTCGGAAGAGGAGTGATCGAGGTGAAGGCGAGGTCTTTCTTTGGAGTTCTTGAATGGGTCAATGGGTTGAGTTTATTAACTAGAAATTTGAACTGTAAGGCTTGGGGATTGTCCCAAAAACAGAAAATTTGTTTGGTGATAGGCAGGGGTAATTTGGGTGAGGACTAAGGTACCTCTAGGTTGATTACTTGGGCCACTTGGGCGGGCAGGACCTGAGAGAGGAGGATGAACCTCCGAGACTCATGTTGTATAGTACTGTATGAATAAATTCTACGGTAAGAAAATCGGGAATAGAATTATTTTTTGCCTTTAATGTATTCAATATCGAAATCAAAATGCTTAATAAAGCTTGCCATCTAGCGAAAGAATGCTTAGAGGCTATATTTTCAACATCCTTTACTAAAATGTATTTGGGTGACTTGCGGTCAAATGCGAACCGAAATTTCTAATTTAATAAGTCATTTTGAAATTTATTAATACATAATACCAATGAAAGAATTTCTTTTTAATAGTACTATATTTTGATTGTGTAGTATTCCATATGTGGAATGAAACCGAACAATTTGTTAGGGAAGCGGATGTTAACTTTTGTTTAAGAATGCCTCAGAATCCAATATCCGAGGCGTCGGTCTTAACAATTTTGAGCAATTTGAATCATTGGAAATGCCAAGCGTGGCAATGTCTTGACATATTTTTAACTTGTTGATTTGCGAAGTATGAATGTCGATCCAAGGTGGGAGGATTATTTTTAAATTTGAAAAAGAGGTTTGCAAATCTTTCCGAGATTCTTGTAGAACTTGCCTATATAATTCAAATGAGCCAAGAAATCTCGCAGTTGGGTTTTATTGGTTATCTTATCGGGAACTTGTCGAAGAAATTGAATAGCTCGTTCAATAAATTTGAACTTGTCATGAAGATATTAAGACCAAGAAACCTTATTCGGACTGGCAGTGTTGCATTTGGAAGGAGAAAGAACAAGACCATTTACTTTAATAATAGTAGTGAAGAAGCGATTTTAAATGTCTTTTCGTGTTCTTCAATAGTCTTGGAGTAAACGAGAATGTCGTCGATATAAACAACGATAAAATGGCTGAAAGGGTTTAATATGTCATTGAGGATATTTTGAAATTCACTTGGAGCATTTTTTAGGCCAAATGCCTGAACATTCCATTCATAATGTCCAAACGGAGTGGTGAATGCTGTTTTGTACTGATCATCAGGATGAATGGCAATTTGCCAGAAACCGGATTTAAGGTCGAATTTACTGAAAATGGTGGCATTACTTAACCTATTGATAAGGTCGTCTTTGTTGGGAGAATTACCTAATCCATTCTAAGACCTTGTTCAATGGTTTGTAATTGATAACTAAACGAGGTACACCTCTTCTTTTCCTCGCTTCATTGTTGACATAAAAGGCAAGAGCAAGACCAAGGGGATTTCTTTGGGTTTAATTAACCCTTTATTGAGGAGATCATTGATTTCATTTTACATAACTCCATTTGTTCATGACTCATCCGAATAGGTTCTAGCCTTAGTGGGAATTAAATGTTCTTTGAATTCCTTTAGTATAAGGAAGCCTAACCATATGTTTCTTTTCTATGCCAAAAGGCATTGGGGAATCGAGAACAAAGGTTATTCTTCATGTGAGGTTTTAATTCTTCAATTTTAACCGAATCTCTTCATTTTGAAGTTGTTCTTCAATTCTTTTATATTTGATTTCCTCTTCAAGAAATTCAAATGTAGATTCTGATTTATTAAATTCAATGATTTGGAAATGGATTCTTCTTGAATGTATTTTAAATCTCTTTCTTTGGTTTAATAAGAAACTTAAATGTTATTTTCTTTCCTAAATGTTTACAAAGTTAATCCTTCATTACTAGTCGTAAATGGGTATAATAAGTATATAAATGGTAAACCCAAAATAATTTTGTTCGTAAGATTATGAATCAAAACAAAAGATGTTTTGAAACACATGTTATCTTGACAAATATGTACTTTAGGTAATTTATATTTTATTTCCATTTGACTACCATTAGTCAATTCAATTTTTCACCGTTTTTTGTAATATTTAGTTGGGATTAGACCTTCTCGATACAATTTAAGTCAAAGACCAGATCGACCAAGGCGTAAAGTTGTATTGAAAAGTTTTTATCACAACTAGGTTAATAGAAACATACCATTTCGAATGGTGATGTCTTTAATTCTTTTAAGTGAAAGACCTTGAATAAATAAGTCTGAAATATCTTTAGTACCAGAGATGATTACGGTTCATCGTGATTTTCATCATTGGATGAGGAATCATTGATCCAAGATCGAGCCTTGTTTCCTGCCTCGATCTTTGTTTTTAATTTTTAAATAAGCGATCAATGGCTATAGTAAGATCAACGTCTTTATTAGGTAAACCTAATTTTTTCTATTTTCCGGTAGTTTTAATAGTGGTTGAACAATTTTTGACTCGGTTTTTAATTATATTTTCTTCAAATTTTTCTTCAATCTCGTCTAACTGTTTTTCCTACATTCTTTGCTAGGTATTAGTTACTAAAATTTAAGCTGCTTTTATGATTTTTTATCATCATTAATTCCATTGGAGATTTTAAATGGACCATTCATATCAAGTATTTTTTCTTTGAAATTAAGAGCATGATTCTAAGGGTGGGTGACTAGGCGAGACCTTAGACTTGTCTTCTTTAACCCATTGAGTTTTAGTTATAACATTGCATTTATATTGATCTCGCTTTCATACCAATCGTAGAAGGTAATATTAATTTCTTCACTACCAATAAATTTCTTCCATTTATTGACAATCTTATCTCTTTCTTTCTCGGTTGGGTGATTTTTTTCTAAATTGATGTCTTTTATTTTTATTAGATTTGGAGTTAAAATCATTCACAAGATTAATCAATCTAACACAAATTCTTTCTTAATGACTCTTAATTGATTATTAATTGGAACATCAAAATCAGACTGAGTTGGAAGCTCGGAGGAGTTAGGAGAAGAAGAGCTCTCTTCTTGGTTTGGGTAATTCTGAGGGTGACAAGAATAACAAGGATGACTTGCTTCGACCTTGATTTAAAATTCCTTTTAACTTAATGTCTCTTATAGAAGGGTTACTAAGGACTTGAGAATCTCTTCTCAAGCGATTCATAGAAGAGGTGAGGAACTAGAATAGTCCTCTATAATAAGCGGGCTTCTAGAGCGTCAAAGCTAACTTTGACAGTTCCATCGTAAAATTGCCTTATGTTTTCAATGTTTACTACGTTGTTTACTACAGTCATTGTGGTATTTCACTTGGTAAAATCCATTGACTTGGTAATGTAATATCTTTCCATAGAATTGTTCTAGGGATCCGGATATTAGCATCATTTGGTTGAACTTTGAATTAATACTGATGTGATCTTTAGGGCTTTTATTAAGAGCATGGACGTTCAAATTAGTCTTCATGGTCTTATAATAAATTCTATAGATTAGAAGCAATTGGTTGAGAACCTTCAATCATTTGTGTAATTTCTCCCTTTGTTTTAATATTCAATGTTAAAGCTTTTAATAGGTGTTGATCACTTAGACTAAGTGTGAAGTCGAGAAAGCAATTAAAATGAATAGGACCATTGTCTTGATTGGCTTCCATAGCACCTATTATGCTTGGATAATAATTCAAAAATCTAGGATCTACGAGGCAGAGGTAGATACTTGAATTAATTCCTTTAATATTCAATGGTTTAAGCTCGCTACTTGAACTAGACCTATGTGGATGAAATTATAACCCTTTTTCTATGTTTTTAATAACATCACGGGAAAGAAGGCTACAATTTTCATACTCTTTGTTAATATGCATAGACCTTTTCAACCTGTTTTAACATTATAATCATTTTAAAGTTATCTAAAATGTTGATTGATAAATTTCTTTGGGAGAAATTGCAGGTATATTCAAGTTATGTAAACCCGATTGATATTTTCATAACCTGCTTTTCTTCTAATTAACTATGTCCGTAAAGGTTGCAAGGTTGACCTATGACTAGTCGAGGAGTTTGATCTAATAACCTACTCATTATTATTTGGGTTCAAAAAAAATTCACTCTTTATCTTCCATTCGCACCTCTTACTGGGTAGACTCATACCTATTGTTCGAAACCCTTCACCGCACAAGAGACTTACCTAGGGTTGACAAATGAATAAGGTGCTCTCTGAGAAGTTAGGTGACTTCGATAAAGGATGAAATGATTTTTGAAAGCAGATTTTAATGAAGCAAATCAGAAGATCTTACTGGTCGCTAGAATAGAGAACAACAACTTGGCTCTGATACCATTTGGGGCGGAGGATAAAAAATGCAGAAGAAAACAGAGAGCGATAAAAATAAAACATGGTCTTTATAAATAAGTGGCTCGAATTGTAATACAAGCTATTTACAAACTAAGAATTGAAAATAAAACAAGTACTTATTTAATTTAAAACATTTAACTAGAGAATTGGAGAAGAGAGGTTAAGTAGGCTGATTAGAGGTAGAAACTAAAGATTCTTCTGAGAGAGAGAGCTCAGAGTCTTTCTAAGTTTCGAAAACTGATTTGCCAAATGAGCTCGCCTTCCTTTTATAGAACAAGGAAAGGGAACTGTTACATTTACTTGGGTAAAGTAAGAAACATTTTACTTAGGTAAAAGTGAATTACTAAAGTAAAAGCAAAAGTAAAAGCAAGTTACTAAGGTAAAAGCAAAAGTAAAAGTACAGACAAGCAACTGTTGATAAACAGTGCTAACTTTTGACTATTACAGATGCTTCTGGCCGACAACTTTTGACTCGACTCTTCTTTCGGTGGAAAAGAGCCTCTTTTTACTGTTGAGCTACTTTCAGCTGGAAAGTGGAATCATTTGATTTGGTCACGAGCAGTCTTCCGCTAAGCTGAATAAGAATTAATCACGGAAAGCAGTCTTAAGCTAATCAATAAAGAATCGTCACGGAAAGGTGTGTCAAGCTAAGCTGAATAAGAATCGGTCACGGGGAGGTCTTGGCAAGCAACAAGAATGGCTAAACTGTAGATGTCAGGCAAATGGGTCTCGAAAGCATCTCAAGGTTGATGGTGCCGTAGGGATCGTGATGACCATCATCATCTCGCAAATTGGCTAACTGAGTCATTCTGGGAAGAAGCTGAGGAATGCCTAGAGGCTTCTTCGTGTAACTCATCAATTCTTTTATTGAGGGCTTGAGCAATAAGTTTTAACTCACTACCGGAGCAATCTTTGAAATCAGAAATGCTCATGAGGGCAGGGAGGATCTGTAGGGATGGTTTTTGACTTAGATTCTTTTGAAATCTTTTTTCGACTTGAGGAAGAGGGTTCTAAAGGAATGGCTTTAGAATCCTTAGCCTCGAATGATCGGGAATTGATCGGAATCGAATAGGGCAACAGGAAATTCTTGTTGAACCGACCAATGATTTCATTAACGTCGAACTTATCCCACCACTTGATGTAGAAAAAGCGGAAAGTCGAGGGTGGATCGAGATAAGCTGTGAATTACTAGCAACAGAGGGTGGAGAAATACCGTATTGCCATTTAAGGATCCAGGAACTTTGTATTTACTTAATGAAGAGGAGAGTGAGAGGAATGTTCTCATTCTTTGGATCCGTTTACTATTATTAGCAAAATGGGTAACTTGGACCTTAAGGGTTTCGGGAAGGAGGTCATAGGTAGAACCACGCCTATACCACCGTGAGGACGAACCAATAAGGGATTGGACTTTTGAATTTATGATCGAACTGAATAAACCAGGAATGACTATGGGACTCGTTCTGATGAAGGAGAACCTTATACCAGGCGTCAATATAATCATAAAAGCAAAAGGGATTACTATGACTCAGAGAGATCCATTAGATTGGAGGATTTTACCCCAATCGTAAATCTGAGGAATTGTTTAATATACAAAGAATGATAAAGAACTTTTGATTTATCATTGTTTGTATAAATTAGTTTGATATTCTTGACTCGGTTTCAAGGAGAATGTCCTTATAATAAACAAGAGACTTATAAGGAGCGGCAGGAGGAAAATGCCAACCAGAGGAAAAATCTGAAAAGAAGTTTAATCTGGATCATTTTTGGCTTCATGTAAGGTTCAATATGAAACAAATAACTTTCCCATTTGAGCACACGCCGTAAGAGGAGTGATCGAGAGTCAAGACGAGGTCTTTCTTTGAGTTCTTGAATGGGTCAATGGGTTCAGGTTTATTAACTAGGGTTGAACTGTAAGGCTTGGGGATTGTCCCAAGAACAGAAAATTTGTTTAACATATATATATATATATATATATGGTAGGGTGGCCCCAAATTTTTAAATGATAGGTTATTTCTGGATAAAAATTTTAAGGCGGAATAGTAGGGATGGTGACTCATCCGAGAAGATGATCAAAGACCTTCCTAAGATCCACAGGAGACGGATTAAGTCAAGGAAGAAGACGCCAGAGGCATCTTGATAAGCGACGATGATGGCCCTGACCATCATCACTTTTGCTTTTACTTAAAGCAAAAGTCTTTTACTTTAGTTAAAATATAAAAGTAAAAGTAAAAGAATAACTTTTGCTTTTACTTAAGTTAAATGTTTTTAACTTTAGTTAAATGTTTCTTACATTTACCCATGTAAAAGTAAATGTAAAATGTTTCTTACGTTTTACTTTTACTTTAGTAAATTACTTTTACTTGATTAATGTAATAGTGATTCTGCGTGAATCAATAGTAATTTCTTTTTCGCTTTTTCTATTTAAAGAAACTCAAGTGTTAGAGTTTCTTTAGGCTTAATTCAGTATAGCCTCAGAGCTTCTCTCTCTAGAAAGCTCTTCCAAGGTCCTCTTCCTTCTCTCTTAGTTAACCGGAGACGAAGCTTTCAGCTTCGATCTTCTTAGTTAAAGATGAAGAAGAAGAAGAAGTCTTCAATACTTCTCTCTTCCCTTAAACATTTAGTCTAGGAATTAATGTAATCCCTTCCCAAATGTTTATAAATAAAAGAAAGAGATTACTTTACCGATTCAAGGTCATCTTCTTAATCTTTTTTCTTTCTTACATTTAAGTTTTTCTTTAAAAACTTATCCCATTGTTATATGGTATCGAGCCACACGGTTGGTTCTTGATCTTATCGGTGGTTTCAAGAATAAGCATTTGATTTGTTTACTTAAATGTTTTTTCAAACTTTTATTTTTTCTTGCCCGCTTTTAATCGCCGCCGACCTTCGCCATAATGAAACACCCAAGATCGCCTTAAGTCCCGACTAATGCCGTTTGTAAGTCTCAATTGGGAGTAATTGTAAGGCTAAAGGAACCTTTAGATCTACGGGTATGCATTTAAGGCAAGTAAGGCTAGAGTATAAGTGGACCTTCAAGAAAAAGAATTTTTGTTTAAATAGTTAACAAATTAGTCTTCTGTTTAGATCGATTTACTGATAGATCAGGACCAATCGAGTGATCCTTTGTTTCAGATTTCATCTGATCTGTTTTTAAACAAAGAATTTTTACAAAATCTAAGAAATTTTGAAGATTTTGACCAATTTTCGGTAGAAATTTTTTCCTCCTTCTTTATAAACAAAATTTTTGGGGCTGATAGGGTTATTTCCTGGATAAAAATTTTAAGGTGGAATAGTAGGGGATGGTGACTCATCTGAGAAGATGATCAATAAAGACCTTCCCAAGATCCACAGAGAGACGGACCAAGTCAAGAAGAAGACGCCAGAGAGGCATCTTCATCGGCGCGACGATGATTATTTGTACCATCATCGACTTTTTGCTTTTACTTAAAGCAAAAGTCTTTTACTTTAGTTAAAATGTAAAAGTAAAAGTAAAAGAATAACTTTTGCTTTTACTTAAGTTAAATGTTTTTAACTTTAGTTAAATGTTTCTTACATTTACCCGTATAAAAGTAAATGTAAAATGTTTCTTACGTTTTACTTTTTACTTTAGTAAATTACTTTTACTTGATTAATGTAATAGTGATTCTGCGTGAATCAATAGTAATTTACTTTTCGCTTTTCTATTTAAAGAAACTCAAGTGTTAGAGTTTCTTTAGGCTTAATTCAAGATAGCCTCGAGCTTCTCTCTGTAAAGCTCTTCCGAGGTCCTCTTCCTTCTCTCTAGTTAGTTAGCAGGAGCGAAGCTTTCACCGATCTTCTTAGTTAAAGATGAAGAAGAAGAAGAAGTCTTCAATACTTCTCTCTTCCTTAAACATTTAGTCTAGGAATTAATGTAATCCCTTCCCAAATGTTTATAAATAAAAGAAAGAGATTACTTTACCGATTCACCGGTCATCTTCTTAATCTTTTCTTTCTTACTGTTTAAGTTTTTCTTTTAAAACTTATCCATTCATATATATGGTATCGAGCCACACGGTTGGTTCTTGATGCTATCGGTGGTTTCAAGAATAAGCAGTTTGATTTGTTTACTTAAATGTTTTTTCAAACTTTTATTTTCTCTTGCTTTCGCTTTTAATCTTGGAGACCTTGGTAGTGAAACACCCAAGATCGCCTTTAAGTCCCGACTAATGCCGGTTTGTAAGTCTCAATTGGGAGCGAGTAAAGGCTAAAGGGAACCTTTAGATCTACTGGTATGCATTTAAGGCAAGTAAGGCTAGAGTATAAGTGGACCTTCAAGAAAAAGAATTTTGTTTAAATAGTTAACAAATTAGTCTTTCTGTTTAGATCGATTCATTGATAGATCGGGACCAATCGAGTGATCCTTTTTTTTGATTTCATCGATCATTTTTAAACAAAGAATTTTTACAAAATCTAAGAAATTTTGAAGATTTTGACCAATTTTGGTGAGAAATTTTTTCCTCCTTCTTTATAAACAAAATTTTTGAAAATGATAGGGTTATTTCTCGGATAAAAATTTTAAGGTGGAATAGTAGGGATGGTGACTCATCCGAGAAGATGATCAAAAGACCCTCCCAAGATCCACAGGAGACGGACTAAGTCAAGGAAGAAGACGCCAGAGGCATCTTGATCAGCGGCGATGATGGCCCCAAACCATCATCATTTTGCTTTTACTTAAAGCAAAAGTCTTTTACTTTAGTTAAAATGTAAAAGTAAAAGTAAAAGAATAACTTTTGCTTTTACTTAAGTTAAATATTTTTAACTTTAGTTAAATGTTTCTTACATTTACCCATGTAAAAGTAAATGTAAAAAAAAATGTTTCTTACGCTTTTACTTTAACTTTAGTAAATTACTTTTACTTGATTAATGTAATAGTGATTCTGCGTGAATCAATAGTAATTTACTTTTTAGTTTTCTATTTAAAGAAACTCAAGTGTTAGAGTTTCTTCAAAGCTTAATTCAAGATAGCCTCGGAGCTTCTCTCTCTAAGAAAGCTCTTAGAGGTCCTCTCCTTCTCTCTTAGTTAGCAGGAGACGAAGCTTTCAAATGATCGATCTTTAGTTAAAGATGAAGAAGAAGTCTTCAATACTTCCAAAGAACCACACCAAAGTTATTTCACGGATAAAAATTTTAAAGCGGAATAGTAGGGATGGTGACTTCGCGTCGGTCTTCATTGCTGAATTATTTTCTTTGTTAGTATCGAGGAGGAATATGAAATGTTAGAGTCTTCATTATTACTAACTTCATTTTCTATTCTCATTAACTCTAGTATATATTCAAAAGATCTTCGCTAGTAATATTTAATTGAGACAACTTCATTTTATTTTGCATTCACTTTTATAATGACCTTTTGCCCACAATTGTGGCACACAATTTTACTTTTATCAAATTTTTAGTTCTTTTATTACATTTTTTTATTAATGGGTTTGGGCTTATTATAATAATTATCTTGATTCTTATCTCTATGATGATTGCGTCTTTTCTTGTGACGTTTATGACTTACGTGAGAGTCAATATGTTTATGCACGTGTTTTAAATTCAAGGAGCCACGGAGGTAAACCATATTGCTTTCATGAGAATGTTCCGAGCTCATATTTAGCTTTCTTCTTGTCTTTACTAGCTTGTTTGGCTAACTTAAAATCAATGCACATTTTTAATCCTATCTTTTGAATATAAGCGATTATGTCACCATAAGTGAGATTATCATAATCAATATATCCTAAATTTTTACTAAGTTCTTCACGAACTTTATGAGCAAATAAGGACGGTAAACCATTAACAAATTTTTCTTTCCAAAAGGTTTATTATTGTCATTTCTCATCATAACTCTAGAAGTAAAACATCTTTGTACCATCTAAAGTCACTTAGAGTGGGACAAGTGAGATTACTTAGGCGATCGTAAATTCTTTCGGTGATGTTATTGGGGTTCCCTCTGAAGTGTTTTATTATAGTATAAATCAAAGTATTTACTCCATCGTGGCCCTATTCCTATAGTTTCATTAAAAATCGGGTTGCCTTCAAAGATCTAATTAAACAAAGATGGATTATAGATAATCAAGAATCTTGGTGAGATGTTTTTCCCACCAAGATCTCGAGAATACCGTAAATCCACTAGCCAATAATTCAACAATATCTGGTTGAGTTAGAGTGTTGAATTTAGTTAGATATTGTTTGCCACCATGAACATATGATTTAACTTATTGAGGATTTCTTGTTAGCTAAATCTGGTCAATATTCCATTCATAAATTTTATTATTTAAACAGAAAATTGTTTATCTAGATTTCTCTCTTCAAATTGTAGATCCGGAGGAGTTGGTCTAGAATACCAATTTCGGTCATACTAGTATTATTATGAAGCGGTTAACTTATTTAATCTATTCATAAATATCTTATCTTGATGAGGTAGTGATTGACTATCGACCGACTCATCGCTTTCATTATCGAGTTAATCGATCGATAATAGCAATAGTACCGCTTGTTTAGGTTTCATCTTTGTTTTTAATTTTTAAATAATCGATCAATGGCTATAGTAAGATCAACGTCTTTATTAGGTAAACCTAATTTTCTCTATTTTACGGTAGTTTTAATAGTGGTTGAACAATTTTTGACTCGGTTTTTAATTATATTTTCTTCAAATTTTCTTCAATCTGTCTAACTGTTTTCCTCTGGTTGCTAGGTATTGGTTACTAAAATTTAATCATTCTATGATTTTTTATCATCATTAATTCCATTGGAGATTTTAAATGGGTGTTTATCATATCAAGTATTTTTTCTTTGAAATTAAGATGATTCTAAGGGTGGGTGACTAGAGCGAGACCTTAGACTTGTCTTCTTTAACCCATTGAGTTTTAGTTATAACATTTCATTTATATTGATATCGCTTTCATACCAATCGTAGAAGGTAATATTAATTTCTTCACTACCAATAAATTTCTTCCATTTATTGACAATCTTATCTCTTTCTTTCTCAGTTGGGTGATTTTTTCTAAATTGATGTCTTTTATTTTTATTAGATTTGGAGTTAAAATCATTCACAAGATTAATCCAATCTAACACAAATTCTTTCTTAATGACTCTTAATTGATTATTAATTGGAACATCAAAATCAGACTGAGTTGGAAGCTCGGAAGGAGCTCGAGGAGAAGAAGAGCTCTCTTCTACTGGGTAATTCGAGGGTGACAAGAATAACAAGGATGACTTGCTTGACCTTGATTTAAAATTCCTTTTAACTTAATGTCTCTTATAGAAGGGTTACTAAGGACTTGTAATCTCTTCTAAGGTGATTCATAGAAGGAGTCAAGAACTAGAATAGTCCTCTATAATAAGCGGTCTTCTAGAATGTTCAAAGCTAACTTTGACAGTTCCATCAGAAAATTGCCTTATGTTTTCAATGTTTACTACGTTGTTTACTACAGGCTGCTGTGGTATTTCACTTGGTAAAATCCATTGACTTGGTAATGTAATATCTTTCCATAGAATTGTTCTAGGGATCTGGATATTAGCATCATTTGGTTGAACTTTGAATTAATGATTGTGATCTTTAGGGCTTTTATTAAGAGCATGGACATTCAAATTAGTCTTCATGGTCTTATAATAAATTCTATAGATTAGAGCAATTGGTTGAGAACCTTCAATCATTTGTGTAATTTCTCCAGCTGTTTTAATATTCAATGTTAAAGCTTTTAATAGGTGTTGATCACTTAGACTAAGTGTGAAGTCAGGAAAGCAATTAAAATGAATAGGACCATTGTGTGATGGCTTCTATATAGCACCTATTATGCTTGGATAATAATTCAAAAATCTAGCATCTCTGAGACAGAGGTAGATACTTGAATTAATTCCTTTAATATTCAATGGTTTAACTGCTACTTGAACTAGACCTATGTGGATGAAATTATAACCCTTTTTCTATGTTTTTAATAACATCCGGGAAAGAAGGCTACAATTTTCATACTTTTTGTTAATAGCATAGACCTTTTTCAACTGCTTTTTAACATTATAATCTGCTTTTAAAGTTATCTAAAAATGTTGATGATAAATTTCTTTGGGAGAAATTGCAGGTATATTCCAGATTATGTAAAACCCGACCGATATTTTCATAACTGCTTTTCTTCCGATTAACTATATCCGTAAAGGTTGCAAGGTTGACCTATGACTAGTCGAGGAGTTTGATCTAAATAACCTACTCATTATCTTTGGGTTCAAAAAAATTATTCACTCTTTATCTTCCATTCGGACCCTCTTACTGGTAGACTCATACCTATTGTTTCAAACCCTTCACCGCCGCTGACAAGAGACTTACCTAGGGTTGACGGTGAACAAGGTGCTCTCTGAAGAAGTTAGGTGACTTCGATAAAGGATGAAATGATTTTTGAAAAGCGGTTTTAATGAAGCAAATCGAGGAAGATCTTACTGGTCGCTAGAACAGAGAACAACAACTTGGCTCTGATACAACCTTTACCAATTTGCAAAACATATTCTTTTACTTTTACTTTTATATTTTAACTAAAGTAAAAGACTTTTGCTTTAAGTAAAAGCAAAAAGTCGATGATGGTGGGGCCATCATCGTCGCTGATCAAGATGCCTCTGGCGTCTTCTTCCTTGACAATTGGTCCGCTCTCCCATGGATCTTTGGAAGAGTATATATATATATATATATATATATATATATATATATATATATATATATATAGAGAGAGAGAGAGAGAGACGTTTTTGTGTCAAATGAATATTATACTTTCATGTAAGAGAAACACATACAAAAATATTAAAAATAAAAATATCATTTCTAGAAGAGGGTTAAAGTTGTGACACTTAATTCAGTTGGATATTCTATATTGTTTTGTTGTTAATAGTGTTATATTCTATATTCTGTTAGGAAAAACAGAAAATGAACACTATATATATATATATATATTAATTTATCTCAAAAATGCATAAATGAATTTGTCAAGGTTAATATTTAGTACTATGTCCTTCAGACAATTATGTCATCCGTATGGTACTCAAAGTTGATAACACTTCTTTCCCAGGATACAATGACTATATATACTATAGTAGCACTACAAATAGTATATTCAATGAACCAAAATAGATGATCAAAACTCTCTCAAAATTAAATAACTATGAAATTGATAAACAAATGAAGACTTTGTAATGCTTGAATTCTTGTGAATTCGTGATTTTAATGGGATGCCCCCTATCTATTTATAGGAGGGGTTGGTGACCCATTGGATGGGATACTAGCTCTTGAAAATGCATGGGATACTTCTGAAAAGGCATGACATGGTATCCTTTGGTCAAAACGACGTAGTTTTAGTTTGATCAGAACAAAAACGATGTAGTTTAAGGCTTAATAGAAAAGGCGTGTCCATTCAAACAAAAACGATGTAGTTTTGCAGCGCCTGTTCAGGCAGATAGTCTTTTCCAAAACAACGTAGTTTAGATGCGTTTGTTTGGCAGGTAATGCTTCTATTTATCAAAACGACACAATTTTGATAATAGAACTAAATAAAATAAAATTTAAAAATTTTAATTTTAAAAAAATTAAATAAATCTTGTCCAAAAAATTATATACAAGTACTCTCAAACCACAAGCATTGGTTAGGTCATCTCCCTTTCACAAGTGGGGTGCCCCTTGGGAGCCAAACTTAAGAGCAACTTTCTAGTATATAAACTTAATAATTCTTTAGTTCTTAATAGATGTGGGACTTGACTTCTCACATGTATTTATTATCATTTATCATTTCTAAGGGTGATCTTTGAAAATTAATATCTCATTCATTATTTCATGAATTTGAGCTTTCAAATACTTAATTTAGAATTCTTCTAGGTGGATATGAAAATTGGATATAAAAATTGGTCATAAGTGTATTTGAATTTCACTTTGTTTATTTTTTACCCACCATTAGGGGTCAAAAATACAAATAAGTAAAATTCTAATACACTCATGTCTAATTTTCATGTCCAATTTCTATATCCACGGAGTTTTTACTTAATTTAATCTATTAATATAGTAGAACACATTAATATGTAGAATCATTACAAATAATTAATGATACCAATATTAATTTTTAATATGGAGCAAATTAATTCTAACATATTCTACTTTCATCTTGTCACAAAAATTAATCCATGTAATAACTATGAGTAATGCTACAGACACAAATTATTTTATAAACTGTTCATGTGACATACTTCACCTTAACATGCCACACCAACGAACGCAAAGTGTAAACAAAAACAAGGAACGCAACGTGACGAATCAACGAATATTGGATTCATGTCATTTGTGATGTGATGTAACGAACAAATCAACGCAAGAAGTGAATAATAATTAAGGAAGTGTCGATTATCAGCCAAACTTGTTCACCAAGTAAAATCAAACTCATGACAAAAACTAGAATAAAAAAATGAAGTCAAAATCAAAACAAAAATGGCATGCACACGACATACTTAATATAAATCATACCTTATATTAATTTTTTTATCCGACTTGAGCATCAGGGAGGCTTTCAAAGGAACTCTTTTTTTATCCTTTATTGTTTTGCAAGTCATCATATATGTCATCCATTTTGTGTTCACGTAACTATCATAATACGTACGTAGATCAAAGTGAATATTGTGTAAATTCCAATTTCTAAATAATCATAGAATTTGTTTCATAACTTTGAGTTAAATACTCTAGCAAAATGCCATATAGAAAGCAATAGAATTCGAATTCTAATTTGTTCCTTATATTTATTTTGTCTAGATTAAAAGTATCAATTTCACCCATTAATAATCCTCCACTTCTGAATGAAGATACTCAAATAATTATTTTATATTTTTCCATAAGGGCAAAGTATAATATTAAAATAATAATAGGAGTCTCAAATGACAAGATATTGAATATTTTAATCAATTATATGACATTTATCCAATCAATATAATAATAACATATTATTTAAAATAAAAATTTAAATTCTTAACATTACCCATAATATTATTAATGAATAGTTTGTCCATGTAATGGTTACTATGTATATTGCACTATGTTATGACCAGCATATACATTTTGTTGGCCAAGTCATTTGCCACTTGCAGGTAACTAACTTATATGCCCCAAATTAAATGACTTAGAACATTTACCTAATGCCTCGTGAGTGGATAATTTGTCAGCTTATCTTCTCGATTCCTCGTCGTGAGTGACAAAGTTCAAAACAGTGGCGTATAAGCTACACTTATATTTGTCGTTAAAAGTTAAATTATAAGTGGAACAACCTAAATATGTTTTACAAATACAAATTTGTTTTGAAAAGTTAAATTATAAGTGGAACAACCTAAATATGTTTATAAATTCAAAGTTGTTTTCTCATTGCACGTGTCATCCACTTTTAACACCTCCATTCCGTATTGAAATATGTGAGAAAGATTTATTTGTATATAAAAAATTAAGTTATTAATAATAGTAGTACATGCAGTCATGACTTTTTAAAAGAACTTATAATGAACTAAAATCTTCTAAGAATATACTATTGAGTTAGTATAATATATTGTTTGGATGTATTTGATTCGATTTGAACTTGAGATATGATTCGAGATTTGTTCTGAATTCAAGTTGTTACATATGGTATTAGGGTCGACTCTCGAAAAAGTCGGGTCAAGTTGTCTGATCAAGTTGTCAAAAGTGGAGACACGGAGGTTAATGATATATCCTCACCATAGAGAGAGATCGAGAGGTCCGGAGATGGAGATACGAAGAGACGTCAGAAATTTAAGTGGAAAAGTTTGTTACACTCCGGTCCCACATCGAAATATGTGAAAAAGATTTGTACCTTCAGTTATGACATTTTGAGTGAACTTATGTTGGTTGAGATGATGACGCAAACAAAAATACTATTGAGCAAATGATTTAAGACATTGTTTGGATATATTTGATTTGATCCGAACTTAGAATTTGACCTTAGATTTATTCAGAATTCGAAATTTGACCTGAGTTATTACATCTGTTGTCACATTCCATTTATCACTCTCCAAGTTATTTTTATTTAGTATAGAATAATATTAAATAAATAAATAAAAATTAAATGATAACGATGCATAAAAATAAAAATACAAATCAGATAGACAATATTGTAATAACATAATTGGATTCATCTATTTACATGTGAATGTAGGCTCAATAATAAGAAAACTCATTAACTTTTTCTTTCTCAACCAACTTATATTATATTATTATTAGAGAATTTAAAGACAAGAATTTCATGAAGAAAACAAATTGACCGAAAACATTAAAATTAATGATATTTTCAGCGTCAAAAAAATATTTTTTACATATAAGTATAAATCTTTTAATATACACCTTACAAATTTATACTAACAATATTTTGTTGAAAAATCACCTTTTTGATAATATCCCATCACTTACCCAAAACAACCAAATTAAACTAAACTGTATTAAATCCACATACTGAGGCAATTGGCATTAGCGGTGTAAATGAACCGAGTTAAATTGAGTATTGAGTTGCTCAAATTTGGTTTATAAAATTTATCGAGTATAAAATAAAGGTTTGATTGGGGCTCGTTTAGCTACCGACAGTGACAAAGCCAAGAATAAATTTCAGTGGGGTCAAATTATTGTTGAGCTATAAATAATTTAGCAGAATTTGGGGCAGTGCCCCCGGACCAATTTTTTTTAATAATTTTGTACTTTAGACACACACACACACACACACACACACACACACATATATATATATATATATATATATATTATTACAATGACAATATACTGTAATAAGTAATAATATATGGTATATATACATTATATTGACTCATAATAGATTTTTTAATCACAATTGTTCATAAGTAATTAATTCATTAATTATTTTTAAATATAATATAAATTAGATTATTATTTAGTTTAAAATATTATACAGAGATATATATATATTGAGAGGATATAAGTCATATGTGGTTAAAATTTGATTGACAAAATTATAAATTTTCAATTTGACCCCGTATAATAGAAAATTTATAAAATTTTAGTGGGGTCAATTTATATATAATACTTCAAATTTTTAAATTTAACCTTACATCATAAAGCAATTATTTTTTTTAAGTGGGGTCAATTGACCCCACAATCTTATAATGGTTTCATCCTTTGCTTTACTCAAATCGAAAGACAATCTCGAATCGAGCCAAAATAGTTTAAATTTTTCGAACGAATATGATTCGGGTATCAATAAAAAATTACAATTTAAGTAGGTTCGAATAATTTATTGAACTTTAAAATTTGCACATATTTGAATTATTTATATTTCGAGTCAAACTCGAATAAAATTTTAAATAAAATAAATACGAATCGTATTCGAATTATTTACTCATTTTACGGCCTTAATAGGAACATAACCAAAACATTGGTTGAGCACCGAAAGATTCCTCTCCAATTGAGAATTAAGCCGAATAAATTATCCCAAGGACCTCAGCAGCACCCAGAGCCAGCAAACATACCTTGGCTAAAAGTAATTTAATACCCCATAAATTGGATAGAAACCACTTTAGGAAAGAAAACTTAATCAATTCCGTTTCTCTTTCTTCATCACCCAGACACCCGCACCTTGAAACGCAAAGAAAATTAATTTCTCAGGCTCCATTTGGAACTAAAAAAAAATACAAACAAAATGAAAAGAAAAGCAAGAAAAATTCTATATCACAAATTTTCAACAAAGATAAATCTAGACGACACGGCATTCTCGTCTAAATATAGGCTCCCTCTTGATTAGCTCCTCGCATACACTGGTATTAAAGGGAGAAGTCAATTTGCCTCACTTAGAAGTTGGTGGGGGCAGAATCAGGTATCTGTCCTTCCATTTTTTTCCCTCGAGTTTTCTAAGTTTCAAACAGTATCTGTCCTTCCATTTTTTTCCCTCGAGTTTTCTAAGTTTCAAACAGAACCTTACTTTTTCTCCTAAAATTCACACAAGCAAGAACCACGACACCACTTAATCCAACTCACTCTAAAAGAAAGTACATAAATGAAACACTTATGCACCACTGAAAATCTAAATGATAAATTCCACCGCTTGGTTCAGTGGTTTAAGGAAAAACTTGGGATCAGCCGTAAACTTGGAAGTTTTGAGTTCGACTCCCACTGACATCAAGCATAGGAAACACAGATCGCATGCGTAAACCTGATATTAAAAGTCTTGTTCGGAGAGTAAAGACATAGTCTGGTCACAAGGCGGGAAAACTCTTTTTTATCCAAAAAAAAATAATAATTAAATGATAGAGAAGGAATTAACCTCTTTCTTTACGTAACCTTTTTTTTAATAGAAGGTTAGAACAGTATACAAATTAATTGAGCTGGATGGAGTGTCACATAGTTTTAGGTGAAGAATAATGAGTACTTTACATTTATATTTTAAGCGGAAAGTTTATTAATTTAGTGTGTATAAATGCATTATATAATTGTATTATGTGAATTAAAAGTTGTATATTAGTATATCAAAGTTGATAGCATAGTAGTATAGGTCTTTTTTTTACTGTGCAATATATATCACATATTCTAATCTACCCCTCAATAGAAATAAAAAAAAATCAGAATTAACCAAAGCACTGAATGAATAAAGTAGGTTTCTCCCAACTCTCTCCCACGTCTCTTCCTTAAATTCTCTCTATTCACTATGATAAAATGAGGAATATACTCCCTCAGTCCGTCCACAAAGTTTAATAAAATGACAGTTGAAGTATTAAAAAAATTTAGCTTTTCTACTTTACCCTTTTTGATGGGGAGTATATATATGTACATGACTTATTATGCTTCAACCATTTCCATTGATCAAACACATTATTACATCTTTCCTTGGTGCTAGTAACAAAGTCTCAAACCTTGATGTATTTTTTTCTTTTCAGAAACAGCATATTAAAATGATAGGGTGGGATGATATTTACAAGGTAGTGGTAGCAATGGTTCCACTCTATGTTGCACTAATTTTAGGGTACGGTTCAGTCAAGTGGTGGCATATGTTCACACCGGAGCAATCCGACGCGATAAACCGGATGACTTGCTACTTCATTCTCCCCCTTTTCACCTTCGAATTCACCACGCATATCGACCCTTTCAAAATGAACCGTCTCTTCATTGCAGCTGATGTAATTTCCAAAGTTATTATCGGAATTTTGCTAGCGATTTGGGCTTATTGCGGTCACGAAAAGAATTCTGACTGGTCGATAACGGGGTTTTCATTATTCACAATGATTAATACTCTTGTGGTGGGTGTGCCCCTTATGAGTGCAATGTACGGTCCATTAGGCAAGGACCTGGTTATTCAGTCCTCCATTTTGCAGTCTCTTATATGGTGTATGATTCTATTGTTCATGATGGAGCTTAGACGAACGAGGCAACAGTTTGATTCTGCTGCAAGTTCTGAAACAGATTTGGAAGGAAATAATAATAATAATGTTGTTGATAATTCGGGAAAAGATTTGGAACCACATAATAATAATAATAATGTTATTGTTAGTGGCGATGACAATGCAGCTCGTAGTCGTCGTAGCAGCGTGACAAGGCCATCGTTCTGGTTGTCCATGAAGCTTGTGTGGCGAAAACTTGCTAAGAATCCTAATTCTTATGCTTGTCTTGCTGGACTTGTATGGGCATTGTTATCTAACAGGTATTTATGCATTACTTTTTAAATTCTCATGTATGTCGGAATATAAAACAAGTGTAGGGTTTGTCAGAGCTCCAGAGTTTTCCGGTTCGATGTCCTATTTTTGGTCCATTGTACAAAAACATTTGTACTAAATTTAGTAAACTACTTTCAATCTTTATATTATTCTCCGTGTTCCAAAATTAGAGATACAATTTGACTTTTGAAATCAAATAAGTGCATATTAAAAATCAAAAATTGGTATGATTTATAAAATTGGTATAGAATGAAATAATTTTTTTGATTAATTGTTTTTGTTATATACTGTATAATTATAATAATTGTATAAATTAAAATTAGATAAATTCACATCAATTTGAAATTTAATATGTCTTTATTTGAGCTCAAAAATTAAATTATATTTCTAATTTTGAAAGGAATGGAGTATTACATCAGTCAGTTAGTTTGTTAGTAGGCTTTCCTATATATGTTATTCTAATTTTAAGATTCTATTTTTGGATTCTTATTCTTCAGATGGGATTTTGAAATGCCAAGCATTGTGGAAGGATCAATACTGATCATGTCAAGAGCTGGGTCTGGCACTTCCATGTTCTGCATGGGTGAGTTAGCATACACAAAAACATTTTTATGATTGATACGGTTAGAATGAAATTACACATTTTTTGACCAAAATGAAATTTTGTTAATTTTTTTTCATACTGATTATAGTTGCATGCGTGCTGATTAACAAATAGGGCACTAGAGTTAAAATAAAATATTTATTATAATAAATACAGTAAAAAATTATAAATTTTATAATGATCAAAGTTATGTCAACGTTAATTTTATTATAACCGGATCTCTTATGTCATGTCTTCATGGAGATTTTCCTTTTAAGCTTTTTGTTAAACATACACGTATATTAATACAACCTCTATTGCAATATTTTTTAATTGTTTTTATTTATTCAAATATTTGCTAAAAATGAAATAAGGGAACTAATACCTCCACAACATTTTTTAATATTTTCGCATGTGAGGTCCACCTTTTAACTATAGTTTGGTTAAAAAAATGGGTACCACATGCGAAAATTAATATTTTCACGGCATTTTTTTATATTTCCGTATGTGGGACCTATTTTTTAACCAAATGGTTAAAATTGACCCTTGAAAAATTCAATGGGGGTCAATTACCCCAACTGTTCTTACTCTAAATCTGCCCATGACGAAAACAAATCAAAAAAAAAATGTATCATTAATTTTGAAATGAATAGAGTCGATTTTATTTTCCTGTGCATAAACAACTTTTTTCAATTACCTTTAAACCTTCGGGTAAGTATATGTTAGATTGAACAGTTTTTGGAGTAATGCTCAAATAAACGTTACCTCTGCAAAATACCAAGTAAGCGAGCGTGAACAATGTTTATTTAGGAAAATGCTATGGTAGTGTTACCCTGTGTGTATATTATACACGTCATATACGTATATGTATGTATGTCTGTATGTGCTGTATGTGCGTTTTGACGTTATATATATATATATATATATATATATATATATATATATATCAGGGTTGTTCATGGCCTCCCAAGAGAAAGTAATAGCATGCGGTGTAGGTCCCACTGTGTTGGGGATGGTTTTGAGGTTTATTGGTGGACCATTGGCCATGGCTATTGCTGGTACTGCCGTACGTTTACACGGAAATGCCCTACGAATTGCTATAATCCAGGTAACCCTAAACTATATATATTGGCTAAATTCCCGAAACTATGTATTTATATTTCTAAAAGTAATTTTACTCATTTATTTTGAAAGAAAAAAAAAATAATTCTGCTATGATTAAGTGCTCAAGTGACTTGTACCTTATGCCATGTTAAAGAGCGCAGGCTCAATTCCAGTGTCTCTTTCCATCATTAGTGTAGCAAGTACTAGAATTGGTGGGAAAAAAAGAATGAAATTCCTATCCCCGTAATTTAAAGTTGAAGGAAAATAATGATTTATATTTCCATTAATTCTATTTTTAGTTTTTTCATAACATATGTATTCACACACACACACAGCTAATTCTTATGCGAGTGGTTCGCATGCGGACCACTTTTAGTGACGGACAAAAACATCGCTAAACTCGTTGCCACTTGCCATAGGATCTCAACTATTGCGATAACATAGAACCGTCACTATAACCCCGTTCAGACTCTATAGCGACGGGTTTAACGACGATTTTATCCGTCGCTAAAATTAAAGGTAGTCCGCATGCGAACCACCCACATAATATACAGGAGCGGATCCAGGAATTTTATCCAACGGGTGCGGATTTTAACTGATTTTTTTGTTAAAGTTAAATAAAGAAAATTTAAACTAATCATAATAATGTTTTCAAATTACAATGCTATCCTCCTAGACCCCATAGCTTGAAAATGTTCTAAGATAGCTTCATTATCAATAGTTTCAAATACATCATTTTCAATGTAACGAACCAAACAATCACTCAACCATTTATCGCCCATTTGGTTTCGGAGAGTGGTTTTAATAATATTCATCGCTGAAAATATCCTCTCCACCGTGGCAGTAGCAACCGGCAAAATCAAAGCCAATTTCAACAACAAATAAACTCGAGGATACATCGACCTTTATTCTTCTTAACTAACTTTTGAGCAAGTTCACCAATCCCTTTCACATTAGAAAATTCATGATCATTTTTTACATCTGCAATGTAAGTTTCAAGTTCATCATCAAGCCACCAAATATCTCTATCTTGAAATTCCAACGGGTAAAACTTTGCAAATTGAATCAGTCGTTCCTTGTCAAATGTTGAGAAAGAGTTACTTGGATCAAGACAGCCATACATGAAAGCAACTCTGTGTTAACATTGTCAAACCGATCATTTAATTCTTGAAGTTGACTATCTATCCCAGATAGAGTAACTCAACTGAAAGTGATGAAGATTGGTGACTTTTTCACCCCTGCGTGATCTCCTTGAACCAAAAAGATGTCTTCCATTTCTTGAACGACTATCTCATGAACATTACAAAATGCGATAGTTTCGCCAACAAACTCTCCCAACCTCGAATCTCTCATGCTTTGTAACAGATTGCTTTGACACATTAACTAAAACCATTGCATTTATTTAGATTTTGGTCTTTCTTTTGTAATGCTTGTGACAAGGTATTCGTGATTACCAAAACTTGTTTTATTAAATGCAACAAGAATACAAACTCAAAATCTCACATGAAATGCAACAAAGTACTTGCTTCTGTACTTTTATCCCCCGATGCATCATCTGCTACTATCTCAAGCACTTCAATTATTTTAGAAAATAAGTAAATAACACTAAGAATTGTGTCATAATGTGAGCTCCGACGCGTGTCTCCGGGCCGCTTTAAGGTCGCTTCTTGATTCAACCCACGCCTTGGGTCTTGATTTCACCGAAGAAACTCCTTCAATTATTCTTTCTATGTGCTTCACTCGAAGAACTTCTTTACGCTTGCAAGAAGCTCCAACAACATTTGCCAAAATAGCAAGATAATCAAAGAATGATTTAAGCTTCTTATGTTTTTTTGTAACTGCTACTAGTGTCAATTGAAGCTGATGAGAGAAGCAATGAACATAAAAAGCAGACTTATTTTCTGACAATATTAAACTCTTAAGACCATTAAATTCCCCTCGCATGTTACTAGCTCCATCATATCCTTGCCCACGTACACGTGATATGCTCAGTCCATGTGTTGCAAAAAGTGACTCAATGGCCTCTTTAAGTGTTCGAGCAGTTGTATTAGCAACATAAACAATGCCAAGAAAGCGCTCAATAACATATCCATGTTTGTTCACATAACGTAAAGTGTGACGCCCCCAAAATAGGTATACATCACCCATTCTGAGTTGTCAATACATGGTACAGAAACAACTACAACTTTATTATTACAACAAGAAAGCGTGAATTTGAATACAAATATTATCTTCTAGACAATATCTATACTCAAATAAATCCTCATCACATTTATTGATACATTATTTTACAAAATGGTGAGGACTACTAAACAACTCTCTCTAGAACCTTCATTCCATACCCCGACACTGTACTCGCTTATATTCTCGCCTCCTAAGAAGAAAAATGGAACAAAAAGGAAAAGGTGAGCTCAACTAGCCCGGTAAAAGAATATTATGACTAAGATAATATACAACAAATTATCGTTAGTCTTCATGAGGAAAAATCTAATAGAATACAATAGACAACAAATTTTAAATCAATATTCGCAATGAAAATAATAATTCATTAGAAGAATTAAGTAGAGAATGCAAACTACTATCTTCTATGTATGAATTTAAAACACTACAACATAAAAGCTTATCAATGATCAAGACATCAATGATCAGTATGCGGTCGCAAATGTATATCTCATGACGTAGATCCGTTCACCGATCACGAAGTCGCAGATAATCTGGTCATTGGAAGGACATCAACGACCAACAATAATAACAAACTAATTAGCGACCGCAAGTAGCGACCGATACCGTCGCTATTATGACTTATGCTGAGTTCATCGTCTATGTTTTATCCCTGTAACATCAATCAATATATATCTCGAATCAAATATTCATCTTTGCACTACGTGCCAAAGATATTCATCGATTAGGCATGTTCATCTAAACACCAGTTCATCTTTTGCACTACTACCAAAGATATTCTTGAAATCATTCATCTTTGCACTCTGAGCCAAAGATATTCCATAATATCATCATTTAAGACCGAAGATGATGAAAATATTTTTAAAGAAACGAATCCAAAGTGAAACAAAATGACAAGGATTAAGGATTAGTACTTTGTTTTATCCATGTCCAAAAATACCTCAAAAATAATCATAGTGGTGTAAAATTCAAGAATGATCAAAACATGGATACAATCAAAGCTAGTATCCACAATAGATATTTTAGATTTAAAAGGAAAAATTTTCATTTTTCGATGAATAGTCTGCCGTATTCGTGAATAGTGTCAGTATACGTGAATAAAGGCGTAGATATCGTGAATAGTAACTCCGACACCAAAAGTTCCAATTTTGATAAAAAACTTCAGATCAATATTTCAACATAATGATATTGAAGAAATAATATCATTACGAAAAACAATAAATATCCCTTACCTCACAAAAACAGTACTTCTAGTTGAAACACCGGATATAGGCTATGACTTGAACTTGCACCGTATATCTGATAGGTTTGTAATATTCATCAACGCAATCAAATTGCATAAAAAGTGCGGAAGCGTGTAAAATCAGAGTTTAAAAATTATTTACAAACCATTAACCCGGATCACCCTTTATGCGCAATTATTAATTAAACGAAAAAGATAACGAATGAGAATCATACCCTTGAAGATCGAGCTTCCTCAGGTACAAGTTCACCTCCAATCCTTTTCGCGTTCAACTTGAATCCACCGGGTTTGGTTCCTTCCTTTGATCAACGTTAGCCACCCAAGTGTTTGGCCTCTAGAGGTGATCCACCAAGGAAGAAGAAAATTCAAGAAGAAGGGTGGTTGGCTAAACCCTAGTTTTTCTATCTCTATAGAAAAGGGTACTCTCCCAACAATTGGAATTATTTCGTATGTTGAAAAAGTCAACAACCCATACCACCCATAATAAGACTCCTCTTATTAATAGATATGGGCAACCCACCTTAACAATTAAGGAATTGGGTTTTATTTAATTAATTAAATTCTTTTAATTAATTAAGCTCCCTAATCTTATTAGGGATAATTAATTAAACTCTTTTAACTAATTTTCCTTCCTAATCCACTTAGGAATAAATGAGAGTACTTATATTAAATTAATTCCTAAACTCTTTTAGAAATTAAAATAATAATAATTGTAATAATATTAATAAGACTCCTCTTATTAATTTATATTTAATATTTCTAAAATATTAAATAATAAATATTAAGTTATTTAATTTATTCTATCACCATAGATTAAATTAAATATACTTAACATATTATTACGATTATGCCATTAACTTCTTAAATAATTATTCTTCCTTTTATGGTGTGACCCTTTAGGTTCTCCATATTAAACCTAGGTTGTGAATAAATCAATTAGAACAATTCTAATCTTATTTAAATAAATAAATTAAACAATCAATTTATTTAAATAATATTTATTCTACAATAGGATAAGCCTCTCCTAGCGATCAATGATTTTCCAGATAATATAGATTTCAACATTAATCATTAAAGAACCTTTGAGTAAATAGTTACCGTACAATTCAATCCTTCCACCATACTGATGTCCCAATTAAATATAAGGCATGGAATTATCGTCAAGTCTTATTTTATTTAATTATATGTATTTCGATCCTTAAATTCACAACTCAAATAATGCAAATTAGAAACTCCTTTCTAATTTCATTACGCT
This sequence comes from Panax quinquefolius, assembly GCA_020205615.1. Classification (NCBI taxonomy): domain Eukaryota; kingdom Viridiplantae; phylum Streptophyta; class Magnoliopsida; order Apiales; family Araliaceae; genus Panax; species Panax quinquefolius. Next base: position 89,845,823 of record CM035165.1, read on the forward strand.
TTGCCAAGGACTAATGGGTTGTCATTTATCGAATCACATAGGACATTTCTCTTCTTTTATTAGAAGTGGTAGATTCTTTATTGATCATACATTATCTCCATGTACAACTTATTATACCCAAGCATACCCTTTGATATACCCTAAGGGTCTTAAGGAATAAGTCAAAGTATAACTCATCATACACAAGATACTATGATGATCTCAAGTCCAAGGATTACTTGTACTACTATCACTGCAGGAATTCCTATTGACAGGCAAATAAAACTCCATTAGGTATTCCTTAGCGAGCCACGTTCAATTGAACTTATTCTCTAATAAGCACCTACATACTTGCTTTAGTGTCTCCACACAAATGATCGTGAGATCAATCATCCTCATCCAATGAGCAAGCAACGTATGTACCAATCTATCCGGATTCACTAATCCCCAATTTAGTAATCCAATGATTGGGAACTATTTTAGTTTTAAGCTTTCTAAGAATTTAGATCTCATTAGAATGATCATCATCATTATTCTAAAAGCATTGCTTAAAACTATGGGTTTATCACATATTATAAAACAAACATCATGTAGATAATTAAAGGCCTTTAATAAATTAATACTTTTATTAATAAATGAATAAGATTGTTACAAAGTATATGCTTTATCATCAAACATGATTGGCTTGTATGCATATTACTTTCAATCTCCCACTTGCACTAAAAGCCAATCGCCATGGTAACTCATACTCTTCTTCTCTAAGTGGCGATTATCCCTTTGTTGGATAAGCTTTAGTTAATGGATATGTAATGTTGTTCATGAGAGTCCACTATCTCTATAGTGATTTCCCATCTTTCAATGATTCTAATAATCAAATGAAAGTGCCACAACACATGTTTAGATCCAAGATGAGACTTAGGAACTATTCCTAGTTACGTAATGAACTTTTAATCCAAACAATCAACTTGCGACTTCATTTATAGCTATATACTTTGTCTTTATTACTAAACCAAAGAACTCTTTTTTGTTTGGAACCTTTCAATTCACTGCACCATTGTTCAAGATAACGCTTTACCTTAAAGTGGATTTTCTGTCATCTTGGTCTGTCTGAAAAACTTGAGTCTGTTAAGCCCTCTAGTTTTAATTTAGACCCACCATGTTTGCTCACATCCTTAGTGCCGGTTAAGAACTTTAAGATGTTTTTCACTGTCTTACAGTGATCTTCTCCAGAATATGACCGATCAATATCAGGTCTCGTATATTTCATTGCATACATGATTGTCACTCATGCGATCTCTCTTCTTTGGAGTCTATGGGGACTATTAAGAGAGATACACTCCATGGCTCATCAACATGAGACATCTCTTGGAGTTTGCCATGCTAAACGACTTTAGCATCAAATGAATATACGTTCCTTGGGTTAAGTCGAGCATCCTTTTGTATCTATCTATATAGATTTTATCCCCAATTAAGATACTCTTCCAAATCATTCATGGAGGAATGTTTAGACAACTTTATCTTTACTGATTGTAGCATTGGTATGTAATTCCTCATCCGTAGTATATCAACATATAATACTAGAAATTTCACGACGCTCCCACTGACCATTTTGTACACACTAGAAGTCTTACCTCATCGAATGTAACTCTGGATCATCATCTTCTATGATGCGTACCTCATCATCATCATCCATGATGAATCCATACCTCCTAGGTATCTTCGGTACTATTCCAGATTTATGATTCGGTTGTGGTACAATAGGTCTATCTACAGGTTCCTCTTATTTGACTTATAGTGTTTTGTGGTTCTTGAACTCTTCAAGATCTATTATTCTTCCACTAGCCCCTTCAATGATAAACACCTTTATCTTAGAAGGCAGCGTGTTTCGTAACAAACACCTTTTGCTAAGTAGAATTATAGAACATATACCCTAAACTTACTTTAGGATGTCCCACAAATCTGTACTTGTCAAATCTTGTCCCAAGCTTATCCTTTCGAAACTTTTTCACATAAGTTGGACAACCCCTTATCTTAACATACTTAAGATTAGGAATCCTCCCTGTCCATAACTTTTATGGAGTCTTGGGGCCGAATTTTGAGGTTACCATTTTCGTAGATATGCAGCCATTTCTAGGACATAACCCTAGAAGGATACTGGAATGTCGGTAAAATCATTATGGATCGCACCATGTCCAACAAGGTACGATTTTTCATTCAGATACATCAATCAATTATTGCGTATCAAGATGTGTCAATTATGAGAAAACCATTTGAGATGATCTAGAAACTTATTGCACAAGTATTTATTCCTTGATCTAATCAAAGAATCTTAATACTTTGCCAATTTGTTTCACTTTTGAATTCTTTGAACCTTTCAAATAATTCACACTTGTATTTCAGCAAATACACACATTTAACTCTTTGAATGATCATCTCCCTTTCTTATACTAGTTTGTTCAATTTATAAAATTATTTTCACGTAAGTCAAGTATACTAAATCCATTAAGTAATATTCGGTTCTATACAAAACATTATTATTATAAATAGAACAACAATTGTTCTTAATTATAATACCAAAGATTTCATTGTGTCAACAATAAAATGGAAATAATATTTTTAACAAGAACTGGAATACAATAACAACTTATTGACTTAATAGATTTGCTCGTGAAAGGTCTTAAACTATAAGTTTCTATAGCTAATGCAAGACAACCTTTGCTTCATTTTCCACACATAGGATTACTTAACTTTGTTTAGCTTTCTAATTTCGCTTGGTCCTTCATAAATCTATATTTATGATAACCAAAGTCGGTATCCAATACCCAAGTAGAACCTTGACTTAAAGAAAATTTATTTTAAATCATGAACAAATTTGTATTTATCTTAGAAACTTCACTAAGCTTCTTTGGTTAGCCTCTGCAAGACGTTTTTCGCAGATTTCTTTCCAGTGTCGGGCTTATTGCGGTGGAAGCAAACTCCTTTGCTATCCGTATCGTTTTGTTCTTATTATCCTTTGTTTATGCCTTTCTATTTACCTTCTTTGAATCGTTCTTCTTTTCGGAAGATCCTTTGCCCCTACCGGTAAGACTTTGTTTTTCTTGGTTGGAAAGTCACTCTCAACATTTTCAACATGTTAAGCAAATCGGCCAAAGGCGATATCTAGCTTGTTCATATGAAAAATTCACAACAATTATGAAAGGAGTAAAGGGGAGTGAGTGCAAGATCAAATCTTGGCTCAACTCTCCATCCATGACAAAACTCGTTGTCCTAATTGATCAATCAAATTGATAATGTTAAGGACTTTTATCATCTTTGTAGTGTCATTGGTCATTCTAGATCGGAAGAGCTCCTTAGATATCTCGATATCTATCGGTCCTACTTTCCTCACCATCAACTACTTGATGTGCGGGGAATATAGTAAAGCATCCATAGTTTCATCTTGTGACTTTGAAACTCGTTACTCATAGATGCGAGCATGATGCATTGAGCCAATGTGCATCATCTTGCCACTTTCTAAAAGTAGCAATGTCTTTCTCAGAGGCATTATGCGCAACCATTGCGAGGATAGGCGATTAAGGAAATAAGATAGCTTTTCAAACTATGAGAACTATTCTCAAATTCCTTAACCAATCTCAGTTTAATTGATTCCGATTAATTTAGCATCTAATATGCTTCGCAGATGATAGTAATTTTAGACATTGTAAAATTACGTAAATGAATTTGTAATTAACAACATTTTAACATACATTCTATTATTAATTACCAAAATAAATTAGGTCTTGTTTTAAATTGGTATCTCCCACTATTTTCTTCAAACTATATTACCCTCACTTATATAGTTAAGCAAAAATCTAATTAAAGATTTGCTAGTGAGAATAAGGATCCCATTTCAAATGTATATAGCCTTGTGGTGACACAACAAACTATATATAAATAAATAGGTAGACAACTTTTGTCAATTACATCAACTATGCAACTCCTTTTATTTTGCCTCTTAGATTATTTTGATCAGTGGTGGCACATCCGAATCAAAATTATCCAAGTTAAGTCCGACCTAGCACTCCATATATTCAAAAAGAAAAATATCATCCTTGTGGTGACACAGCAAAACAATATTGTTCAATTTTTTTTATAAGCATCAAATGTGATAAATTAACATCTTAAATACTTAATACTTGCCTTGTGGTGACACAACAAACTCATATTAAATATTTAATACTCTATTAATTTTATCATGCTGAAAGAATGACGTTCGATATTCCAAATATCTTTGAACGCTTAGGACTTAATATAAAATTATGAGGGTTTGTTATTAATTTGTCTCTCATCTTGTTTAGCGTAGCATTGCATATATATATATATAAAATACGCGTCATATTAATGAACATGCGAAGCATGTTTGCATAATATATAATATATATAATATAAGCATGCACATATAGAATACTATATTCTACCCGGATTGATTATGGACTTTTATTCTAGTTTGGTTCACTAGAGCCACCAAGTGAACCAAAAGGTCAAACCCTAGGGGTGCAAGAAATAATATTTAAATATAACTATTACATTTAAACCCGGGCTCCATTACAAACGGGTCTTCAAGCGCTCCTTGCTCCTTGATCTCCAATTTTCAAAATTAATTCTAACTATTCATATTACAAAACTATTTAAAATAAATAGAAACCTTGATCAAAGTGATCGAGGGAAGTACATAGGAGAGAGATAGAATTTACATTAAGAAAAATTAGAGAAGGCGAGTCTGCAGAGACCCCATTTAATAAAACCCATACATTCATGCATCCAACTAAAATAAAATTCAATCGCATTTGGTTGATAGTCCATAATCAATCTCATTTATTATCATACACATCATCATCATATGCATCAATAAATAACATTCATCTCATGAATAATAAACATTTAATATATATATTGATATCATTTAATGGGCAACATTTAGTTAGTATAAAATCTAATTTTGAATCAAAATAAACTCCTTTATTTTAATCCAAATTTAAATCAAAATAAAACTATTTTATTTTAATTTATCCAATTTTAAATAAAATAAACTATTTTATTTTAATCAAAAATTTTAATCAAAATAAACTCCTTTATTTTAATTAATTATGGAATCCAATTCCAAGTAATAAAAAAAATTAATTAAAATAAACTCTTTTATTTTAATTAATTATGAATCCAATTCCATGTAAAAAAAAAATATTAAAGGAAACACGGATATTCTTTCCTATTCACAAATAAACTCCTTTATTTTGAATAATATGAAATCTTATTTCATATCTAAATAAACTCCTTTATTTAAGGAAATTAGGATTCTCTTTCCTATTCACAAATAAACTATTTTATTTTGAATAATATGAAATCTATTTCATATCTAAATAAACTCCTTTATTTAAGGAAATAATATAATCCAATTTCAACTCCAATTAGTTATCATGGAATCAAATTCCAACTCTAATTAGTTAGCATGAAAATTTAATTTTAAAATTAAAATAAATCTTTTATTTTAATATTAAAATAAACCTTTTATTTTAAGATTAAAATAAACCTTTTATTTTAATTATAAAATTATTAAAATTAAAATAAAACTTTATATTTTAATATTAAAATAAACCTTTTATTTTAAAATTAAAATAAACTTTTATTTTAATTATATAATAATTAAGAATATATATATATATATATATATATTAATATATATATATATATATATATATATATATATATATATATATATATATATATATATATATATATATATCCGTTCCTTTTCTAAAATTACAGGCAGCGCACGGTTTTGTTTTTCACTTCTTAGCTTGCCTTGATTGCCGTGCCTTATCTATGTTAAAAAAAAATTGATTTCCTGCTGCTTTTTTTTTTTATTTAGTTTGCATGTAATCCGGTTTATATATACTGCCTAGAAATCCGCATGAATATATTTTGTGACTTTGATTTTAAAAAATACTATACTACGAATTTTAAAAACCATGAAACATTTCAAGTAAATTTATTTTTATTTTATTTTTTTTTTTTTTTATTTATTTTAAATTTTATACAATAAAATTATGCCCAATTAAATTGTTCTAAACACATATCAATATATAAATTAAATTTGACAATTAATAATTCGCATAAAGGTTTGGCTCTGATGCCACTGATAGGTTTGTAATATTCATCAATGCAATCAAATTGCATAAAAAGTGCGGAAGCGTGTAAAATCAGAGTTTAAAAATTATTTACAAACCATTAATCCGGATCACCCTTTATGCGCAATTATTAATTAAACGAAAAAGATAACGAATGAGAATCATACCCTTGAAGATCGAGCTTCCTCAGGTACAAGTTCACCTCCAATCCTTTTCGCGTTCAACTTGAATCCACCGGGTTTGGTTCCTTCCTTTGATCAACGTTAGCCACCCAAGTGTTTGGCCTCTGGAGGTGATCCACCAAGGAAGAAGAAAATTCAAGAAGAAGGGTGGTTGGCTAAACCCTAGTTTTTCTATCTACATAGAAAAGGTACTCTCCCAACAATTGGAATTATTTCAGTATGTTGAAAAAAGTCAACAACCCATACCACCCATAATAAGACTCCTCTTATTAATAGATATGGGCAACCCACCTTAACAATTAAGGAATTGGGTTTTATTTAATTAATTAAATTTTTTTAATTAATTAAGCTCCCTAATCTTATTAGGGATAATTAATTAAACTCTTTTAACTAATTTTCCTTCCTAATCCACTTAGGAATAAATGAGAGTACTTATATTAAATTAATTCCTAAACTCTTTTAGAAATTAAAATAATAATAATTGTAATAATATTAATAAGACTCCTCTTATTAATTTATATTTAATATTTCTAAAATATTAAATAATAAATATTAAGCTATTTAATTTATTCTATCACCATAGATTAAATTAAATATACTTTAATATATTATTACGATTATGCCATTAACTTCTTAAATAATTATTCTTCCTTTTATGGTGTGACCCTTTAGGTTCTCCATATTAAACCCGGTTGTGAATAAATCAATTAGAACAATTCTAATCTTATTTAAATAAATAAATTAAACAATCAATTTATTTAAATAATATTTATTCTACAATAGAGATAAGCTCTCCCCTAGCGATCAACGACTTTCCGGATAATATAGATTTCAACATTAATCATTAAAGAACCTTTGAGTAAATAGTTACTGCACAATTCAATCCTTCCATCATACAATGTCCCAATTAAATATAAGATATGGAATTACTGTCAAGTCTTATTTTATTTAATTATATGTATTTCGATCCTTAAATGCCTAACTCCAAATAATGCAAATTAGAAACTCCTTTCTAATTTCATTCGCCTTGCCAAGGACTAATGGGTTGTCATTTATCGAATCACATAGGACATTTTCTTCTTTTATTAGAAGTGGTAGATTCTTTATTGATCATACATTATCTCCACGTATAACTTATTATACCCAAGCATACCCTTTGATATACCCTAAGGGTCTTAAGGAATAAGTCAAAGTATATAACTCATCATACACAAGATACTATGATGATCTCAAGTCCAAGGATTACTTCAGATTACTATCACTACAGAATTCCTATTGATGACAGCAAATAAAACTCCATTAGGTATTCCTTAGCGAGCCAACGTTCAAAGTGAACTTATTCTCTAATAAGCACCTACATACTTGCTTTAGTGTCTCCACACAAATGATCATGAGATCAATCATCCTCATCCAATGAGCAAGCAACGTATGTACCAATCTATCCGGATTCACTAATTCCCAATTTAGTAATCCAATGATTGGGAACTATTTTAGTTTTAAGCTTTCTAAGAATTTAGATCTCATTAGAATGATCATCATCATTATTCTAAAAGCATTGCTTAAAACTATGGGTTTATCACATATTATAAAACAGCATCATGTAGATAATTAAAGGCCTTTAATAAATTAATACTTTTTATTAATAAATGAATAAGATTGTTACAAAGTATATGCTTTATCATCAAACATGATTGGCTTGTATGCATATTACTTTCAATATCAATACTCAAAGTATACTCAAAATACTCACAAGAATACGCTCGATAATATAGAGAGAGAAAACTTCAGTTTCTGGTGTGATTTTCAATTCTAACCTAAGCACCCTATTTATAGGAAATTGCTTAGAACACCAAAGTAAAAAATTTAATATAATAATAATATATATAATCAAATTTCCTACTTTACAAATCTGGTCCAAAAACCACACATGTGCCAAAAACAATAAAAACGTTTTTCTTAATAAAATAATTAAAACTTCCAAAAATCAATTATTTTGAAGTTTGAACTTCAATAATTCATAATAAATAGCCCTTTTATCAAAAAAAATTGAATCTCGCGACTTTTATAGGAAATTCAATTCTCTACAACTTTACGAGAAGAAAGTTTTCCAAATTCCAAACAAAAATTGACCTAAATCCACAAGCGAAGCAATTTTAAATTAGCTATAATCAAATTTCAAATAATAAATGGGGTCCACCGACATGTTTAACATGTTTTAAATATTTATTGCAACAAAAATACTCTTCCTCCTCGTATACTCATATATCCCACATTCGTTGTAAAAATATCACCATTATTATATTATTAAAATATAATAATATATTTAAATGAATTATTTTATCGAAAAAGATAAAATTTCAATTTTCAACAATTGTCACATTAAAATTTTCTCCATCTATATCCACATAAAATCAATATTTTTCTTATCATATGAATCAATAATTAATTATTCACAAATAATATTCTGAGAATCACAATATTGATGACAACTGTATAGCCACAGGAAGAGGGGCTTTCAATAAAGATTTCTCTTCTTCTGCGCCTTAATTAGGTGACCAAACCTCTCCTTAGACGTAACTTTCTAGACATTGCCAATAATGTTATCCAATAATATTATTCAGATAATATGAATTATTGTCTCGATAATGAAAAATATCGTGTAATGACAATTTATTGAAACAATGAAAGTAATATAAAATATCAATGCAACAATTATTGAATCAATAAAAATATTGAGCGATAATTTCATCGTAACCATTATTAAGTAGTGCCTTCTTACGTAAGAATCAATAATTGGTGCAATACCTGGTATCTACTCTTGTGTTTTTAACCAAAAGTATTTTAATAAAGATTAATCTGGTAATAACTACTATTGATTATTTTTAAACAACTTATATTTATCGTTTTCTTCATCCAATCGCTTTCGTTATGGGGCCCACATATACGGTCAAGCGCTGGGTCGCAAATACGAATATTCCCCGACAGCAAGAATATTCCACGACCAAACAAATATTCCCCGACAACAATGAATATTTTATAACCATTTGCTTATTTTGAAATATTTGCGTATTTTACCCCTAACTATCCACATTAATCAAATCAACCCTTACTATTTCAAAATAATAAATAGAGAAAATTAAATTTCATTAATAATAAGTTGGGGTCTTACAACCTCCCCTCCTTATGAAATTTCGTCCTTGAAATTGGCGCGACGCACACAGTGTTTCAAAAGGTGAGGATACCTCGCTTTCATTTCCGTTTCTAATTCCCGTGTCATTTCCTCTATAGCATGATTCCTCCACGTAACTTTAACTTGTGGTATGACCTTTCTTGGCGTAGGACATGCTCCTTCCTATCCAAGATCTTGACAGTACCTCCTCATACGTTAAGTCTTTGGCTATCTCATCCGGTTCTAACTCTATAACGTGGTTCGGGTCTTTCACATATTTCTGAAGTATGATATGTGAAACACATTATGAACACGAGACATACTCGGAGGTAACGCGAGTCTATAGGCTACATTTCCTACTCGGTCAAGAATTTGAAATGGACCAATAAATCGTGGATTGAGCTTTCCTCTCTTCCCAAATCTTGTAATTCCTTCCATGGAGCAACTTCGCAACAATACAAGATCCCCTACACTAAATTCCACGTCCTTTCGATGAAGATCCGCATAACTCTTTTGTCGATCTTGTCTTGTTTGTATCGTTGTCGAATCATTAGGATCTTTTTCCAGTAGTCATACGTACTCAACTCGGGTACCAACAATGTTGCTTCACCCACCTCATCCCAACATATTGAGAGCGACATTTTCGTCCATATAATGCTTGAATGGAGCCACACCTATACTTGCTCGATAAGCTGTTGTTGTAGGAGAATTCCACCAATGGTAAATACTTATCCCAACTGCCCTTGAAGTCTAGGACACAGAGTCTTAATAAATCTTCAAGAGTTTGAATAGTCCTTTCTGATTGTCCGTCCGTTTGAGGATGGTATGCCGAACTGAATCGTAAATCCGTGCCCATAGCTTTTTGCAAGCTAACCCAAAATCTTGAAGTGAATCTTGGGTCACGATCCGAAACTATGGATACTGGCATGCCATGCAACCTCACAATCTCATTCACGTACATACTAGCAAGACGTTCAAGGGAATAAGTCTCCCGTATCGGCAAGAAATGAGCAGACTTGGTTAATCTATCAACAATAACCCAAATAGCATTGATGCCTTGAGAAAGCGTAGTAGGAAGACCCGTAACGAAATCCATGGTAATATGTTCCCACTTCCATTTCGGAATCTCAAGTGGTTGCAATGGACCCTTAGGTACTAGATGCTCCGCCTTTACACGTTGACAAGTTAAACACATCGAGATAAACTTTGCAATCTCTCTCTTCATATTGTTCCACCAAAATGTATGTCGAAGATCACGATACATTTTGGTACTTCCAGGATGGATTGCAAATGGTGTATTGTGTGCCTCCATCATAATCTTGTACTTCAAATCAGAGTCGTTAGGGACACAAAGTCTAGAGTGGACTCGAAGTATTCCTTCTTCATCAATTCTCGCTTCCGGAATAGCTCCTTCTTGTACTTTCTTCTTCATACGCATCACGCTCAAGATTCGGTGGCTTGAGCAACCTTAACTTTTTCTATTAAAGTTGGCTCTATGCATATACTTGACATCATCGCACTCATTCCCCGCAGATATGATCTTCTACTCAACGCGTCACCTACCACGTTCACTTTTCCGGGATGGTATTGAATAGTGTGGTCGTAGTCTTTCAATAGCTCGAGCCAACGTCATTGCAAAGCATGTTGAGTTCTTTTTGAGTGAAGAAATATTTAAGGCTTTTATGGTCCGAATATATCTCCACTTTCTCCCCATATAGATAGTGCCTCCATATCTTTAGCAATAAAACGATCGGCCGCTTAACTCTAGATCATGAGTAGGATAATTCCTCTCATATTCTTTAAGTTGTCGCGAGGCATAGGCTATGACTTTCCCACGTTGCATGAGAACACATCCTAACCCTTTGCTCGAAGCATCATTGTAGATAACAAATCCATCCGCACCGGATGGTATTGTTAGAAACAAAGCCGAAATGAGACTCCTCTTAAGCTCTTGGAAACTCTTCTCGATTCTTCGCTCCAAATGAATTTTGTATCCTTCCTAGTTAGTGAGTTAATGGAGTAGCGATTCGAGAAAACCCTTCCACAAATCTCCGATAATAACCATTTAAGCCCAAAAAGCTACGTGACTTGATCACCGACTTTGGTTGCTTCCAACTTTGTATTGCCTCAATCTTGGCCGGGATCAATAGATACTCCATGTTTTGACACCACGTGCCCAAGGAATGCTACTTCCTCAAGCCGTAACTCGCATTTCTTCAATTTGGCATATAGTTGGTTTTCACGAAGCCTTTGGAGTACTAGCTTCAAATGGTGCTCATGATCTTCATGACTTTTGGAATATATGAGGATGTCATCAATAAAGACAACAACAAATGATCCAAATATTCCTTGAATACTCGGTTCATCATATCCATGAAAGCCGCGAGGAGCATTAGTCATCCGAAAGACATGACTAAGAATTCATAATGCCCGTCATCGAGTTCTAAAAGCGGTCTTTGGAATATCCTCGATTCTAATCTTGATTGATGATATCCGGAAGCGAAGATCGATTTTTGAAAAGAATTGTGCCCCTTGCAACTAGTTAAACAAGTCATCAATACGAGGTAGATGATACCTATTCTTGATGGTGACATGGTTCAATTCCCGATAGTCAATACAAAGTCGCATACTCCCCGTCTTTCTTCTTTACTGAATAAAGCAGGAGCACCCCAAGGAGATGTACTAGGGCCGAATGAAACCGATGTCCAACAATTCTCGTAGTTGGACCTTTAACTCTGAAGTTCAATAGGAGCCATTCGATATGGGGTTTTAGAAATGGGCTTTGTATGCGAGTTCAAGATCAATAAAGAATTCAACTTCACGTTCGGGGTGGCCAAGGAAGTTCTTGAGAAATACGTCAGAAAGTCAATAACAGCGGGAATATTATTCAAATTTGGCGTGTCTTTATTCAAATCCATAACATGGGCTAAGAAAGCTTGACATCCGTTTTTCAATAAGCGAATAGCTTTATGATTAGATATAGCGGTGATTGATTTTAATGGTTTAGTTGCTTGAATTGCATAACAAGGTTGGTTAGGAATATGAAAACTAACAACCTTACGAAAACAATCAATTTTGGCATGATGAGTAGTTAACCAATCAATCCTAAAATCACATCAAAAGCAAGTATTTTTAAAGAGATAAGGTCAACAAGGTAAGGTGATGGTGCCAACTTGAATCAAACAAGATTTATAAGCAAAGTGAATGTGATGAAAGTTTCTCTAACGGAGAGTTTCCACAGATAAAGGTCAAAGTCTAATTTCTCCTCGAGTCAAGTTTAAGCGTTGAGCACAAGCAAGAGAGATAAATGAATGGGTAGCACCCCAGATCAAGTAAGGTATAAACTTCGCAAGAATTTATAAATAGCTTACCCGTGATCACCTCGTTTGGGTTCCTCGCATTATGACCGATCACAACAAACGCTCTTCCGGAATCGTTGACTTTGACTTTTTCGGGACGATCTTTTGAGTCACCGTCCCTCATTGAACTAGGTTTCATTTCTGCATACAATCTCGAAGCGATATGTCCTTCCTTTCCATAATTATAGCATACCTTGAACTGTTGTGGGCGGTTTGGACCGATATGTCCCTCTTTTCCGCATTTGTAGCATATGATGGGTGGTCGTTCTCCTCCCTTAGAACCGATTCTTTCGCTTAAGACTGCTGTCTTCACATGGTCGTTGTTAAATCTCCTCTTTTTAAAATCTCCTCCCGACTCGCTTCTTCTATTTTCATGGCCATGATTACCACCAGAGTGGTTACCATTTTGTCCGTCTGCTTTCTTTCTCATTTGGTTATCATTATTCATTGATTGTTATCTTTGGTACGATCCTCGGTTATGGTCCCTTGGTTGAACATACTCGTTATCTCGCTTCTAACAATTGAGCCTCATTAACAACATCCGAATAGAGAGAAAATTTATGAGAAATGAGATATTATCGTCGTATCTTGGGTTTCAAACCTCTCGAAGAAACATCCGCGTCATCGTTCCTCATTCTCCACCAAATGAGGTGCAAACTGGATAACTCGCAAACTTTGCCTCGTCTTTGAGACACCGTCGTGTTGTTTTGTTCTAATCGATGAACTCCACTTCCTTCATACGACGAACACTTTTAGGAAAGTATTTGTCATTAAATAGTTCTCAAACGTCTCCCAAGACATCTTTGAGTTTGGATGGGTACGCTTCTACAGACTCCCACCGGTGAGTCGCCTCGCCACGGAACATAAAGGTGGCGAATGGAACCTTCTGTTCCTCCGTGCATCCCAAGACATTGAATATCTTGGTAATTTTCTTGACGCATGTTTCGCCATTATCGGATCGGCTTTCCCTTAAATTTCGTGGTCCCAACTCTTTGAATCGCTTGGTTGTGACAACCCGTGAATTGTTATCATTTCCTCCTCGTATTTTGAACACGAGTCTCCTAAATCGATTTTGCATAAACCGCAAAAAGCTTCTAAACATCCCCTCGTTCATCATCTCGCTAAGTGGTGTTGTTCACGGGAGGAACATTGCCACTGTTGCTGCACGTTCTCCTCGTTGGTGAGTACTGAGCGTCTCCACGGTCACATTTCCATTGTTAATATTCTCGGTTGACATTCTCAAATCATCATAAAATAAGGGTTAATTAAGGAAATCAATATATCACATAATATCCTTATATACTAACCAACTAACAAATAAGCTTAGGTAGGACACACTAGCGAAGGATTTACTCGTCTCTCCTCTCCTAGTTCTATTCCCCGATCTCCGCCAGAGATCATATCCTTAAGCTCTTATACCAACTGTGACGCCCCCAAAATAGGTATACATCACCCATTACGAGTTGTCAATACATGGTATGTAAATAACTACAACTTTATTATTATAATAGTAAAAGCGTGAGTTTGAATACAAATATTATCTTCTAGACAATATCTATACTCAAATAAATCCTCATCACATTTATTGATACATTATTTTACAAAATGGTGAGGACTACTAAACAACTCTCTCTAGAACCTTCATTCCATACCACGACTGTACTCGCTTATATTCTCGCCTCCGAGAAGAAAAATGGAACAAAAAGGAAAAGGGTGAGCTCAACTAGCCGGTAAAGAATATTATGACTAAGATAATATACAACAAATTATCGTTAGTCTTCAACAGGAAAAATCTAATAGAATACAATAGACAACAAATTTTAAATCAATATTCAAGAAGCGGAAATAATAATTCATTAGAAGAGTTAAGTAGAGAATGCAAACTACTATCTTCTATGTATGAATTTAAAAGTTCATCGTCATCTTTTATCCTATAACATCAATCAATATATATACGGAATCAAATATTCATCTTTGCACTACTGGGCCAAAGATATTCATCGATTGGTCATGTTCATCTAAACACTGTTCATCTTTGCACTACTACCAAAGATATTCTTCAGAAATCATTCATCTTTGCACTACTGTGCCAAAGATATTCCATAATATCATCATTTAAGACTAAAGATGATGAAAATATTTTTAAAGAAACGAATCCGAAGTGAAACAAAATGACAAGGATTAAGGATTAAGATTACTTTGTTTTATCCATCTCCAAAAAAAAATACCTCAAAAATAATCATAGTGGTGTAAAATTCAAGAATGATCAAAACATGGATACAATCAAAGCTAGTATCCACAATAGATATTTTAGATTTAAAACGAAAAAATTTTCATTTTTCGATGAAATAGGCCGATTAAGTGAATAAAGTGTCGTATCGTGAATAAGTGCATATATACGTGAATAGTAAACTCAGACACCAAAAGTTCCAATTTTGATAAAAAACATCGATCAATATTTCAACATAATGATATTGAAGAAATAATATCATTACGAAAACAATAAATATCCCTTACCTCACAAAAAAACAAGATTTTAGTTGAAAACACAGGATATAGGCTATGACTTGAACTGCAATAGTATAGCAATACTCAAAGTATACTCAAAATACTCACAAGAATAAACTCGATAATATAGAGAGAAAACTTGAGTTCTGGTGTGATTTTCAATTCTAACCTAAGCACCCTATTTATAGGAAAATGCTTAGAACACCAAAGTAGAAAATTTAATATAATAATAATATATATAATCAAATTTCTTACGCACACAAATCTGGTCCAAACTTCAGCCACACATGTGCCAAAAACAATAAAAACGTTTTTCTTAATAAAAATAATTAAAACTTTCAAAAATCAATTATTTTTTGAGCTTGAACTTCAATAATTCATAATAAATAGCCTTTTATAAAAAAATTCGAATCTCGCGACTTTTTATAGGAAATTCAATTTCTACAACTTTACAGAAGAAAGTTTTCCAAATTCCAAACAAAAATTGACCTAAATTCATAAGCGGGCAATTTTACAGGCTATAATCAAATTTCAGTCAATAAATGGGGTCCACCGACATTTTTAACATGTTTTAAACATTTATTGCAACAAAAATACTCTTCCTCCTCGTATACTCATATATCCCACATTCGTTGTAAAAATATCACCATTATTATATTATTAAAATATAATAATATATTTAAATGAATTATTTTATCAGAAAAAGATAAAATTTCAATTTTCAACAATTGTCACATTAAAAATTTTCTCCATCTATATCCACATAAAATCAATATTTTTCTTATCATATGAATCAATAATTAATTATTCACAAATAATATTACGAGAATCACAATATTGACAACGAGGCGGTTCAGGAAAGAGGGGCTTTCAATAAAGATTTTTCTCCTTCTTGGCGCAATTAGGTGACCAAACCTCCTTAGAGCAGAACTTTCTAGACATTACCAATAATGTTATCCAATAATATTATTCAAATAATATGAATTATTGTTCGATAATAGAAAATCTTGTGTAATGACAATTTATTGAAACAACAAGTAATATAAAATATCAATGCAAAGAATTATTGAATCAATAAAATCGAATAAAGAATTATCGTAACCATTATTAAGTAGTGCCTTCTTACGTAAGAATCAATAATTGGTGCAATCTGGTAATGCTACTATGTTTTAACCTATGTAGTATTTTAACAAAGATTAACTGTGAATAACTACGTTTGTTATTTTTAAACAACTTATATTTGTCGTTTTCTTCATCCAATCGCTTTCCGTTATGGGGCCCACACATGGCTGCGCCGTCGTACGAATATTCCCCGAAAGTACGAATATTCCACGACCAAACGAATATTCCCCGACAACAATGAATATTTTATAACCACTTGCTTATTTTGAAATATTTGCGTATTTTACCCCTAACTATCCACATTAATCAAATCAACCCTTACTATTTCAAAATAATAAATAGAGAAAATTAAATTTCATTAATAATAAGTTGGGGTCTTACATAAAGCAACAACCATTTGTTCTTTAATTGATGAATCACGAGCCTCATCAACTAACAAAGAGAAAAAATCTTCCCCAATCTCTGCAACTATAACTTTTGTGGTAAAAAATCTGTTGAGACTACAAATGTCTTTTTGGATGTTTGGTGATGTCAATTTGTTGTTCCCTGGAGCATTTTTCAACACAACTTTATTCACTTCATCATTATTCTCGGATAGAAACTTTTGAATGGAAAGAAATAACCCTCGCCTTTTTGAATCATCTGATTCATCATGGCCACGAAAAGGTAACCCCTCACTTAAAAGCAGTCTAACACACTTAATAGATGAGAACAGACGAAGCTTGTAATCTTTTTTTTCTTGGTCTGATATATTGGAAAGTTTGATACCTATATGTTGCTTTCGATTCATTAAATCTTGACAAGACAACATGCATCGTCTATGAATACTATTCGGTGTTTCTCCAACATGTGCAGATAAGTATTGCGTTTTCCTCCAACTATTAAATCCCTTACCAACAAATGTATCCCCACCTCCTTGACCACCAATATCAGCTTTAAATAGATAACAATATAAGCAAAAAATTGCATCTTTCCTCTCACTATATTCCAACCAAGAGGCATACTTTTTGTACCAATCAGGGTTAAATCCACGTTTCTCTCCGTAAATAATAGTGTGAGGGAATTCGGAAAGCAATGGTTGATAAGGGCCCTTAAGCAAATATCCTCGACGAATACTATCTCTCTGGTTAACATTATATTCCATTATAGATGGTCTTAATCCCGGATCAGCAACAAGTGTCTCTTCTATATCGGATTCAATTTGAGATTGAGAATTGGTGTGTTGAGATGATTCTTGGATAGGAATTTGATTTGACAGATTATGAGTAGTTTCATCAACTTGGATGGATTGTGATGCCGATGATTCGGTTGTTTTGGAACGCTTGAATTTTGCAAACATATCGTGAATGCCTAAATTTTGCAAACATATCGTAAATGCCTAAATCATAATTCATAATTCATTCTAATAAAAAAATCAGAATAAAAACATTAGTTAGGAGTTCAAATAATTTAGAAACTTACTTGCCATAGTTCAATTTGAGAAATAACGTTTCCGATGATTCACTTCCTGCAATTACACCACAAATGCACCAGTCAAAATGGAGTTTACAGTACCACAACGACATTAAGAAGAAACTGCTTAAGCAGACCAATTTGGTATATCGATAATCCATGAAACCCCCAATTTAAAAAACCCCCAATTTCAAGTGAGATGAAAAATTAAAAATTAAATCCATCAATCAGTGACCAAAATAGCTCAGATTATAAGTAGATTTAAACCCCTAAAATCCACAAATCTTATCACTAACATTAGAACTTAGAAGTATTAATTATTAACTATTAAGTATAACATATTAACATTAATCTTAGAGAATAAAGTATCATACATTCATACCACCTACTGTGGCATTTATTTGAGACTTGCAGGAGAGAGAAAGATTTATGAAGCTTGTTCACTAGAAATTTATGAAGTCTCAGTAGTGATGCAGAGAGAGAAAGATTTATGAAGCTTGTTCACTTGAGAAATTTATGAAGCTCAGAATCAGACTCTGAGAGAGAAAGATTTATGAAGCACCTGTTCCTTTGGGCGTGGGTTGTCTTAGTTGTAGGGGTGTCAATTGGCTATTTAAAATTTTAAGTTTTAACTTCAATTTTTTTATATATTTTGCCCCAGATTTATGAAATTCTATTTTTGCCCCTATAGCTATATAAGGAAGGAAAAAAAAATTCCAGCGGAGGCAGGTGCCTCCCCTGCCCCCTAAGTACCTCCGCCCCTGTATATATATATATATATATATTGTGTTTGACATAAATATATATGACATAAATATATATTTAAATATTAACATATCATTCTGCTCTCTCTCAGAAGTCAAAACAAAGAACCCACAAAAAATTTATAATTTTTTTTAATATTGTAGGAGTATAATCAATGATATAAATGTTAATTTATATTGGAAGTTTTTTTTTTCTTATAGTGTTGTTTCATGTAATTGCAGGCAGCATTGCCACAATCCGTCTCTTCTTTCATATTTGCCAAAGAATATGCAGTACATGCAAATGTTATTAGCACTGCGTAAGTTCTTCCCTCCTCTTCAATCTCTATCAAATTCAGATATATATTACTCCTTTTCTAAAATAAAATGTTATTTGTTGTTGAATTATTTATGTAATTGAATCTTTACTCTTATGCTCTAATTTCAGGGTTATATTCGGCACAGTGGCCTCACTTCCAATTTTGATTGCTTACTATGCAGTTCTGGACTTAATACATTAAATAATTAATGTCTTTACATGTTCAACAGTTTAGCTGCAACCCTTTCTTCTTCTTTTTATAATGATTGAAACTCATATTTATTGTTTTAATTAATGTTATACATTGAATGCAAACTTAGTATATAAAACAATCAATTTTTTTTAATTTTTTTTTTGGATTCGAAAAAAGAAAACAATCATTTTTAGCCTTTTTAGTCCTTAAGCTATGAAACTTTTTCAACATTATTCATCATTTTCAGTTTTTTTTTTTGGGTGATATTAAGTTATTTCACTTCTTAAACTTTAACGTATTTCTTTTTACTGCAAGTAAGATGAATCACATAATAATTTCAATAATTTTTAAAATCTATCAAGCCACGTTTCATAATAGAATTAAAAAAAAATAACAAACCATAAAAGAATTTTATTTCTGAAAACATCTATAATCCAAAAGACTTGGATTACAGATGAAAAATTAAATGAGAAACTGAACTAGCCAATTGATTGTCAAATACTGCACTATTAAATAAGCAGTAGCTAATTTTTGACATTATAAAATGTCAACTGATATTTCCACACGGTTTTCTTATATTTCCAAACGATAGGACCCACATTTAAACCAATTGTTGAGTAACTGCTTAAACTTAACAACAATACTAAATTCATTTTCCCAAACTACCCTCACCAAATACCTAGCATAATTTCAGCAATTACTCAACTATGATTTAGATGTGGGTCCTACCGTGTGGAAATATAAGAAAACCGTGTAGAAATATCACTTGCCTTAAGCCATATTGCATGCAGATAACATTTTTTTATTTTTGACCAACCACCAAAAAAGCTGAAATTTTATTAGTTCAAATCATCCGAAACAATTAAATACACAAGACTAAAATGAATTTCATCCATCAAAAAGCAGGCATAGGAGCTCCGCTAGTCCATGAGCTATCCGATTTCCACGTGAAGATACCCACGACTCAGTACCCAACAATCCTCAACAATATCATGAAGATATGAGCTTTCATTCCGATCACTGAGAATGTCACAGCCCGCTTGATTTTGGCCGAGGTTGTACCAGGCAAGCACGATGATTTGGTGTCGTGTGTGGGAAGGCCTCTAGAATATTCTACACCTTTTTTTGTATATTCCATACTTTTCTAAAATCGTCTAGATTTTAGTAGAAAAGTGCAGGATATATACATATCTAGAATCTTGCACCTAGAACCTTAAAAGACTATACTAGTAATATTATGATCTAGAATCCTTCATTAAGCAGGTGGGTGCCTATAAAAAGGAAAACCATCCCAGCAAAAGCATTGTCTTACTATCACTTTCAACAATCCATCTCTCTAACATGCAATCCTTAGAAAACTATAGTGCGTTGCAAATTGTCAAAGCCTCCTCATTATCCACACCAATATCCCCTTGAATTAATACGGTCTATACCAGTTCCTAAAACCTTCCCCACGCTATTCCGAATTACAAACCCAACCCAACTCACCAACAATAAAACTTCCTCTTGCATAACCCCACCATTGATCATAATTGTGCTTAAATTTACCTAGCCAATCTTTCCAAAAAATCTCTTTTGTGGTTAAGTCATGAAAATAAAATACAAATACCATCACCAAAAGTATTAAATATGGAATTCAAGTGAAGATCGATAAACTAGGCACACTCTTGTATTTGATGCAGGAGGATCCGAGTTCGACGACGCTGAGCTATCAGAGCACGCTAGTGGCGTTGAGATACCATGCATTGAAGGATCGACGTAAAGGCGGTGATTAACGCTTTCGGGATCAGATGTCTGATCTTTGGGTTCGGCTTTGAAAGAACAGACTGAAGTTTGACTTCTTATTTTTAGCTATGTTTGGGTTTTATTGATAATACTATATGTGTCACGTGACTCCGGCACTACATGGACGGTGAGATTTATCCCAAACTTTAATTTGGACGGCCCAGATACTTTATTAGGATGAACATAAAATTCAAAATCAGTTGTATTTTGTTATATAGATTTTAGTATAGCAAGTTGTTATTTGTTAGGAGTTGTTTCCGTAAATTTAGGAAGTTTGTTAGGATATTTTTCGTATCTCTAGGAGGATTTTGTTTCCATATCTCTAAGAATATTCTAGAGTGACTTGGAGAGAAAGTTTTGTTAGTTATATAAATCTGGCTTGTGGGTTGAATTGGATAACTTTGATTTTGATAAAATATAAACTCAAGCATTAGAGAAGTTTCTCTGTGTTTTCTGGTGAATCTCTTGTTTCTTTGCATGTGAATTTATTTGTTACTTAACCCGCTGGATAATCGTTATCTCGCCTGACATCAGTTGGTATCAAAGCTCAACATCTTTCTGGGAATAGATTTCATTAGTTTCAATGACGGGTGGTCGTGGTCGTGGTCGTAGAGATAGATTCCGACTGAGGAAGTTCCGCATCGTGATCGGAACATCCAAGACGTGATGATTGAGGATTTACAGACAAGTTGCAGAGCTAACCCAGCGCCTAGCAGCGCAAAATCTGGGTCGTCGTGGACAGGTTCCAGAGGAGGAAGTCTCGCACCTTGAACACGATAAAGAATCTTATGATTCTGAATCGAGTTTTGATAGTCCTTACCGCCATATATAGGAGACAGCTATGAGAAAGACGTAATCGCGATGACTGTCGTAGTGATCCGGGTTTTAGAGTGGAGCTACCGAAATTTTCTAGTAAGTTACAAGCAGAAAGATTCATTGACTAGCTGAACGAGGTAGAGCACATCTTCGAGTATAAGGAGGTATTAGATATTGCTAAGGTGAAATTGGTTGCAATCAAACTGACGGGCCGAGCATCTACTTGGTGGGAATAGATGAGGTGCTCAAAGGAGAGACAAAGAAAATCAAAAAATCACGAAGTGGGAAAAGATGAAGAAAAAGATGTAGAGTCACTTTCACGAAGTGGGAAAAGATGAAGAAAAAGATGTAGAGTAACTTTTTTCCTTTCGGCTACACCCAGTCCTTGTTCAAGAGGTTGCATCTTTTAAAACAAGGTACCAGATCTATGGATGACTATATATACCGAAGAATTTTATCAGTTGATAGCACGAAATGATCTTTCGGAAACAGAGAAACAATTGGTGGCAAGATATTTGGGAGGATTAAAACAGTAATTGCAAAATACCCTCATCTTCCATTCGCTATGGACTGTTTTAGAGGCATATCAACGAGCGCGTGGAGCAGAGCAACAATAGAACAGTAAGCCGATTTCAAAGAGCAATCCCCCCAGCAAGTTGAACCCACCTCCACAATTTCGTACTACACCACAACAACCTCAAGGTAACTTTAATTCTAGCATTAAGTGATTCAGATGTGGAGAACCCGGTCATAGAGCAACAGAGTACCAAAAGAATGTTAACCAGAAGGGTAAGAACCTTTTGATCGAAGAAGGTATGACCGATGAAGAGTTCGGAGAGCCTATATATGATGAGTATGAGGACAAAGATGTGTTATATGGAGATGGTCATGAAACCCTAGTCGTTCGCAAGAGTCTTCTGACTCCTAAAGGAGAATCCGAAGAAGATTGGTTGAGGACCAATATCTTTCATACTACTTGTATAGTGTCAGATAAGGTCTGCAAAATGATCATTGATGGTGGTAGCTGCGAAAACGTTGTATCTGAAGAGGCAGTTCAAAATTTGCAGTTAAAGACGAATCGGCATGTGATGCCCCCAAAATAGGTATACACAACTCATTCTAAGTCGCCAAATACATGGTACACAATTTAAATACAAACTTCATTTATACAATACGACAAAATGTAGCTGAGAGTTTTAACATGAATATTGTCTCGTAGACAATATCCAAACTCAAATGGAGTCCTCATTACAATTATTATCACACTATTTTATAGAATAGTAAGGACTACTAAAGCCACCAGCTTGGACCATCACTCCATTCCCCGACTAGTCCTAGCCATATTCTCATTTCCTGAAAAGAACAATGAAAGAAAAGGGTGAGCTCAACTATCCCCCTAAAGAATATTATGACTAAGCTAATGCAGAATAAATTATCGTTAGTCTTCAACAGTGTCAAACTAATAGAAAATAATAGACAACAAGCTTAATTGCAGCGAAACAAACAATCCATTAGAAGAGTCAAGTAGAGCATGCTATCTACTATCTTATATGATTTAAGAGTTCATCATCAATATTTTATCTCTGCAACACAATTCAATAAATAATCCACATCACCGAATTATCCATACACTACGGACCAAGGATATTCGTTAGTATCACATCCATGAATTATCCATGCACTACAGGCCAAGGATATTCATTATTATCACATCCACGAATTATCCATGCACTACGAGCCAAGGATATTCATTATTATCACCAGTGGTCATGATCATGCCAACAATTATCCATCAATGCACTACGGGCCAATGAGAACTTTTACCACATCATTTGTAACATTACAGGTCATGATTATACCGATACATAATTCTTGGTCATAATCATACCAATCAACAGTCCATCTATGCACTAACCAAAAATGACTTTCATCACAATATAAGCATGAGGATGATGACAATGATATAAGCATTAATCAAACGAAATCAAGGATAAATATTAAAGATTTTTAATTTATCCAGAGTTTAAAAATGTCCAAATTGTCAACATGATAACTGATTTGTGGAGTAAAATTCAAGAATAATATTCATGTATCAAAAATAATTTGGACAGAAAAGAAATCAATTTTTGTCGTGAATAGTATCTCGGGTGAATAGTACTCGAGTGAATAGTACTTCGTAAATAGTACCCCGTGAATAGTATTTCAAGAATAGTACCCTGTAAATAGTGTCGTATGTATGAATAGTACAGTATGAATAGTACCGTGTGTCATGCCGGAGCTCTTGCACCACTCCAACCTCTAGAGCTTCCTTTGTACAATCAAATCCACTACTGGATCAACCAAGCCAAACTAGGCTTGAATTCAAGTTTTAATAAGAAGGAATATAATTACAATATATAACTATGATTTTTTAGCCAAAAGAAATTAAGAACAAATCACAATTGATTACTGGAAATTTTCTTTGAAACCTCTTTAATATCAGAAAGTGTATTGCTTGAAGGTTCTCCCTTTTCTTTTGTCGAGAAGGATAAGTATATATAATACAAGGTCCAACGGCTCTATAATATTGTTACCATGAATGCCAAAAGTTTAGCAGCTTGATAACAACCCAACGAATATTAGTTTTTCAAATATTCTATTTTTCAAAATAAAACAATTTGTAAAAACTTAATTAAAGGAAAAGATATCCCCAAACAGGTTTGATAAGATTATGCGAACCCAAATTAGTTTGTTGACATATTCTGTTTGGAATTGTTAACTCATGCATATTTAAATTTGATGATGTGATTATAATGTATAATTTTTCAATAGTTTTTGTAAAGTCCTTATCTGAGACATATATGTTCAAGGACTTAGAAATAGAACGATCAAACTTGTTAGGTTGATCTTCTAAGTTGATTCGATGAATATGTAATAGAATCAAATTGATCGTATAGTATTGTTAAACGACCGTAGATTTACTTTGCCATTTACAGTTAATATTGTTACCATAGTAACCTAGATATTCGTAGAGCAACAACTGAGTAATAGTGAAGCTTCAAAAAGATAACAAAGTTTGTAGAGGTGTCTTTGGAATAGTAGTGCGGCTAAAGTATTTCTGCAAGGTCTGCTCAAGAATCGTAGAATGCTCCTCTTAGTAGGTTGTTCGTAGAGCTCGACTCTACGTTCCTCATCACTCTCCCATCAACCAAGTTTGTAGAGCATGTCAGAAATGTCTTCAGACTGACAAATTTAGAGAGTCTTATAGTAAATAGTCCAAGATGTTACCCACCAACTTTGAATTCATAATAGAAGATCAAATAGTGGTTAATCTAAACCACTAGATTGATGATGTTACACCACTAACACGTGGTAAGTAAGACTGAAGTCTAATGTGACTTGCCAGAACATAAAGCAACTCTAGTATCTATCCTATAAGTCAACACCAGAGAACATCCTTGAGTAGAGCATTAAATTAAATGCACTAACGGGAACTCTCTAACGAGCTAATTTTCAAAAGTCTATATAGGAGTACGAGGATTCAAATCCAAGTACACAAGAACACATACACGAATCAAAAAGCTGAAACTTTGCATAATCATATCAAGCTCTACTCAATATAGTGTTCAAGCGGTTAATGTAACGCCCCCAAAATAGGTCCATTCCACCCAACCTATTCTGAGTCACCACGAAATACACTCAATGCAATTTCCAAATACAAACTTCATTATTACAATTATCGTGCAAAATACGACCACATATGTTGTGAGTTTTAATACAAATAGATACCAACTGTGACTCGCATCCCTTTACCTAGATAACAAATCATATTGATACCTTACAATGATACCTTACATAAAGGTACAGTCAATAACTGTTTTAGAAATTAAAATCTTTGGAAAATGCTCAAGGAAACCTTCGTACATGGGAGGCCATGCATCTAAGTTATAATAGATATCATATGACTCGAGAATTATCCTTGGTTGACCTAATAGACCCCAAAGAAAAATGAGAAGATTACTATCATGTTCTTTCTAATGGTGAGTCTTCTCTTGCCATATAATTATCTCTATTGTCTCTAATTGAGAATTATATTTCAACCAAACTCCAAGATTATATAGGTAGTGCTCGTAGATATACTCAGCAAGTGGATGTGCACAACCCTGTCTTATGATAACACGAAGTCGTAGGTTACTAGACATCTTGTATGATAGTAGCAAAACACCCTTCCAACGTTGGGTTTGCCTCGCCCTATTTGATTCACAAAATATAAGTACTAAATGATGTATAAAATACAACACACTTTTCTATACTGTTTAGAGAGAACCTCCACAACTAGAGATCACCGTTCTATTCCCCTGTTACCCCCGCTCGACCTAGGTACACTCTTATTACCTGAAATGAATTGTGAAGAAAAAGGGTGCCCACAAATAGCCCAGTAAAGAATATCATGACTAAAGATAATTAAATTATCAATAGCCTTCGTCAGTAATGAATCAGAGATTTAGAACATATGGTAGATGATAAAACTTTTCCACCATAGTTGCAGCAGAACGAGCAATCCATTAGAAGAGTCAAATAGACCATAAAGTCTATTATCTTCTCCATGTTAAAAGACCACCAACAATGTTTTATCCCTGTAACATCAATCAACATTCGATCCACAAAAATTTTTATGATATTAAAAATTTAAATATTTATTTCAATTATATAAATATTTTAATGGATGTAGTTTATCTCATAAATAGTAACTCGTGAATAAAGTAATTAATCCAGATTTTTAATTAAAATTTAAATATTTTTGATATGATTTTTTTGATTATTTATTTGTTTAATAAATAATTAATGAGTTAAGAGAAAGAAAGTAATTATTTTGAAATAGTAATCTAATTTAATTTAATAATTAAGTTTAGAGAGTTTATAATGATCAAATAAATTATTATATTATGCAATGAATTGTTATTAGAATTAATTAATTAAGTATGAAAACTTAATTAATTAAAAGTGTGACAAATAACTATATTATAAAGTGGTTATTAAAATAAATTAAAGTAGTTTTAATTTATTTTGCCAAACAAGGCTTAAATATATTAAGTCTTTAATTTTAAAGAGTTTTGCCAAATGAGAGCCTTATGGCTTTTAGATTTTAAAATTTGATTTATTAATATAAATTAAATAAATAAAAATATATATATATATATATATATATATATATATATATATTGGTAATCGATAACTTATTAGTGTAATAAGTGTAGCGTCTGCTTTTCACGCTTTTAAAATGATACGTTGGTTTTATTTTTATTATACGATATTGGTTATTGTTTTACGCTTTTGAATTATTTGCTAAACCGAGAGGAAAGAAGGAGTTCTCGAGAGAGTTTGACATAGAGAGAGAAAGTTTGAGAAAGGTCAGTGAGGAAATTGTCTTTCGTTAACATGCAGTTCTTAGCAACAAAAAGGTAGGATCTAAAAGCCTATTATAAGGTATATATATATATATATATATATATATATATATATATATACATGTATCAACGACGTGAGTTTTAATTTCTATATTTATGAGTTTTATATTTGCTGAGAATTCCAAAATTATGTAATTGCTGTTATACAATTGAATTATAGTGATGGTATGTGATTATGAGGATTATAACTAGTGTTAGATGAAGAATTGTATGATAAATTACGTTTACAAGAAGGAAATAGTTTTTACAGTGAATATATATGTATGAACGTATGTTTTGCATGATAACAAAAATTAGTAGGTGATCGTATGCTATTTATGAAATTCAACGTCATGTATGTTAATTGGGTATGAATTTCAGAGAATCGTAGTTTAAATAAATCAATTTGGTTTATAATGGGTATTACAGTGTTCACTGTGTTTAACAAATGTCAAACATGGAGTTTTGTTTTAAAAATATGGTTTTCAAGGAATTAAGTTTTCCGTGATTGTTGTTTAGTGGTTTAAATTAGTATATGCATGTTGGGTAATGTGTATATGTGTAATTGGCATAAGTTATGCATGTTAATTAGTGTTAGAAATTAAGTTATAGACAGAAATTTAGTTGTTCTGTTCTTCGTGGTTGGGTTCTGCAAGTTTCAAGCACTCAAATAGCCAAAAATGGAGTCCTAAAATCCGAAATTGCGCCTTCTTGCCGTAAATTCGTGCCCCAGCGCCAGATGTTCGCACCCCAACGCTGAAATTCGCGCCCCAGTGCCAATCTCGCGCTGCGGCGCCACTGGTTAGCCTAGTTCTCGCGCCGCGACGCGGGGACAAAAGTCTGAGTCGGACAGTTTTGGCCTCCTGTAGTAAAATGGCCATAACTTTCTCATACGAACTCCGATTGAGTTGATTCAAGATGATCCAGAACGAGGACAAGTAGACCTACAACTTTCATGCTTTAAGGTTTTTAATTTGAGGTCTGTAACAGTAGTCAAAATAGTCATCTTTAGGACTGTTATGTTTTCGGGGGCAATCGGAGGGCGTCGGGCATGCACATATGCATGTGTAGTGTTCCTGACCATAAAAGATGATGTTCTAAGTTATAAAACATGTATGTTAGTAAATATAATGATGCTTAACATTAATAAATAATGTATTAGATAAGTTATAGAAGCATAGTAAGCATACACAAGAGAGGCAAATCGGGTGTGTGACGAATAAACGTCGAAATGCCGTGCCAAGTGTTAATGAACTTAAAAAGTGTTTCAATTCAATTGAAATGAATATTATAGGATATGAAATGGGTTTAATATAAAACCAATAAGTAGTCCTAGCAAGACTTAAGCACTTGAACGAATTTTGAGTTTGACTAAGAAGAAATATAGTGAGTCATAAGTCGAAAAGTTAGCACAATCTAATTGAACATTGTGTGCTAATTAATAGGAAAGATTATGAGATGTGGAGTAGAGTTTACATTACAATTACTATGTGTTGTTATGTGACTAATAGTTGATGTGTATGATTATATAATTGTGTAGGGCACGTGAAGTGAGATAATCGTAAGTCGTTAAACTATTATTGGTAAAACAACCATCAAGGCAAGTCTTTCTGCCTATTTTCTACGTGGACTTGATGAACTGCTTTTAAATTTTATGATATGTTATACATGTTGAAATCATGAAATGTTAAAGTCAATTTATGATCGCATTGTTTTGTTAAATAATGATGATTGAGTAAGGAACTCAATCTTTATATTTTCTATGTGAATTAAAAGCATGTATGCCATGTTACTTTAATGAGATGTATATCGAGCATGTTATTATGTACTATGTGATGCATGAAAACCGTTAGACTTTCTTTGGGTCATCGAGCTCACTCTTGCAAATAACCACTTTTGCGGTGTCAAGATTTTAAGGTAAAGATATGTGCTAAGTGAGTTATAGAGATCTATATTCACGAAGATTACTTATGTTTTATGAGAAATGTATTTCATATTTTGAACGTAACATGTTGTTGAATTGTAAGTTGAGATATCCAATGTATATGGATATTTAGTTATGATGTAAGACTTTGTATAGTCATTTTGTTGTAACGATTCATGATATAAGATTGAATCAAAGAGATGTAATGTAAAGGTTATGATTTAGGCAAGAAAGAAGGAAATGTATAAATGTTTTAAATATTCCGCAATTTAGTGTTTTTAATATCGAATAATGATGTAAAATTAGAGATTTAATGTATGGTTAACTAATCAAGTTGAGATTTAAATTATATAAATTTTGGGGTGAATTACAGGTTGTTGGTATCAAAAGTGTAGGTTATAAACCTTAGGTAGGAGTACCTTAGGCTATAACCTTAGAGAAGAGAGGTGAAGATAATGAACTAATAAGCTCAAATAGAGTTTGAACAATAAAAGGATTTAAATTTATAAAGAAAATGATTTAAAGAAGAATCTCAAAGAAGTTATAAGGAATATGAATGTGGGGTTACCCAACCCAATAATAAGAATGTAAGGTGATAATAAATAGACAATGTCTATAAAAAGAAAGTGATAAAGAAGTTAAGAATGAAAAGTTATAGTTAAGTATGGTGCAATTGTACTCTTTAGTAGTTGATGTATGGTATCCGGGCTAAACGATTCCTTCATAGAGCGGAGGTATATACTGAACTAGTAACTCGGAACCTAGTTTGTTGGTTGTTTTGGGAAACCACTCATGCATGTACCATATTGAAACCGTTAGTAGAGACTCGATGTGTACCAAGTGTAGAAATGGATACGTATGATGAAAAAGTGTAACTCGAATGAAATTTTGAGCGATGTAATGAAGTTAGAAATTTTTAAAGGAAGAATTTTTTTTATAAACAAGAAGATTCAAAGAAGAATCTAAGAGATATAAAGATAAGAAATGGGAGTTTCCTAACTCCAAAAGCCAAGATAACTAATAATGTCGTAAATGATGAAGAAAGAATGAGGATCGTAAAACAAAAGCGATCACGAGTTAACAAAAAGAATTTTAAAGGAGATGATTATAGAATAAGATCACGACGTGATCTGCATTTAAGTTATAAAAAGAAAGATGGTTTGTAATGTTTGAATGATTATAGCTTGATGCTATGAAGATAATGTACTATGAAATAAGACGAGATAAACTCATGAAGAGTTATAGATAATGTGATACGAGGAATTCGTATCGAGCAAAGAGCAAGTTATAAGCAAGATAGAGTTAGGTGGGATTTCAATTGAGGACTTATATGATGGCTGAGTTGTACAAACATTTGTATGGGCGAGGGTTTTGTGCTTTCACTCAGTTTATCACATTGATAATCATTGGAATGTTTGTGTCGCGCTATTTGCTATATGCCTGTTGAGAAGGTGATTCTTTTCTCATGTGTATAACAGATAGGTAGAGTATAGTTAGAGAATATTATAAGGTTAAGTGCGAGTTCTTAAAACTCATACTTATGGTAGGTTCGTGACTCATAATTATATGGTATGTTTTTGAACCCCTCAGCGAATGGACGCCTATGGTCTGACTAGGATAAGTTCTTAAACTCATATGATTGTGGCAAGTTCCTGAACTCATAACGTGTGGTAAGTTTGACGAACTGGGTATAGATAAGTGTAAATGGAGTATTGAGGATGATAGGAATAGATAGACCTATTAAGCAATGGATCATTATAGAAAGTGGAGTTGATGGTGGAAGCATAGGTATTCTAAATCTACTAGCTATGCTAGACTTTCAAAATTTATTGACTTCGGATTCGATGTTTACACTTTATTTTCTTGAAAAACATTGGATCAAATGATGGAACCAATGAGTTTTAACAACAATACTGTTATTCGTATGTCTATGCTAATTGCTTCGGCTAGACAAAAATGATTTGTAATATATCAAAATGTATTTTATATCATTAATGCATCATGTAACCTGGTGCAAAGATGATAAAAACGATGGAGTCATCAATGCAATATTACCTAGTGTTGGATGTGATCTAAGGATCGTCAGCCCACTATGGTATGATGTAGTATGATAAAATCACCAAATGACGGAATCTCTCAACTGATTGTAAATACAGCAAGTGTATCATAACGTCATAAAAAGATTTTTGAGATTTCTTTAAGATATGAGAAGATATATATATATATATATATATATATTTGGTCGATTCGATGATGTTCGAATTGTTGTAAAAGTCTATGCTATATTTGATTCAAAGTTTTAGACGAATATTGAAAGATGTTCATGAAATTCAAAGCGTTTATTGAAAAGTTATGCCAAACCAAATTGTTTTTGGTGCGGATTGAGATGTCAAAAGGTGAGGTGAACAACCCTATAAGGGACATGTTTTCGGGGACAATGGTTAGGAGCGTAACGCATATATAGTCGTTATTCTAAAACACTTTACTAGGGCCCAACGTTATAGTGGTACGAATACAATAGGTGGCCGCCAACTAGTGTAACGTGAGGAGGGTGTTTTCGGTCTTTGTGATTGATAAACACTACGGTTTAAAGTGTGAAGGATTGAGTTGAAGCACTAGTAAACCGAGAATAGAGTTCACGGCCTTGTGACCCTCAAAGATGATTTGGAATCTTTTAAATTCTCGAAGTTATTCATACTTCTTCCCAATTATTGAGCAATTGTGGAAGATTCTTGCAATTCTAAAAGGTGAATGTGGTAAGGATGATATTCCTTAGAAAGAAGTAAGTAAGTAGAATGCTATAATCGAATGATGAATATGTTGAATAAGTGAGAAAAGAGATTTTGAAGTGAGAAGGAGATGAGTTATCAAAGAATAATGTAAAACTATTAATAGAAAAGTTAATAATTGTAGAAAGATCTTTGTGGAAAGAAAGTGGTTATAGAAACCAATGAATGAATGAAGTATTAAATAAAATCTATTTCGATAGAATGAATGAATAAAGATTAATAAATAAAATTTTGAAGACGTAAATTCTTAGAAGAAAGGGTGAATGTAATATCCCGAGTGTTGATGATAACGATCCTTAGAAAAGAAATGAATGGATTAAAGAATATATAATACTCAGAATATAATTGAGTTCAAGTGAAAGTTATGAAATGAAACCTAGAATTTGTTAAAGTAATGAATGTAGTAGGAAATATAAAATCTATATTTAGATAAAATGATGAAAGATTACTCTAAGTTATTTGTTTAATTTCTGTCTTCGATTCTGGGGACAGAATCTTTGTAAGTAGGGAAGAATGTAACGAATGTGTTATTTGAGTTGTGATTCTGGGGACAGAATCCTTGTAAGGAGAGAATGATGTAACAATCCAGATTTTTAATTAAAAATTAAAATATTTATTAAATTATATAAATTTTTAATTGATGTGTTTATCGTTGAATAAGTATTTGTTTAATTGATTTGATGTGATTTGATTATTTATTTGTTTAATAAATAATTAATGAGTTAAGGAAAGTAATTATTTTGAAATAGTAATCTAATTTAATTTAATAATTAAGTTAAAGAGTTTATAATGATCAAATAAATTATTATATTATGCAATGAATTGTTATTAGAATTAATTAATTAAGTATGAAAACTTAATTAATTAAAAGTGTGACAAATAACTATATTATAAATGGTTATTAAAATAAATTAAAGTAGTTTTAATTTATTTTGCCAAACAAGGCTTAAATATATTAAGTCTTTAATTTTAAAGAGTTTTGCCAAACGAGCCTTATGGCTTTTTAGATTTTAAAATTTGATTTATTAAATATAAATTAAATAAATAAAATATATAATATATATATATATATATATATATGGGTAGTAATCGATAACTTATTAGTGTAATAATTATAATGTCTTTTTTTCATACGCTTTTAAAATGATATGTTGGTTTTATTTTTATTATTGCGATATTGGTTCAAGAAAGGGAAACGCTTTTGAATTATTTGCTAAACCGAGAGTAAGAAGGAGTTCTCGAGAGAGTTTGACAGAGAGTTGTCAAAGTTTGAGAAAAGCAAGTTGAGGAAATTGTCTTCGGTGAAAGGTTCTTAAGCAACAAAAAGGTAGGATCATAAACCTATTATATATATATATATATATGTATCAACGACGTGAGTTTTAATTTCTATATTTATGAGTTTTATATTTGCTGAGAATTCCAAAATTATGTAATTGTCATGTTATACAATTGAATTATAGTGATGGTATGTGATTATGAGGATTATAACTAGTGTTAGATGAAGAATTGTATGATAAATTACGCTTACAAGAAGGAAATAGTTTTTACAAAGTGAATATATATGTATGAACGTATGTTTTTTGCATGATAACAAAAATTAGTAGGTGATCATATGTTATTTATGAAATTCAACGTCATGTATGTTAATTGGGTATGAATTTCAGAGAATCGTAGTTTAAATAAATCAATTTGGTTTATAATGGGTATTACAGTGTTCACTGTGTTTAACAAATGTCAAACATGGAGTTTTGTTTTAAAAATATGGTTTTCAAGGAATTAAGTTTTCAGTGATTGTTGTTTAGTGGTTTAAATTAGTATATGCATGTTGGGTAATGTATATGTGTAATTGGCATAAGTTATGCATGTTAATTAGTGTTAGAAATTAAGTTATAGACAAAAATTTAGTTGTTCCATTCTTCGTGGTTCAAGTTCTGCAAGTTTTGGTACTTCAAATACCAAAAATGGAGCCCCCCAACGTCGAAAATCGCGACCAAATACCAAAAATTCGCCACCAAAGACTTAAAAGTTCGCGCCAAAACACTGAAATCGCGCCCCTGCACCAATCTCAATCTCTCGCGTCATGAGTCTTTGGTTAGTTTAGTTCTCTGCTTCATGCAAGCATGAGGACAAAAAGTCTGAGTTTGACGCTTTTTCCTCCTATAGTAAAATGGCCATAACTTTCTCATACGAACTCCGATTGAGTTGATTCAAGATGATCCAGAACGAGGACAAGTAGACCTACAACTTTCATGCAAAAGGTTTTTAATTTGAGGTCTGTAACAGTAGTAGTCTTTAGAAAAATGGCCATCTTTAGAACTGTTAAAAGATGATGTTCTAAGTTATTGTATGTTAGGGCAATCTGAGGGCAGAGCAAAGTGTGTACATATGCATGTGTAAAAGTGTTTCAATTCAACCATAAAAGATGATGTTCTAAGTTATAAAACTTGAATGTTAGTAAATATAATGATGCTTAACATTAATAAATGATGTATTAGATAAGTTATAGAAGAATAGTAAGCAAATACAAGAGATTTGTTTATTTAAAAATTTACATATATCACCATTAATTTAACCTTTTAAACGTGAATAGTAATTATAAGAAAAGTGTTAATGAACTTTAAAAGTGTTTCAATTCAATTGAAATGAATATTATAGGATATGAATATTTATCGTAGTAAAATACTTACAACACATATGTTGTGAGTTTTAATACAAATAGATACCAACCTGTAACTCTCATCCCTTTACCCGGATAAAGACATCACATTGATACCTTACAATGGTACTATTATATAAAGGTGAATAGATTAATAACTCTGCTTTAGAAATTAAAATCTTTGGAAAATGCACAAGGAAACCTTCGTACATGGGAGGCCATGCATCTAAGTTATAATAGATATCATACGACTCAAGAATTATCTTTGGTTGACCTAATACACCCCAAAGAAAAACGAGAAGATTACTATCATGTTCTTTCCAATAGTGAGTCTTCTCTTGCCATATAATTATCTCTATTGTCTCCAATTGAGAATTATATTTCAACCAAAGTCCAAGATTATATAGGTAGTGCTCGTAAATATACTCAGCAAGTGGATAGCACAACCCTATCTTATGATAACACGAAGTCATAGGTCACTAGACATTTTGTTTGATAGTGGCAAAATACCCTTCCAACGTTGGGTTCGCCTCACCTTATTTGATTCACCAAATATAACTACTAAATGATGTATAAAATACAACACACTTTTCTATACTGTTTAGGGAGAACCTCCACAACTAGAGACAACCATTTTATTCCCCTGTTACCCCTGCTCGATCCAGCTACACTCTTATTACCTGAAAGGAATTGTAAAGCAAAAGGGTGAGCACAAATATCCCAGTAAAGAATATCATGAGTAAAGATAATTAAATTATCAATAGCCTTCGTCAGTAATGAATCAGAGATTTAGAACTTATGGTAGATGATAAAAATTTTCAACCATAGTTGCAGCGGAACGAGCAATCCATTAGAAGAGTCAAATAGACCATAAAGTTTATTATCTTCTCCATGTTAACAGACCACCAACAATGTTTTATCCCTGTAATATCAATCAACAGTTCCGATCCACAATCATGTGAATAACTCATAATCATAATTATGGTTCTAAATTCCTCTTCTCATCTAGGACGAATATAATTTTCATCACATGTCTTTACCTGAAACATCAAAGATTATGGTTATACCAAATCACAGTTCCTGTTCATAATCATACTAATAAATTCATCTTTGCACTACGGGCCAAAGATTTTCGTCAACAGTTCATCTTTGCACTACTGGCCAAAGATATTCAACAATAGGTCATCTTTGCACTACAGGCCAAATATATTCAACAACAGATCATCTTTTCACTACAGGCCAAAGATATTCAACAACAGATCATCTTTGCACTACAGGCCAAAGATATTAATATCTCAAAGAAATATATAATCATTTCAGAATTTATATAAATAATAACTATAACCATGTTGATCAATTCACCTTTGCACTTAAGCTAAAGATATTCAATTATAAATTCAATGGTCATGATCATACCAGTCAAAAATTCAACTTTACACTACTGGCCAAAGAGAACTCATACTCAAGATCATACTAATAATCTACCCATCTTTACACTAAAGTCATAGAGATATTTCATCACTGGGATTATAAAAATGTTATATATGATAATAAAAATAATATGATCAACAACTGCATTTAATTTCAAGAGTAAGATTCATAAATCAACGATAATTTGGTCAGAAAAAGAAACCAAATTTTGTCGTAAATAGTACCCGTGAATAGTAACTCGTGAATAGTAACTCATGAATAGTAACTCGTGAATAGTAACTCATGAATAGTAACTCGTGAATAGTAACACGTATTCATAGATAGTACCGCATACGTAAATAATGTCATATACGTAAATATTGCCATATACATGAATAGTGTCGTATACGTGAATAGTGTTGTATACGTGAATAGTAACCCCGACACGAAAAAGGTAGAAATTCCACAATAAAATACATACCAATATTTTGGTATAATGATATTGAAAGAATAACATCATTATGAAGAAAATAATATCCCTTACCTCAAAAGAACAGTACTTCTGGTTGGAATTTCGGATATAATGTCGAAGGAAACTTGCACTGAATAGCAACTCTCGAAGTATCTAAATTCTCACAAAATACTCTCGATAATATAGAGAGAGAGAGAACTTGTTTCTAGTGTGATTTTTAATTATAACTAAACACCCTATTTATAGGAAAATGCTAGAACGCCAAATAAGACTAAATAATAAAATATTATTATTATTTTTTTCTTTCTACGCCCATCATTTTGGAAAGCCATCAGCATGCCATCTTGGAAGAATTTTCAGCCCACATGTTAAAAAACAAAAGTGGGTCTCACCCATAATTTTAATTAAAAATATTTAATTTTTGAAACTTTCAACAATTCATAATAAATAGC
Source organism: Panax quinquefolius (assembly GCA_020205615.1). NCBI lineage: Eukaryota > Viridiplantae > Streptophyta > Magnoliopsida > Apiales > Araliaceae > Panax > Panax quinquefolius. The sequence continues at coordinate 89,882,746 of CM035165.1, forward strand.
CATTTATCAGAAAAATATAAATTTTATGTCCATTCCATAGGAAATCGAATTCTCTACAACTTTACAAAAGAAAGTTTTTCCAAATTCCAAATAGAAAATGTCCAAAATCCACATACGGGCGATTTTCAAATCCTCTTAAAATTCATAACAAATCATACATTTATTTTTAACGGTTCAAAATTTGTGGACATATACTCAACTTATATATGTATAACATATCCAAAAATCACAACGATCCAACGGTCGGATTAAAATTAAAACTCAAGCAATAGAGCTTTAAGAACACTGATTTGATTTTCGGACTATAAGTCCCTCGTACCAGTTTCACTCAAACATTCACCACGAAAAATCCATAAAGAATATTTGGGTGATTCAAATTTCTACAATTAGCTTACTTCTAGGGCTTTCGTTTGATATATGGCTCATCTCATAACTCATTATACACAAAGAGTTATGAATTTTATAAAATTAAGTAATAAACTAATTTTTCTGAAAATCTCATATTTGGTTCTTCTTTTGATTTCTAGATTTTTCTCATTTGATTCATGCACCGTGAATTTAGTGTGAAAATATCACCATTATTATATTATTATATAACCACGTTATACATTTATAATGTAAGATAAAATATCAATTTTCAACAATTGACACTTTTCTAAGAATTCCTCCATTCCGACAAAATACTGATAAAACACCTCAGCTGTAAGACCTCAACTTATTATTAATAAAATTTAATTTTCTCTATTTATTATTTTGAAATAGTTAGGGTTGATTTGATTAATGTGGATAGTTATGGGTAAAATACGCAAATATTTTAAAATAAGCAAGTGGTTATAAAATATTCATTGTTGTTGGGAATATTCGTTTTGGTCGTGGAATATTCAGATCTTTGTGGGAATATTAAATGCGACTAAGCAAGCGACCATGTGGCCCCTATAACTGGAAAGCGATTGGATGAAGAAAACGACAAATATAAGTTGTTTAAAAATAATGGTGTAGTTATTATCAGTTAATACTATTAAAATACTTTGTGAGTTAACACATAAGAAGATTACCAGATTGCACCAATTATTGATTCTTACGTAAGAAGGCACTACTCAATAATGGTTACGATGAATTACCGATCAAGATTTTATTTTATTGATTTAATAATTATTGCGTTGATATTTTATATTGTTGTTGTTTCAATAATTGTCATTACACAAGATATTTTTCATTATCGAAGCAATAATTCATATTATCTGAATAATATTATTAGATAACATTATTGGCAATGTCTAGAAATTTTATCTAAGGAGAGGTTTGGTCACCTAATCAATGCGCCAAGAAGGAGAAATTCTTATCGAAAGCCCCCCTTCCAGGAACCGCACTAGTTAATCAATATTGTGATTCGTAATATTATTTGTGAATAATTAATTATTGATTCATATGATGAGAAAAATATTGATTTTATGTGGATATAGATGGAGAAAATTTTTAATGTGACAATTGTTGAAAATTGAAATTTTATCTTTTTCTCGATAAAATAATTCATTTAAATATATTATTATATTTTAATAATATAATAATGGTGATATTTTTATAACGAATATGGGATATATGAGTATATGAGAAGGAAGAGTATTTTTGTTGCAATAAATGTTTAAAACATGTTAAACATGTAAATTGGACCCCATTTATTGATCGAAATTTGATTATATCCTCGTAAAATCGTCTGTTTGTGAATTTTTGATCAATTCCTATTTGGAATTTGGAAAAACTTTCTTTCGCAAAGTTGTAGAGAATTGAATTTCCTATAAAAAGACGCGAGATTCAAATTTTCGGATAAAAGGGCTATTTATTGTGAATTATTGAAGTTCGAAGTTCAAGTCTCAAATAATTGATTTTTGGAAGTTTAAATTATTTTAAATTAGAAAAACGTTTTTCTTACTTTTTCTAGAAGGTGGCATGTGCTTATTGAGCTAAAATCAGATTTCAAGAGTGGCGAGGAATTTTGATATATATAATAATATTAAATTAAATTTTTTTGCTTTGGTGTTCTAAACAATTTCCTATAAATAGGGTGCTTAGGTTAGAATTGAAAATTACACCGTAAACTAAAGTTTTCTCTCTATATTATCGGCGTATTCTTGTGAGTATTTTGAGTATACTTTGAGTATTGCTATATACGGTGCAAGTTCAAGTCATAGCTTTATATCAGGTGTTTCAACTAAAGTCTTGTCTTTGTGAGGTAAGGGATATTATTTTTTTTCAGTAATGATATTATTTCTTCAATATCATTATGTTAAAATATTGATCTGAAGTTTTTATCAAATTTGGAACTTTTGGTGTCGGGTTACTATTCACGATATCTGTAAAGACTATTCACGTATATGGTACTTATTCACGAATCACTAAGACTATTCATCGAAAAATAAAAATTTTCTTTTCGTTCAAAATATCTATTCGGATACTAGCTTTGATTGTATCCATGTTTTGATCATTCTTGAATTTTACACCACTATAATTATTTTTGAGGTATTTTTGGACATGGATAAAACAAAGTACGAATCCTTAATCATTAATCCTTGTCATTTTGTTTCACCGATTCGTTTCTTTAAAATATTTTTCATCATCCTCGGTCTTAAATGATGATATTATTGAATATCTTTGGCCCAGTAGTGCAAAGATGAATGATTTCGAAGAATATCTTTGGCCCGTAGTGCAAAAGATGAGCAGGTGTTTAGATGAACATGACTAATCGATGAATATCTTTGGCTCAGTAGTGCAAAGATGAATATTTGATTCGAGATATATATTGATTGATGTTACGAGGGATAAAAGATAGGCGATGAACTTTTAAATTCATACATAGAAGATAGTAGTTTGCATTCTCTACTTAACTCTTCTAATGAATTATTATTTCACCATGCGAATATTGATTTAAAATTTGTTGTCTATTGTATTCTATTATATTTTTCCTGTTGAAGACTAACGATAATTTGTTATATATTATCTTAGTCATAATATTCTTTATCGGGCTAGTTGAGCTCACCCTTTTCCTTTTTTGTTCCATTTTTTTCTTCTCGAGGCGAGAATATAATGAGTACGAAGTGTGGGGTATGGAATGAAAGTTCTAGAGAGAGTTGTTTAGTAGTCCTCACCATTTTGTAAAATAATGTATCAATAAATGTGATGAGGATTTATCTGAGTATAGATATTGTCTAGAAGATAATATTTGTATACAAACTCACAGTTTTATTGTTGTAATAATAAAGTTGTAGTTGTTTCTGTACCATGTATTGACAACTCAGAATGGGTGATGTATACCTAATTTGGGGGCGTCACATCAGCATTAATTCCTTCAATTATATCCAAACAAAATAAATATTACCTTATCCATCATTTATATCCACATAAAATAAATATTTTCTTATCATATAAATCAATAATTAATTATTCATAAATAATATTATAGAATCACAATTATGACAACCAGGTCGTTCCTAGGAAAGAGGTGGCTTTCCGATAAGGATTTCTCCTTATTGGCGCACAATTAGGTGACCAAACCCCTTATCTAGACAGAACTTTCTTAGACATTGCTAATAATGCTCTCTAATAATATTATTCAAATAATATGAATTATCGATCTGATAATGAGAAATACTGTGCAGTGACAATTATTGAACAACAATAATATAAAATATCAACGTAGCAATTATTGAATCAATAAAATAAAATATTGAATAGTAATTACTGTAATAATTATTGAGTAGTGCCTTCTTACGTAAGAATCAATAATTCAAAAATATTGTGCAATACAGTGTGCTACTGTTCAACGACGCGTATTACTGTATTTTAATCACCGGGTATTCCAATAGTGATAAAGGTAACAACTACGCCGTTATTTATAAAAACTCAAACTTGTCGTTATCTTCATTCGATAAATATTCTGTTATGGGACCCACAAATGGTTGCGTCGTCGTACGAATATTCTCCGATAGTAAGAATATTCCACGACCAAACGAATATTCCCCGACAACAATGAGTATTTTATAACCACTTGCTTATTTAAAATATTTACATATATCACCATTAACTTTAACCTTTTATCAATTTAACCATTTACTGAATAGTAATTATAAGAAAATTTGAATACTTTTTATTTCAAAAAATTCGGGGTCTTACATTTAAGTACCAGAAAAAAGTGAAGTTTATTTGCAAAGCTTAACAATAAATCAAACAACTACCATCCAATTGTGTATTGATTGTCTTAATGGCTTTTATCCGAGTCTAAGTGACTTGTAGAGGTTTAAGTGACATGATCTGTGTGACCTTGCTGAGACTAAGTGACTCGAAGGAACTTAAGTGGTTCAGTTGTAATAGATCTAAGTGATATGGTCTTTTCCTAATTATTGAAGTAGAAGAGTGGATTATGAGTTGTTTGTACTACGAACCACTTAAAAATATCATGTGTCATTTATTTTTGGTCATAAATCTGTTATATCTGTGAAATGACTAACATCCATAAAACTAAACTTAGAACTGTGATTTCATTAAATCTTTAAGGAGAGTTTTTAACACTAATATTCCGTCGTGCTAAGATTAATTGAACAAATTAATTATCTGGTAACAAATCTTTAAAGAAGTAAAAGTTTTAAAGATCTATTCAACCCTCTTCTAGATCTCTATTGTGTTATCGGGAAACAACATATTTTGTTTCCATAATATTAGATCCTTAATCCATGTCAAGTTTTAATAAGATAGATTTTCAACAATTTAATAATGCCTTAAAATTAAGAATTTTAGGCTAAAAAGTCTTGTAAGACCCCAACTTATTATAAATAAAATTAAATTTCCTCTATTTATTATTTTAAAATAGTAAGGGTTGATTTGATTAATGTGGTTAGTTATGGGTAAAATACGCAAATATTTTAAATAAGCAAGTGGTTATAAAATATTCATTTTTATCGGAGAATATTCGTTTGGTCATGGAATATTCTTAATGTCAGGGAATATTCGTATGACGGCGCAGCCTTGTGTGGGCCCCATAACAGAAAGCGATTGGATGAAGAAAACGACAAGTATAAATTGTTTATAAATAGCTGGCGTAGTTATACTGCTATTATCTTGTTGGAATACCCGTTGGTTAAAACATAGTGTCTGGCGTTGTTACAAGAAGACATTACAGTATTGCACCAATTATTGATTCTTACGTAAGAAGGCTTTACTCAATAATTGTTACAAAGAATTATCGCTCAAAGATTTTATTTTATTGATTCAATAATTGTTGCGTTGATATTTTATATTATCGTTGTTTCAAGAATTGTCACTACACAGTATTTTCCATTATCGAAGCAATAATTCATATTATCTGAATAATACTATTAGATAACATTATTGACAATGTCTAGAAATTTCTGTTTAAGGAGAGGTTTGGTCACCTAATTGCACGCCAGTAAGAGAGAAATCCTTATCGAAAGCCCCATCTTTCCGGAACCCGCACGTTGTCGATATTATGATTCTAAGAATATTATTTGTGAATAATTAATTATTGATTTATATGATGAGGAAAATATTCATTTTATGTGGATATAGATGGAGAAAATTTTTAAAGTGACAATTGTTGAAAATCGATATTTTATCTTTTATGATAAAATAAAATTTTATTATATTATTATAATATAATAATGATGATATTTTTATAATGAATATGGGATATATGAGTATATGAGGAGAAATAGTATTTTTGTTGCATTAAATGATTAACACGTGTTTTGTGTGTCGGTGGACCCCATTTCTTGACTGAAATTTGATTATAGCCCGTAAAATCACCCGTTTGTGGATTTCGGTCAATTTCTGTTTGGAATTTGGAAAAACTTTCTTCTGCAAAGTTATAGATAATGAAATTTTCTATAAAAAAGACGTTGTTCGAATTTTTCTGACAAAATGGCTATTTATTATGAATTATTGAAGTTCCGAGGTTCCAGAATAATTGGTTTTTGGAAGTTTAAAATATTTATAGTTAGAAAAACGTTTTTGGTGAGTGTTCCACATGTGATATAAATGTGTTCAATGGCTGAAATTAGATTCAAAGGTGTGCGTAAAGAATTTTGATTAAAAATAATATTTTTATATTAAATTTTCTGTTTTGGTGTTCTAAGCATTTTCCTATAAATAGGGTGCTTAGGTTAGAATTGAAAATCACGCCAGAAAATATAGTTTTCTCTCTCTTTCTCTCTCGATATATTGAGCGTATCCTTGTGAGTATTTTGATACTTTGAGTGTTCTTTATCTGGTGCGAAGTTCCTTCAAAGACTATATTCAAAGATTCTAGTCAGAAGTACCGTCTTTTCGAGGTAAGGGATGTTATTTTCTTCATATATGATATTATTTCTTTCAATATCATTATGCCGAAGTATTGATCTGAACTTTTTATCAAATTTAGAACTTTTTATGTCAGGGTTACTATTCACGATATCGATACTTATTCACTTAATATCATTTAAGACTATTCATCGAAAAATGAAATTTTCTTCTTTTTGTCCAAAATATCTATTATGGATACTAGCTTTGATTGTATCCATGTTTTTGATCATTCTTGAATTTTACTCCACTATGATTATTTATGAGGTATTTTTGGACATTGATAAATCGAAATATGAATCCTTAATATTTGTTATTTTGTTTCACTGGATTCGTTTTCTTTAAAATATTTTTCATCATCCTTAGTCTTAAATGATGATATTACTAAATATCTTTGGCCTGTAGTGCAAAGATGAATGATTTCTGATGAATATCTTTGACCCGTAGTACAAAGATGAACAGGTGTTTAGATGAACATGACCAACTGGTGAATATCTTTGGCCTGTAGTGTAAAGATGAATATTTGATTTATGATGTATTTTGATTGATGTTACAGGGATAAAATATTGATGATGGACTTTTTAAATTCATAGATAATAGTAGATTTCATTCTCCACGTAACTCTTCTATGAATTATTGTTTCCGCTGCGAATATTGATCTGAAACTTGTTGTCTATTGTATTTTATCAGATTTTTCCCTGTTGAAGACTAACGATTATTTGTTCTATATTATCTTAGTCATAATATTCTTTACTGGGCTAGTTGAGCTCACCCTTTTCTTTTTTGTTCCATTTTTCTTCTTAGGAGGCGAGAATGTATCAAGTACTAGTCGGGGTGTGGAGTGATGGTTCTAGAAAGTCGTTTTAGTAGTCCTCACCATTTTTGTAAAATAATGTATCAATAATTATAATAAGGATTTATTTGAGTGTGGATATTGTCGAGATGACATTATTTGTATTTAAACTCACAGTTTTTATGTTGTATTAATAAAGTTGTAGTTGTTTCTGTAACATGTATTTTAACGACTCAGAATGGGTGTTGTATACCTATTTTGGGGGTGTCACAGTTGGTATCAGAGCTTAGGGATATAATCTCTGGCAGAGATCGGGAAATAGAACTAGGTGGGGAGAGACGAGTAAATCCTTCGTTAGTGTGTCCTATCTAAGCTTATTTGTTGATCGGTCATAATATAGGGATATTATGTGATATATTAATTTGTTAAATTAACCCTTGTTTTATGGCAGTATTTGAGAATGTCGACTGAGAATGTTAACAAATGGAGTAAATGAGGCCAGTGGAGACACACTGTGCTCACCAACGAGGAGAACGCAACAACAGTCGGGCAATGTTCCTCCGTGAACAACAACACCACCGAGAAGATGATGAACGATGGGATGTTTAGAAGCTTTTTACGTTCATGCAAAATAGGCGAGAGAGACTCGTGTTCAAAAATATGAGAGGAAATGATAACAATTCACGATTTATCACGCCCAAGCGATTCAAAGAGTTGGGACCACCGTAATTTATTGGAAAGTCGGATCCGATCAAGCGTAGACGCGGGTTAAACAAATTACCAAGATATTCGATGTCTTGGAATGCACAGAGGAGAGCAGAAGGTTCCATTCGCCACCTTTATGTTAAGTGGCGAGGCCGACTCATTGGTGGGAGTTTGTGAAGCGTACTCCATCCGGTACTTCGACTCAAAGATGTCTTGGGAGACATTTCAGAAGCTGTTCAATGACAAGTACTTTCCTGAAAGTATTCGTCATATGAAGGAGGTAGAGTTTATTAGACTGGAGCAGAATAACATGACGGTGTCCCAGTACGAGGCGAAGTTTGCAGAGTTGTTCAGGTTTGCACCTTATTTGGTGGAGAATGAGGAACGTATGACGCGGATGTTTCTGAGAGGTTTGAAACCCGGCATACGTCAATATATCATTTCTCATAAATTTTCTCTTTATTCAGATGTTATCAACAGGGCTCAATTATTAGAGCGAGATAACGAGTATGGTCAACCGAGGGACCACAACCAGGATCATACCGGTGACAGCAATCATCAGAATAACGATAACCAGCGGAGAAAGAAAAATACGAAAAAAGAGCGGCAACCACTCTGGTAGTAATCGTAGCCATGAAAATAGAAGAAGCGAGTTGGGGGGGGATTTTAAAAAGAGGAGATTCAACAATGACATTGTGAAGAAGACGGCAAAGACCAAAGAAGAATCGGTTTTAAGGGAGGAGAACGACCACCGGTCGTATGCTATAAATGTGGGAAAGAGGGACATATCAGCCCAAACTGTCCACAATAGTTCAAAGTATGCTATAATTTTGGAAATGAAGGACATATCGCTCGAGATTGTACTGTAGCGAAACAAAGTCCAGTGGGGATGGTGACTCAAAAGGCTGTCCCAGAAAAGTCAAAGTCAACGATTCCTGGAAGAGCGTTTGTCGTGACTGGTCAACATGCGAGGAACCCAAACGAGGTTATCACGGGTAAGCTAATCATAAATTCATGCGAAGTTTATACCTTACTAGATACCGGTGCTACCCATTCATTTATTTTTCCTGCTTGTGCTCAACATTTAAACTTGACTCTGGAGAAATTAGACCTTGATTTATCTGTGGAGACTCCGTTAGGAGAAACTTTCATCACATCCACTGTTCATAAATCTTGTTTGATCCAAGTTGGCACCATCACATTACCTGTTGACCTTATCTCTTTAAAGATACTTGCTTTTGATGTGATTTTAGGGATTGATTGGTTAACTACTCATCATGCCAAAATTGATTATTTTCGTAAGGTTGTTAGTTTTCATATTCCTAACCAACCTGTTGTGCGAATTCAAGCAACTAAGCCATTAAAATCAATCACTGTTATATCAAGCCATAAAGCCATTCGTTTATTAAAAAATTGATGTTAAGCTTTCTTAGCCCATGTTATGGATTTGAATAAAGACACGTCATATTTGAATAATATTCCTATTGTTATTGACTTTCCTGACGTATTTCCTGAAGAACTTCCAGGTCTACCCCCGGAACGTGAAGTTGAATTCTTTATTGATCTTGAACCTGATACAAAGCCCATTTCTAAAACCCCATACCGAATGGCTCCTATTGAACTTCAGGAGTTAAAGGTCCAACTACAGGAGTTATTGGACATCGGTTTTATTCGTCCTAGTACATCTCCTTGGGGTGCTCCTGTTTTATTTGTAAAGAAGAAAGACGGGAGTATGTGAATTTGTATCGATTACCGGGAATTAAACCATGTCACTATTAAGAATAGGTATCCGCTACCTCGTATTGATAACCTATTTGACCAGTTGCAAGGAGCACAATTCTTTTCAAAGATCGATCTTCGTTCTGGATATCATCAACTGAAGGTTAAAACTGAGAATATTCAAGATCGCCTTCGAACTCAGACGGGCATTATGAATTCTAGTCATGTCTTTTGGATTGACTAATGCTCCTGCTGGCTTTCATGGATATGATGAACCAAAGTATTCAAGGATTATTTGGATTAGTTCGTTGTTGTCTTTATTGATGACATCCTCATATATTCCAAAAGCCGTGAAGATTATGAGCACCATTTGAAGCTGGTACTCCAAAGGCTGCGTGAAAACAAGCTATATGCTAAGTTGGAGAAATGCGAGTTCTGGCTTGAGAAAGTATCATTCCTAGGGCACGCGATGTCAAAAAATGGAGTATTTGTTGACCCGGCGAAGATTGAAGCAATACAAAGTTGGGAGCAACCAAAGACGGTGACCGTCACGTAGCTCGGGCTTAATTTGGTTATTATCGGAGATTCGTGGAAGGGTTTTCTTGAATCGCTACCCCGTTAACTCAGCTGACTCGGAAAGATATCAAATTCGTATGGAGCGAGGAATGCGAGAAGAGTTTCCAAGAGCTTAAGAGGAGACTCATTTCGGCACTTGTTTTGACCATACCATCTGGTTCGGATGGATTTGTTATCTCTGCCGATGCTTGGTGTAAAGGGCTAGGATGTGTTCTCATGCAACGTGGGAAAGTTATAGCCTATGCCTCATGACAACTTAAAGAATATGAGAGGAATTATCCTACTCACATGATCTAGAGTCAAGCAAGTGATCGTTTTTTGCGATAAAGATTTGGAGGCACTATCCATATGGGGAGAAAGTGGAGATATATTCGCACCATAAAAGCCTCAAATATTTCTTCACTCAAAAAGAACTCAACACGCTAAGAACGACGTTGGCTCGAGTTGTTGAAAGATTATGACCACACTATTCAATACCATCTTGGAAAAACAAACGCAGTAGCTGACGCGTTGAGTAGAAGATCATATGCAGGAATGAGTGCGATGATGTCAAGTATAAGCATAGAACCAACTTTAATCGATAAAGTTAAAGTTGTCGCAAGCCACGAACCGGTGATCGATGCGTCACGTAAGAAGAAAGTGCAAGAAGGTGCTATTCCGTAAGCAAGAATCGGCGAAGAAGGAATACTTCGAGTCCACTCCAGACTTTGTGTTCCTAATGATTCTGATTTGAAGTACAAGATCATGATGGAGGCACAAAATACACCATTTGCAATCCATCCTGGAAGTACCAAAATGTATCGTGATCTTCAACATACATTTTGGTGGAACAATATGAAGAGAGAGATTGCAAAGTTTATCTCGAGCTGTTTAACTTTTCAACGTGTAAAGGCAGAGCATCAAGTGCTAAAGGGTCCATTGCAACCACTTGAGATTCTGAAATGGAAGTGGGAACACATTACCATGGATTTCGTTATGGGTCTTCCCACGGTTTCTCAAGGCATAAATGTTATTTGGGTTATGGATGATAGATTAACCAAGTCTACTCATTTCTTACCGATAAGGGAGATTTATTCCCTTGAACGTCTTGCTCATATGTACGTAGATGAGATTGTGAGATTGCATGGCATGCCAGTATCTATAGTTTCGGATCATGACCCAAGATTCACTTCAAGATTTTGGATTAACTTGCAAAAAGCTATGGGCACAGATTTACGGTTCAGTTCGGTATACCATCCTCAAACGGACGGGCAATCAGAGAGGACTATTCAAACTCTTAAAGATCTATTAATACTTTGTGTCCTCGATTTCAAAGGGAGTTGGGATAAGTACCTACCATTAGTGGAATTCTCCTACAACAACAGTTATCAGGCAAGTATAGGTGTGGCTCCATTTGAAGCATTGTATGGACGAAAGTGTCGCTCTCCAGTATGTTGGGATGAGGTGGGAGAAACAACTTTGTTAGGACCAGAGTTGGTACGAATGACTACAGAGAAGATCCAAACGATTCGACAACGTATACAAACGGCACAGGATCGATAAAAGAGTTATGCGGATCTTCATCGAAAGGACGTGGAATTTGACATTGGGGATCATGTATTGTTGCGTGTGGCTCCATGGAAAGGAGTTACAAGATTTGGGAAGAAAGGAAAGCTCAATCCACGATTTATTGGTCCATTTCAGATTCTTGACCGAGTAGAAAATGTGGCCTATAGACTCGCGTTACCTCGAAGTATGTCTCGTGTTCATAATATTTTTCATATATCTGTGATACGTAAATATGTGAAAGATCCAAACCACGTTATTGAGTTAGAACCGGACAAGATAGCCGAAGACTTAACGTACGAAGAGGTACCTGTCAAGATCTTGGATAAGAAGGAGCATGTCCTACGCACGAAGGTCATACCACAAGTTAAAGTTTTGTGGAGAAACCATGCTATTGAGGAAATGACCTGTGAGTTTGAAACGGAAATGAAAGCGAGGTATCCTCATCTTTTCGAAACATCAAGTACGTACGTCAATTTCGAGGACGAAATTTTATAAGGAGGGGAGGTTGTAAGACCCCAACTTATTATAAATAAAATTAAATTTCCTCTATTTATTATTTTGAAATAGTAAGGGTTGATTTGATTAATGTGGTTAGTTATGGGTAAAATGCTAAATATTTTAAATAAGCAAGTGGTTATAAAATATTCATTTTATCGGAGAATATTCGTTTGGTCGTGGAATATTCTTAATATCGGGAATATTAGTACAACTGCACAGACCTTTGTGTGGGCCCCATAACTGAAAGCGATTGGATGAAGAAAACGACAAGTATAAATTATTTATAAATAATGACGTAGTTATATCAAGATTATCTTGTTGGAATACCCAATTGGTTAAAACACACGATGTACGCATTGTTTACTGATGGCATGCGGTATTGCACCAATTATTGATTCTTACGTAAGAAGGCACTACTCAATAATTTTTATAGTAATTCTTTGCTCAAGATTATTTTATTTTATTGATTCAATAATTGTTGCGTTGATATTTTATATATCTTCGTTGTTTCAAAGAATTGTCACTACAAAGTATTTTTCATTATCGAGCAATAATTCATATTATTTGAATAATATTATTAGATAACATTATTGACAATGTCTAGAAAGTTCTCATCTAAGGAGAGGTTTGGTCACCTAATCAAGGCGCCAAGTGATGTAAGGAAAAATCCTTATTGGAAAGCCCCATCTTTCCTTGGAACGGCCTGGTTGTCAGTATTGTGATTCTGTAATATTATTTGTGAATAATTAATTATTGATTTATATGATGAGGAAAATATTCATTTTATGTGGATATAGATGGAGAAAATTTTTAAAGTGACAATTGTTGAAAATCGATATTTTATCTTTTATGATAAAATAATATTTTATTATATTATTATAATATAATAATGATGATATTTTTATAATGAATACGGGATATATGAGTTTATGAGGAGAAATAGTAATTTTGTTGCATTAAATGATTATTTTGTGTATCGGTGGACCCCATTTCTTGACTAAAATTTGATTATAGCCTGTAAAATCAACCGTTTATGGATTTCGGTCAATTTTTGTTTGGAATTTGAAAAAACTTTCTTCTGCAAAGTTGTAGATAATGAAATTTCCTATGAAAAAGATATGTGGTTTGAATTTTTCTAACAAAAGGGCTATTTATTATGAATTATTGAAGTTCCAAGATTCTAGAATAATTGATTTTTGGAAGTTTAAAATATTTATAGTTAGAAAAACGTTTTTAGTGAGTGTTCAACATGTGATATAAATGTGTTCAATGACTGAAATCAGATTCAAAAGTGTGCGTAAAGAATTTTGATTAAAAATAATATTTTTATATTAAATTTTCTGTTTTGGTGTTCTAAGCATTTTCCTATAAATAGGGTGCTTAGGTTAGAATTGAAAATCACACCAAAAACTAAAGTTTTCTCTCTCTTTCTCTCTCGATATATTGAGTGTATTCTTGTGAGTATTTTGATACTTTGAGTGTTGCTATACGGTGCGAGTTTCCTTCAGCACTATATTCAGTATTCCAGTCAGAAGTACCGTCTTTTCGAGGTAAGGGATGTTATTTTCTTCATATATGATATTATTTCTTTCAATATCATTATGCCGAAGTATTGTTCTGAATTTTTTTATCAAATTTGGAACTTTTTGTGTCGGGATTACTATTCACGTATACGACACTATTCACGTATACGGCACTATTCACGAATACGACACTATTCACTGAAAAATGAAATTTTTCTTCTTTTTGTCCAAAATATCTATTATGGATACTAGTTTTGATTGTATCCATGTTTTGATCATTCTTGAATTTTACTCCACTATGATTATTTATGAGGTATTTTTGGACATGGATAAACCGAAATATGAATCCTTAATATTTGTTATTTTGTTTCTTTGGATTCATTTTCTTTAAAAATATTTTCATTATCCTCGGTCCTAAATGATGATATTATTGAATATCTTTGGCTTTGTAGTGCAAAGATGAATGATTTTGATGAATATCTTTGGCCCGTAGTACAAAGATGAACAGTGTTTAGATGAACATGACCAATGGTGAATATCTTTGGCACATAGTGCAAAAAGATGAATATTTGATTTATGATGTATATTGATTGATGTTACAGGGATAAAATATTGATGATGGACTTTTTAAATTCATAGATAATAGTAGATTTCATTCTCTACGTAACTCTTACATGAATTATTGTTTCATCTATGAATATTGATAAAACTTGTTATACATTGTATTTTATCGAGTTTTCCTGTTGAAGACTAACGATAATTTGTTCTATATTATCTTAGTCATAATATTCTTTACTGGGCTAGTTGAGCTCACCCTTTTCTTTTTTGTTCCATTACTAGTCGGGGTGTAGAGTGATGGTTCTAGAAAGTCGTTTTAGTAGTCCTCACCATTTTTGTAAAATAATGTATCAATAATTGTAATAAGGACTTATTTGAGTGTGGATATTGTCTAGATGACAATATTTGTATTTAAACTCACAGTTTTTATGTTGTATTAATAAAGTTGTAGTTGTTTATGTACCATGTATTTTGACGACTCGGAATGGGTGTTGTATACCTATTTTGGGGGCATCACTGTTGGTATCAGAGCTTAGGGATATGATCTCTGGCGGAGATCGGGAAATAGAACTAGGAGGGGAGAGACGAGTAAATCCTTCGCTAGTGTGTCCTACCTAAGCTTATTTGTTGGTCGGTCATAATATAGGGATATTATGTGATATGTTAATTTGTTAAATTAACCCTTGTTTTATGGCAGTATTTAAGAATGTCGACTGAGAATGTTAACAGTGGAGTAAATGAGACCGTGGAGACACATGTGCTCACCAACGAGGAGAACGTGCAACAGACTGGCAATGTTCCTCCTGTGAACAACACCATTGAGCAGATACTGACTGTTGTGATTTCAAAATTCATGTAAAAATATGTTTTATATTCTGGTTACTAAGTACATATAAATTGGTTACTGTTTATTATTGATTTGGTTACTGTATAATGTTTATTTGGTTGTTGTATACTTTTAATGTATATTCTACTGATATTTTTTATATTGATGGTTACTTATTAGATACATTGGTTATTTTCCTGCAACTGTTGGATCTTTAAGTACATATTGATGTTTTTTATATTAATGTGTTTTATATTGATTGTTTTTGCTGTAAAATGCATGAAAAAATATGTTTTATGTTATGGATACTAAGTAAATATATGTTGGTTACTGTCTAATCTAGATTTGGTTAGTATATACTGACTTGGTTACTGTGTAATACTACCATGGTTACTGCATAATATTACTGTGTTTTATACTGAATTTTTTTATATTGATGGTTACTGATTAACTACATTGGTTACCTTCATACATCTGTTAGTCTTTAATTTGTAACAACGTCATTACTGATTGTTTTGGTTGTAAAATGAATGTAAAAATGTTTTTATAAACTTGGCTACTAATTACATATATCATTTAAGCATGCATTATTTTGTTTTATAATTCTTTCTTTTATATTGGTGGTTACTTATTGACTACATTGGTTACCTTCATACAACTGTTAATCTGATTATATATATTGGTTGTTGTATATTATTTAATTGGTTACTGTATAATGTTTATTTGGTTGCTGAATAATATTAATGTACACTTGTACTGATATTTTTTATATTCATGGTTATTTATTAGCTACACTGGTTACCTAATATAACTGTTAGTCTTTAGTTGGTAACAAACACATTATACTGGTTGTTTTTGACTGTCAAATGCAATTAAAAATGTGTTTATGTTCTAGTTACTAAATAAATATATGTTGGTTACTATATAATGTTGTTATGATTACTGTATAATATTAGTGTATTTTATACTAGTTTATTTTATATTGATGGTTACTTATTGACTACATTGGTTACTTTCATACAACTGTTAGTCTTTAGTTGGTAACAAACTAATGCGGTTAAAGAGCAGGCGTGTCAATTTATGGAAAGATTTGATCTAGTTTATGGAAAGATTTGATCTAGTGGCAATTTGGTAATTTCTGTCAAGTTTGAAGTGTCGGATTTTGGCATTTTCGGAGCCTAATTTCATTGGAAACGGGTCAACGATCAAAAAACATGAGCATTGCTCGTGAACTGTTGGGTTTTTTGGTCAAATTCCATCATTTAGGCCTTCAAAATTATATTTTATTATTTTTGGGTTATTTTTGTAATTTTCCTTGTTAGTTTTACTTTTCTGTTTTGGATTTCATTTTTAGGGTTTTGTTATTTAAACGTTTGTTATGATGGGAAGAAACAGTTTTGATGAATAATAGACTTTTCTTATTTTCCAAAATTCTCTGAATTAGTTACCCATCATTATACTGATTTTTATGTAAATTTGGTTACCCATCTAAAATAAAATTGTTACCTCTATATTCATATTCAGTTACCAACTGGACCATTTCCAAATAACTTTTATAACTATGTAATTTAAAAGTATCAATCAGCTAGATAAATGGGAACCCTCACATGTACATTAAGCACTTGATAACTGTTCTGATATAAGTTTTAATTATTTGGTTACTAACAAAAACTAAAATGGTTACCCTTATATGCAGGTTTGGATACCAACTACACCTCTCAAACTATTTTTATTTTAATATAAGATCTATAAGTGACCATCATATATATAAATGTGAACTCTTAATTGGAGTTTCTTATTCCATCATGATGACATGATATAAATAAAATATATACATTTAACACTTTATAACAGTCCTGATACAAACTTATAATTATTTGGTTACTAACAAAAACAAAAATGGTTACCATATATGTAGGTTTGGATACCAACCTAACATTTCAACTGAAATAGCTAATGGATACTGTTCTGAACCAATTTTATGTAAATTTGGTTACTCACAAAAAATAAAATGGTTACCTCTATATGCATATTTAAATACCGACTGTACAATTTTCAGATAATTTTTTTGACTATGTAATTTATAAGTATACATCAGCTAGATAAATATGACACTCTCACATGTACATTTAACACTTGATGTTTGTCTTGATACAAGCTTGTAACTATCTGGTTACTAATAACAGTAACCATAATGTAACATAATAAAATAGTAACCACATAATTATATGATAGTAACCAGAACATGTTTTAATGGTAACAAAAACTGAAACATCATGTAATGAAACCCTGTTTAGGCAATCCATGTATACTAAGCAATTACATATTAACCAAAATAAAAAATAAAAGTAACCAAAATCCCACATTGAGGGCACAATAATAGTAGTCAAACCATAAGATAACAGTAACCAAAATATAATAAAGAAGTAACCAAATAGTTATATGAAAGTAATCAGAACAGGTTTTAATGGTAACCAAAATAGAAACAACATGTATATCCAACCCAGTTTAGGCAACCCATGTATACTCTTACATGTACATTTAACACTTGATATATGTTCTGATACAAGCTTGTAACTATCTGGTTACTACCAAAAAATAAAATGGTTACCCTTCTATGCATGTTTGGTTACTAACTGCACCTTTCAAACAATATATCAGACACAACTTAGAAGTAATAAATACGAACCAACAAACAATGTCAAATCACTAGTAATATAATCAAATATGTAATCCCATTTACATAAGTTCTAATAAACATTACAGACTCACTAACCATAACAAATGGTTATGGATATCCAACAAAAACCAAAGTGCGAAATACAATTCAGAAGGACAATACAACGACGACCGAACTAATCAAAATCTGGTACAAATCTTCCTTGAAATTCTCTATTAGTCTCATATACCTCTAGCTGTTTGTTCCTAGCATGCATATAAAGGTACTAATCAAAATATGGTACAACCTGTATATCCAACCCAGTTTACTGCAACCATAAACGAGAATAAACAGAAAAAAAATAAACCACTGTGAAGCAGCGATACCGAGTAAGTATGAGAATGACGAACAACTGAACCAATAACGATCACGAAAATGAAGAACAAATCACCAGTAACGATCAACGGAGAAGAACAAAGCACGGACAAAAGAAAGTAATAAGAATTTCTAACTGAAGAGTCCTATAGTAAACAACCCATACAAATGATAATACTAATCTCCTAAATTAAGGAATCCTAATTGCACTAATACTAATCCCCTAAATTAAGAAATTGTAATTGCACTAATATTGTAAATAAATATGAAAAAGTGTATTACTTTTGTAATTATTTTATGAATGCACCATTATTTTATGGATGCACTATTATTGTAATTATTTTATGAATGCACCATTATCCACGTTGGGCCAACTTTCAGCAACACCATATATTATCAAATCAATCCATGTAGCCCAAACTTACTCATTCAAAATAGCTCAATACAAATTATTGGCATCATTAAAAACTAAAAACACATAAATTATCAAATCTAATGCCTAAATATGAAAAAGATATATCATCATCAATTAGGCCTGGTAAAATATGGTTATGGGTTGGTTTTGGTTTTCAAAATATGGTTATGGTTCCATTTAAGAACTAAAACCATATTAACCATTTTTAATATGGGTTATGTGGGTTGGAACCATATGGTTATGGGTAAAAACCATATTAACCATTTTAAGATGTTTTGACTTTTAAACGAAATTTTTAAAAAATGAAATTAATATATACTATAGATAGAGAGACGGATATAAGGGGTAGAATTTAGGCTTCTTAAGTAATGCTATGAGATATGTTTGTATGAAGAAAAAAAAATTATCGCTTAATATAAAATATGGGTCGAAAAATGGTTAATCGGGTTAGAACTATATTTATTTTTAAAAATATGGTTCCAAACTTTAACCAACTCAAATAAATAAAAATAGTTAACCAACCCATTTGGTTCCAGTTAATATGATTTGACTCGACAGTTAACCAATTATATTGTTAGGTCTATCATCAATCATAATAATTCACAAATAGGAAAAATCATCGAGAAGGAAAAAGTAAAATCTCGTAGAGATGATAATGAAACTCTCCAAAGAAAATGATTTATCTTAAGGATAAAATATAGTTTCGCACAAAAAAAGAGGAAAAAGAATTCACATAAAGGATAGTAAAAACACTACCGGACAGGAAAAAGAACACAAGAAATGAAATTTAGGGAAGAGTCTTTGTGACGCCCCCAAAATTAGGTATACATCACCCATCTTGGGTCGTCAGATACATGGTACAAAATTGAAAAATGCAACTTATTAATACAATTGTGGGTATGCAATACAAACAAAACATAAGCTGTGAGTTTGAATATAATTATTGTCTACTAGAGATTATACAAACTCAAAAGGAGTCCTCATTACAATTATTAACACACTATTTCACGAATAGTGAGGACTACTAATGCTATCCTCACGAACCGTCACTCCGTTCCCCGACTAGTTCTCGCTATGTTCTCATTTCAGAGAAAAAAAGTGAAAGAAAGGGTGAGCTCAACTAGCCCAAGAAGAAATATTATGACTAACATAATGCGAATAAATTATCGTTAGCCTTCAACAAATGTTAAAGCGATAAAATATAACAACATCAAGTTTAAGCTGCGGCCGGAACAAGCAATCCATTAAAAGAGTCAAGTAGAGAATAAAATATACTATCTTTTATGATTTAAAAGGTTTTTCATGAATTTTTATTTGGGACTCGACTTAATAAATAATCCACACCATCGAATCACCCCCCGCACTACTACCGAGGATATTCTTTAGTATCACGACCACAAATTATCCATGACTACTGACCCAAAGACATTCGTGTATTCATTAATGGTCGTGATCATGCCAACAATTGTCCATCAATGCACTACGGGCCAATGATAACTTTTACCACATCATTTGTAACATTACGGCCATGATTACACCGAATAATCCACAGGTCATAATCATACCAAGTCCATCTATGCACTACAGCCACGAGATGACTTTCAACATAATATAAACATGAGGATGATGACAATGATATAAGAATTCAATAAAACAAGTTCAAGAATTAATTTATCCAGAACTAATAATGTCCAAATTGTCAACATGATCTTTGCTTTCAGAGTAAAATTCAAGAATAATCAGAAGAATATTTCCATGAAAAGATACTGGATGAAGCGCAAATATCAATGATATTCTACTAATTTCATGGAGTATAGAAGTCAAAACTTTAACCAACTGAGTATAATAAAGAATGGAATAACAAAAGAAATCACCATGCATGCGGTACTTCGCATAGACAGGTTATTCCAACAGAATAATAATAACGGAACCAGGTCAGGCAAAATTTGCACCGATAGGATGTTCCAACAGAATAATAAAGACGGAACCAGGTCCGGTGTAAAACACACAGACAGGATGTTCCAACAGAATAATAATAAAGACGGAACCAGTCAAATTGTAAAACACATGAGCAGGATGTTCCAACAGAATAATAAAGAGCGGAACCAGTCGGTGTAAAACACACATGATGCAGGATGTTCCAAGCAGAATAATAAAGAGCGGAACCAGTCAGGTGTAAAAACACATGTGACAGGATGTTCCAAAGAATAATAGAAGAATGTCACCAAGTATAGGGTAAAATCGCGTATACTGAGTTATTCCAATGAGAATAATAAGCAATGGAATAACAACAGTTCTCTTCATGAATAAGAAAGAATAACACCCCTTACATTAGTAGGAGATTGAATCTTTGCGATAGTGTAATGAATACTCTTCTTCTTTCTCTCTTATTCTCTCTCTATAGCTTGAATGAATTCGTGAAAAATAATGAAGCACTAGGCCTCTATTTATAGAAGATTTCTAGCTTAGCACTTGAAATGTGAAAAGGCAAGTGGCTTGACGACTGGTGATGTGAAAAGAAAAGTGGTTTGACGCTTGTAATGTGAAACACCAAGTGGTTTGACGCCTGTAATGTGAAACGACAATTGGTTCGACGCCAGTAATATGAAACGGCAAGTGGTTTGACGTCTGGTAAAGGTAATTATTATTAACGAAGGTAATTATTATTGACGAAGGTAATTACTACTGACGAAGGTAATTACTATTGACGAAGGTAATTACTATTGACGAAGATAATTACTATTGACGAAGGTAATTACTATTGACGAATGTAATTACTATTGACGAAGATAATTACTATCGATTGAAGAGACTCTTAGATGACATATGGGCCCCCATAAAATAACCAAACTTACCACAAACGTCTCATAATAAACTCTTTATATACATCAAGGATTGAATAAATATTACCACAAATCATTTTATTTTTAATCAACACATATTTATGAAAGTAATATGCACACAAGCCAATCATGTTTGATGATAAAGCATATACTTTGTAACAATCTTATTCATTTATTAATAAAAAGTATTAATTTATTAAAGGCTTTTAAATTATCTATATGATGCTATTTTATAATATGTGATAAACCCATAGTTTTAAGCAATGCTTTTAGAATAATGATGATGATCATTCTAATGAGATCTAAATTCTTAGAAAGTTTAAAACTAAAATAGTTTCCAATCATTGGATTACTGAATTGGGGATTAGTGAATCCAGAAAGATTGGTACATACGTTGATTACTCATTGGATGAGGATGATTGATCTCATGATCAATTGTGTGGAGACACTAAAGCAGGTGCTTATTAGAGAATAAGTTCACTGAATGTGGCTCGCTAAGGAATACCTAATGGAATTTACTTGTCTGTCAATAGGAATTCATGTAGTGATAGTAGTACAAGTGATCCTTGGACTTGAGATCATCATAGTATCTTGTGTATGATAAGTTATACTTTGACTTATTCCTTAAAACCCTTAGGGTATATCAAAGGGTATGCTTGGGTATAATAAGTTGTACATGGAGATAATGTATGATCAATAAAGAATCTACCACTTCTAGTAAAAGAAGAGAAATGTCTATGTGATTTGATAAATGACAACTCGATTGGTTCGGGTTAAGGCGTAATGAAATTAGAAAGGAGTTTCTAATTTGCATTATTTGGAGTTGCGTATTTAAGAGTCGAAATACATATAATTAAATAAAATAAGACTTGACGGTAATTCCATGTCTTATATTTAATTGGGACATTGTATGGTGGAAGGATTGAATTGTATGCAGAACTATTTACTCAAAGGTTCTTTTATGATTAATGTTGAAATCTATATTATCCGAAAAGTCGTTGATCGCTAGGAGGCTTATCCCTATTGTAGAATAAATATTATTTATTTAAATAAATTATTAGTTTAATTTATTTATTTAAATAAGATTAGAATTGTTCTAATTGATTTATTCACAATAGGTTTAATATGGAGAACCTAAAGGGTCACACCATAAAAGGAAGAATAATTATTTAAGAAGTTAATCGCATAATCGTAATAATAAGTTAAGTATATTTAATTTAATCTATGGTGATAGAATAAATTAAATAGCTTTATATTTATTATTTAATATTTTAGAAATATTAAATATAAATTAATAAGAGGAGTCTTATTATTATTATTACTATTATTATTATTTAATTCCTAAAGGAGTTTGAGAATTAATTAATAAAAGTACTCTCAAATATCCTAATAGGATTAGGAGGCAAATTAATTAAAAAAGTTTAATTAATTATCCCTAATAAGATTAGGGAGCTTAATTAATTAAAAGAATTTAATTAATTAAAATAAAACTCAATTCCTTAATTGTTAAGGAGGGTTGCCCATATCTATAAATAAGATGAGTCTTATTATGGGTGAGGTGGTTATTGACTTTTTAACAACAGACGTAATTCTAATAGTTGGGAGAGTAGATAGAAAACTAGAGTTTTGCCAAATACACATCTTCTTGAATTCTTCTTCTTCCTTGGTGGATCACCACCTCTAGAGGCCAAACACTTGGGTGGCTAACGTTGATCAAAGGAAGGAACCAAACCAGGTGGATTCAAGTTGAACGCGAAAAGGATTGGAGGTGAACTTGTACCTGAGGAAGCTCGGATCTTCAAGGGTATGATTCTTGTTCTTTTTTTCGTTTAATTAATAATTATGCATAAAGGGTGATCCGGGTATATGGTTTGTAAATTTTTAAAACTCTAATTTTTCACGTTTCCGCTTATTTTGAGCAATTTAATTGCGTTCATGAATCTTACAAACCTAACAGTGGTATCAGAGCTAAACCTTTATGCGAATTATTAATTATTTTAATTTGATATGTATATTGATATGTGTTTAGAACAATTTAATTGGGCATAATTTTATTGTATAAAATTTATTTTAAAAAATAATGGCAAAAATAATTTTTTTCCTCGCCGCTACTGATTCGCGACTTTGCACCTGCTGATTCGCTTGACTTAGTCACCTGTTCACGTGATGTAGGCATATTCAGGAGTCAAGTGATGATTTCTTGAATGTCTTATATATTTAAAAGGTGATATGATTCCTGATCACATGTATTTTATTACTTAAATGTTATCAGGATTATTTTCTTATAAAAGCTTACAGGATGCACGGATCATGGTGATATATTACATAAGATATTAATATATCACGCGAATCTAGGAACGGTTATTATATATATATATATAATATTTTTAATTATTTTAATCTTAAAATAAAAGGTTTATTTTAATTTTAAAATTAGATTTCATGCTAACTAATTAGAGTTGGAACTGGATTCCATGATAACTAATTAGAGTTGAAATTGAATTTCATCTTTCCTTAAATAAAGGAGTTTATTTAGATATGAAATAAGATTTCATATTATTCAAAATAAAGGAGTTTATTTGTGAATAGGAAAGAGAATCTGTGCTTCCTTAAATAAAGGAGTTTATTTAAATATGAAATAAGATTTCATATTATTCAAAATAAAGGAGTTTATTTGTGAATAGGAAAGAGAATCCGTGTTTCTTTTAATAAAAGCATTTTTTTACTTGGAATTGGATTCCATAATTAATTAAAATAAAGGAGTTTATTTTGATTAAAATAAAATAGTTTATTTTATTCAAAATTGGATAAATTAAAATAAAATATTTTGATTTTGATTTAAATTTGGATTAAAATAAAAGAGTTTATTTTGATTCAAAAATAGATTTTATGCTAACTAAATTTGTCCATTAAATGATATCAATATATATATTGAATGTTTATTATTCATAAGATGAATGTTATTTATTGATGCATATGGTGATGTGTATGATAATAAATGGGATTGATTATGGACTATTGACCAATGTGATTGAATTTTATTTTAGTTGGATGCATGAATGTATGGGTTTTATTAAATGGGGTCTGTGTACCTCGTCTTCTCTAATTTTTCTTAATGTAAATTCTATCTCCTCCTATGTACTTCCCTCGATCACGATCAAGGTTTCTATTTATTTTAAATAGTTTTGTAATAGGAATAGTTAGAATTAATTTTGAAGAATTAGAGATCAAGGAGCAAGGAGCGCGTGAAGAGCCGTTTATAATGGAGCCCGGGTTTAAATGTAATAGTTATATTTATATATTAATTCTTGCACCCCTAGGGTTTGACCTTTTTGGTTCACTTGGTGGCTCTAGTGAACCAAACTAGAATAAAAGTTCATAATCAATCCGGGTAGAATATAGTATTCTATATATACATGCTTATACTATATATATATTATATATTATGCAAATATGCTTCGCATGTTCATTAATATGACGCGTATTTTATATATATATTTGCATGTGCGCTAAACAAGATGAGACAAATTAATAACAAACCCCTCAAATTTTTTATATTAAGTGCTAAGCGTTCAAAGATATTTGGAATATCGAACGTCGCCTTCTAGCATTATAAATTAATAGAGTATTAAATATTTAATATGAGTTTGTTGTGTCACCACAAGGCAAGTATTAAGTATTTAAGATGTTAATTTATCACATTTGATGCTTATAAAGAAAATTGAACAATATTGTTTCGTTGTGTCACCACAAGAACAATATTTTTCTTTTTTGAATATATGGAGTGCTAGGTTGGACTTAACTTAAATAATTTTAGTTCGGATGTGTACACACTTGACCATTATGATTTAAGAGGCAAAATACAAGGAATTACATAGTTGATGTAATTGACAAGAGTTGTCTACCTATTTATTTATATATAGTTTGTTGTGTCACCACAAGGCTATATACATTTGAAATGAGATCCTTATTCTCACTAGCAAATCTTTAATTAGATTTTGCCGAACTATATAAGTGAGGGTAATATAGTTTGAAGAAAATAGTGGGAGATACCAATTTAAAACAAGACCTAAATTATTTTGGTAATTAATAAAAGAATGTATGTTAAAATGTTGTTAGTTTCAAATTCATTTATGAGAATTTTACAATGCCTAAATCTTATCATCATGAAGCATATTAGATGTTATTTAACCGGAATGAATTAAATGGATTGGTTAAGGAATTTGAGAATAGTTCTCATCGCTGAAAAGCTATCTTATGTCCTTAATACACCTATCCCTGCAATGGTTGCAGACAATACCTCTGAGGAAGAGATTGCTACTTTTAGAAAGTGGCAAGATGATGCATGATTGGCTCAATGCATCATGCTCGCATCCATGAGAAACGAGCTTCAGCCACAAGATGAAACTATGGATGCTCCTACTATATTCCCGCACATCAAGTAGTTGATGGTGAGGAAAGTAGGACTGATAGATATCAGATATCTAAGGAGCTCTTCCGATCTAGAATGACCGATGACACTACAGTACAGATAAATGTTCTTAACATTATCAATTTGATTGATCAATTAGGACAACTGGTTTTGTCATGGATGGAGAGTTGAGTCAAGATTTGATCTTGCACTCACTCCCGGACTCATTTCACAATTGTTGTGAATTTTTCATATGAACAAGCTAGATATCAGTGTCGCTGATTTGCTTAACATGTTAAAAATGTTGAGTCACTTTCCAACCAAGAAAGACCATGTCTTACTGGTAGGGGTCAAAGGATCTTCTAAAAAGAAGAATGATTCTAAGAAGGTAAATAGAAAGGCAAAAACAAAGGATAATAAGAACAAAACTGATACGGATAGCAAAGGAGTTTTCTTTCACTGCAATAAGCCTGGACACTGGAAAGAAACTGCACGAAGCATCTTGCAGAGGCTAACCAGAAGAGGCTTAGTGAAGTTTCGGCTATAAATACAAATTTGTTCATGATTTAAAATAATTTTTTTTAAGTCAAGGTTCTACTTGGGTATTGGATAACGACTTTGGTTATCATAAATATAAATTTATGAAGGGACCAAACAGAAGTAGAAAGCTAAACAAAGATAAGTAATCCTATGTGTGGAAAATGAAGCAAATGTTGCTGCATTAACCATAGGAACTTATAGTTTAGATCGCTTACTGCAAGCAAATCTATTAAGTCAATAAGTTGTTATTGTATTCCAGTTCTCGTTGGAAACATTATTTTCATTTTATTGTTGGGCAATGAAATCTTTGGTATTATATTTAAGAACAATTGTTGTTCTATTTATAATAATAATGTTTTGTATAGAACTGAAATATTACTTAATGGATTTTGTAAACTTGACTTACGTGAAAAATTATTTTGTAAATTGAACAAACTAGTATAAGAAAATGAGACGATCATTCAAAGAGTTGAATGTATGTATTTACTGAAATACAAGTGTGAATTATTTGAAAGGTTCAAAGAATTCACAAGTGAAACAAATTGGCATAGTATTAAGATTCTTTAATTAGATCAAGGAATAAATACTTGTGCAATAAGTTTCTAGATCATCTCAAATGGTTTTCTCATAATGGACGCCTCCTGATACGTAATAATTGATTGATGTATCTGAAAGGAAAAATCGTACCTTGTTGGACATGGTACGGTCCATAATGATTTTATCGACATTTCAGTATCCTTTTAGGATCATGTCCTAGAAATGGCTGCATATATACGAAAAGGTAACCTCAAAATTCGGCCTCAAGACTTCATAAAAAAATTATAGACAGGGAGGATTCCTAATCTTAAGTATGTTAAGATTAGTGGTTGTCCAGCTTATGTGAAAAGGTTTCAAAGGATAAGCTTGGGACAAGGTTTGACAAGTACAAATTTGTGGGACATCCTAAAGTAAGTTTAGGGTATATGTTCTATAATCCTACTTAGCAAAAGGTGTTTGTTACGAAATATGTTGCCTTCTAAGATAAAAGTGTTTATCATTGAAGGGGCTAGTGGGAGGATAATATATCTTGAAGAGTTCAAGAACCACAAAACACTATAAGTCAAATAAGAGGAACCTGTAGATAGACCTATTGTACCACAACTGAATAGTAAATCTGGATCAGTACCGAAGATACCTAGGAGGTATGGATTCATCATAGATGATGATGATGAGGTACACATCATAGAAGATGATGAACCAGTTACATACGATGAGGTAAGAGTTGTAGACACTCAGAGAAATGGATTGAAGCAAGCTTCTCAAATATGGAACATTCGTTTTGATGAGACAATCAAAAGAGTTTGATTTTATCAAAAACAAGAATGAACCTAGTGTGTACAATGGGAGCATCGTGACATTTCTAGTATTATATGTTGATATACTATGAATAAGGAATGACATACCAATGCTACAATTAGTAAAGATAAAGTTGTCTAAATATTCCTCCATGAATGATTTGGAAAGAGTATCGTAATTGGGGATACAAATCAATATAGATAGATTTAAAAGGATGCTCGACTTAACCCAAAGAACGTATATTCATTTGATGCTAAAGTCGTTTAGCATGACAAACTCCATGGGATGTCTCATATTGATGAGCCATGGAGTGTATCTCTCTTAATAGTCCCCAAAGACTCATAAAAGAGAGATCGCATGAGTAACTATCATGTATGCAATGAAATGTACGAGACCTGATGTTGATTAATCATATTCTGGAGAAGATTACTGTAAGACAGTGAAAAATATCTTAAAGTAATTTACTGGCACTAAGGATGTGATCATATTTATGGTGGGTCTAAATTAAAACTAGAGGGCTTAACAGACTCAAGTTTTTCAGACAGACCAATACAACAGAAAATCCACTTTAAGGTAAAGTGTTACCTTAAACGGTGGTGCAGTGAATTGGAAAGATTCAAAAAGGCAAAGAGTTGTTGATTTAGTGATAAAGACAAATTAAGTAGCTATAAATGAAGCTGCAAGTTGATTAATTGGATAAAAAGTTCACTACAGAACTAGGAATAGTTCCTAAGTCTCATCTTGGATCTAAACATGTGTTGTGGCACTTTCATTTGATTATAAGAATCATTGAAAGATGGGAAATCACTATAGAGATGGTGGACTCTCAAGAACAACATTACATATCCATTAACTAAAGCTTATCCAACAGCAGGATAATCGTCACTTAGAGAAGAAGGGTATAAGATACAATGGCGATTGGCTTTAGTGCAAGTGGGAGATTGAAAGTAATATGCACACAAGTCAATCATGTTTGATGATCAAGCATATACTTTGTAACAATCTTATTCATTTATTAATAAAAAGTATTAATTTATTAAAGGCTTTTAAATTATCTACATGGTGCTGTTTTACAATATGTGATAAACCCATAGTTTTAAGCAATGCTTTTAGAATAATGATGATGATCATTCTAATGAGATCTAAATTCTTAGAAAGCTTAAAACTAAAATAGTTCTCAATCGTTGGATTACTGAATTAGTGATTAGTGAATCCAGATAGATTGGTACGTACGTTGATTGCTCATTGGATGAGGATGATTGTTCTCATGATCATTTGTGTGGAGACACTAAAGCAAGTATGTAGGTTCTTATTAGAGAATAAGTTCACTGAACGTGGCTCGCTAAGGAATACCTAATGGAGTTTTACTTGCCTGTCAATAGGAATTCCTGTAGTGATAGTAGTACAAGTGATCCTTGGACTTGAGATCATTATAGTATCTTGTGTATGATAAGTTATACTTTGACTTATTCCTTAAGATCCTTAGGGTATATCAAAGGGTATGCTTGGGTATAATAAGTTGTACATGGAGATAATGTATGATCAATAAAGAATCTACCACTTCTAGTAAAAGAAGAGAAATGTCTTATGTGATTCGATAAATGACAACTCAGTAGTCCTTGGCCAAGGCAGAATGAAATTAGAAAGGAGTTTCTAATTTGTATTATTTGGAGTTGCGTATTTAAGAGTCGAAATATATATAATTAAATAAAATAAGAGTTGACAGTAATTCCATGTCTTATATTTAATTGGGACATTGTATGGTGGAAGGATTGAATTGTACGGTAACTATTTACTCAAAGGTTCTTTTATGATTAATGTTAAAATCTATATTATCTGGAAAGTCGTTGATCGCTAGGGAGGCTTATCCATATTGTAGAATAAATATTATTTATTTAAATAAATTATTAGTTTAATTTATTTATTTAAATAAGATTAGAATTGTTCTAATTAATTTATTCACAACCGGTTTAATATGGAGAACCTAAAGGGTCACACCATAAAAGGAAGAATAATTATTTAAAAAGTTAATGGCATAATCGTAATAATAAGTTAAGTATATTTAATTTAATCTATGGTGATAGAATAAATTAAATAGCTTAATATTTATTATTTAATATTTTAGAAATATTAAATATAAATTAATAAGAGGAGTCTTATTATTATTATTATTACTATTATTATTATTTAATTCCTAAAGGAGTTTGGGAATTAATTAATAAAAGTACTCTCAAATATCCTAATAGGATTAGGAGGCAAATTAATTAAAAGAGTTTAATTAATTATCCCTAATAAGATTAGGGAGCTTAATTAATTAAAAGAATTTAATTAATTAAAATAAAACTCAATTCCTTAATTGTTAAGGAGGGTTGCCCACATCTATAAATAAGAGAAGTCTTATAATGGGTGAGGTGGTTGTTGACTTTTTAACAACAGACGTAATTCCAATAGTTGGGAGAGTAGATAGAAAACTAGGGTTTTGTCAAATACCCATCTTCTTGAATTCTTCTTCTTCCTTGGTGGATCACCTCTAGAGGCAAAACACTTGGGTGGCTAACGTTGATCAAAGGAAGGAACCAAATTAGGTGGATTCAAGTTGAACGCGAAAAGGATTGGAGGTGAACTTGTACCTAAGGAAGCTCGGATCTTCAAGGGTATGATTCTTGTTCTTTTTTTTCGTTTAATTAATAATTATGCATAAAGGGTGATCCGGGTATATGGTTTGTAAAATTTTTAAAACTCTAATTTTCCACGTTTTCGCTTATTTTGAGCAATTTGATTGCGTTCATGAATCTTACAAACCTAACAATTTAATCTTTCAACAATTATTAATCATTTATAACTTGTCGTCTCAATTATTGATTTAATAATATAACATATTATACAGATGATACTGTGACAATAATTGAATCAATAATATAAGAGATATGATGCAGCAATTACTGTAGCAATAATTGAGTATAGCTGAGTGACTTCTCACGTAAGCATCAATAATCAATATCGTGTGCTACCATGCAACCACGTGTATTACTGTACTTTTACTACCGAGTAGTTCAATAGTTTTAACGGTAACACCTTCGCCGTTATTTACATAAAGTATTTTTGTCGTTTTCAAATCGACAATAATTACATTTGTGGGGTCCACTAATGATTGTGTCGTTGCATACGAATATTCCCCGACAAAAAGAATATTCCCCGACCAAACGAATATTTTATAACAACTTGCTTACTTTGCAAAATTTATAAATATTACCCACAACTATAACATTATATCAAATTTACTCCATAATATTCAAAAATAATATTTATAGAAAATTCATCTTTATTTATAATAGTTGGGGTCTTACAACCTCCCCTTCTTATGAAATTTCGCCCTCAAAATTAGGGTACGTACCTGGTATGTCGAAGAGGTAAGGATACCTTGATTTCATTTCAGATTCTAACTCCCAAGTCATTTCCTCAACATCGTGGTTTCTCCACAAAACTTTGACTTGAGGTATAACCTTGGAGCGTAGAGTATGTTCCTTCTTATCCAAAATTTGAACAGGAACCTCTTCATATGTCAAATCTTCCGCTATTTCGTCCAGTTCTAACTCAATAATGTGGTTTGGGTCTTTCACATATTTACGTAATATAGATATGTGAAAAACGTTATGAACACGAGACATACTTGGTGGTAAAGCGAGTCTATAGGCCACAGTTCCTACTCGATCGAGGATTAAAAATGGGCCGATGAATCAAGGATTGAGTTTTCCTCTCTTTCCAAATCTCGTAACTCCTTTCCATAGAGCAACACGCAACAACACATGATCTCCTATATCGAATTCCACGTCCTTTCGATGAAGATTAGCATAACTCTTTTGTCGATCTTGTGAGGTTTTTATAAGTTGTCGGATCGTTTGAATCTTTTCCGTAGTCATACATACCAACTCCGGTCCCAACAACGTTGCTTCACCCACCTCATCCCAGCATACTGGAGAACGACACTTTCTTCTATGAAACGCTTCGAATGGAGCCATGCCAATATTTGTTTGATAACTGTTGTTGTAGGAAAACTCCACCAATGGTAAGAACTTGTCCCAACTTCCCTTGAAATCAAGGACACAGAGTCTTAATAGATCTTCAAGAGTTTGAATAGTCCTCTCGATCGTCAGGTCCAGATTCGAGGATGATATGCCGAGCTAAATCGTAAGTCTGTGCTTATAGCTTTTTGCAAACAAACCCAAAATCGTGAAGTGAATCTTGGGTCTCGATCGAAACTATGGATACCCCAGATACCATGCGATCTTACAATCTCGTTTATATACATCTGAGCAAGGCGTTCAAGTGTATAAGTTTCTCGATCGGTAAGAAATGAGCGAGACTTGGTCAATCTATCAACAATGACCCAAATCGCATCTATGCCTTGAGAAACCTTAGGAAGGCCGGTAATGAAATCCATGGTAATGTGCTCCCACTTCCATTACGGAATTTCAAGTGGTTCTGATAGACCTTTTGGTACTTGATGCTCCGCTTTAACTCGTTGACAAGTTAGACACCTTGAGATAAACAACGCTATCTCTCTCTTCATATTGCTCCACCAAAATGTATAACTGAATATCATGATACATTTTGGTACTCCCAAGATGGATTGCAAACGATGTGTGTTGTGCGCCTCCATCATGATTTTATACTTTAAATCGTGGTCGTTAGGAACACAAAGTCCTGGAGTTGACTCAAGTATTCCTTCTTCATCGATTCTTGCTTAGGCGATATCACCTTCTTGCACTTTCTTCCTCATATACGATACCTGTGTGCGTAACTTGAAAGCTTTAACTTTATCGATTAAAGTCGGTTCTACTCAGTATATTCGCCATCATCACATGGGTCCCTGAGTCTTTAACTCTATCTCCATCCTTTGCAAGTCACACAAAATGGGCCTTTGCGTTGACAATATCACTTTTCGTGCTTGAATATGATCTTCACTCAATGCGTCACCTACCGTTTCGCTTTTCCAAGATGGTATTGGATGGTATGATCATAATCTTTCAGCAGATTCAAGCCAACGTCGTTCGCATGTTGAGTTCCTTTTGAGTAAAGAAATATTTGAGGCTTTTATGATCCGTAAAGATCTCCACCTTCTCCCCATACAAGTAATGCCTCCAAATCTTTAGTATGCGAAGATAACATCTCGCTAACTCTAGATCATGAGTAGGATAACCTCTCATATTCTTTGAGTTGTCTTGAGGCATAGGCTATGACTTTTCCATGTTGCATGAGAACACAACCCAACCCTTTGCTAGAAGCATCATCAGAGATGATAAATCCTCCTCGAGGCGGATGGTATTGTCGGAAAAGGTCTTTGAAATGAGTCTCTCTTGAGTTCTTGAAAACTCTTCTCACATTCTTCGCTCCAATCGAACTTTGTATCTTTCCGAGTTATTTGAGTTAATGGAGTAGCAATTCGAGAAAATCCTTCCACGAATCTCCGATAATAACCGCTAAGCCGAGAAAGCTACGTCACTTTGATCACATCGATTTAGGTTGCTCCCGACTTTGAATTACTTCAATCTTTCTTTGGGTCAACAGATATTCCATGACTTGATAATCGTGCCCAAGGAATGCTACTTCCTCGCCGTAAGTCGCATTTCTTCAACTTGGCATAAAGCTTGTATTCACGAAGCTTTTGGAGTGTCGACCTCAAGTGTTTCTCATGATCTTCACGACTTTTGGAATAAATAAGGATGTCATCAATAAAGAGCGACCACAAAGTGATCCAAATATTCCTTGAATACCGGTTCATCATATCCATGAAGGCGGCGAGGAGCATTAGTCAATCCAAAGGACATGACTAGGAATTCATAATGCCCGCATCTGAAGTTCTCAAAAGCCATCTTTGGAATGTCATCCGGTTCTAATCTTCAATTGGTGATATCCTAACGAAGATCAATCTTTGAAAAGAATTTGGCTCCTTCCAACCGGGTCAAACAGGTCATCAATACGTGGCAATGGATACCTATTTTTGATGGTGACATGATTCAACTCCCGATAATCAATACAAAGTCGCATACTCCCATCTTTCTTCTTCACGAATAGAACAGGAGCACCCCAAGGAGAAGTACTAGGACGAATAAAGCCAATGTCTAACAATTCCTGCAGTTGGGTCTTTAAGTCCTGAAGTTCAATAGGAGCCATTGGATATGGGGCTTTGGAAATGGGTTTTGTACTTGGTTCAAGGTCGATACAAAATTCAATTTCACGCTCAGGGGGTAGGCCAGAAAGTTCTTCGGGGAATACGTCAGAAAATTTATTAACAATAGAAATATCGTTCAAAACTGACGTATTTTTATTTAAATCTGTGACATGAGCTAAGAAAGCTTGACATTCGTTTTTCAATAAACGAATAGCTTTATGGCTTGAGATGACCGTGATTGATTTTAATGGTTTGGTCGCTTGAATTCGCATAATAGGTTGATTAGGAATATGAAAGCTAACAACCTTACGGACACAATCAATTTTTGCATGATGAGTAGTTAACCAATCAATCCCTAGAATCACGTCAAATGCAAGTATTTTCAACGAAATAAGATCTACAGGTAGTGTGAGGGTACCGATTTGAACCAAACAAGACTTATAAAGCGAGTGGATGTAATGAAGGTTTCTCCCAACGGAGTTTCCACAGATAAGTCAAAGTCTAATTTCTCCGAGTCAAATTTAATCGATGGCTTGAGTAGGAGAAATAAAAGAATGGGTAGAACCGGTATCAAATAAAGTATAGATTTCGTTAGAGTTTTGATAAGCTTACCCGTGATGACCTCATTCAGTTCCTTGCTTTACGGGAGGTCACAACAAACGCTCTCCTCAGACTTCTAGGTTTTGACTTTTTTGGGACTGACCTTTGGTGCCTCCATCCTATTGAATTTGTCTTGATTGAACGCACAAAATCGGGCTAAGTGACCTTCTCTTCCACAATTATAACATTCTTTGGACGACATCGCATGTTTTTGGACCGATGCCCTCCCTCGGCATTTGAAACATATGATAGGTGGTCGTTCTCCTTCCTTAACGACAGTCTTTGGTCCGACGTCTTTCCATCATTGTTGAATCTCCTCTTCTTGAAATGTCCATTCTTATTGTTTTGTACGATTACCACCGAAGTGGTTACCATTTTCGCATGTTGATTCCCTTCATGCTTGTTGTCACCGCCGATGACTACTCTCATTGGTATTATCATTTTGCTTACCGCTCTCTCTTTTAGTTGCGTTGACTCGTTATCGCGCTCCACTAATCGAGCCCTATTTACAACATCGAATATAAACATAGTTTATGAGAAATAAGATGTTGACGTATCTCGACTTCAAACCTCTTAAAACATCCGTGTCATTCTCTTCATTATCCATCGAAAGTGGGACGAAATAAGGATAACTCCGTAAATTTAGCCTCGTATTGCGACACGGCCATATTGTTTTGTTCCAACTTGATAAACTCCACCTCCTTCATGTGACGAATACTTTCGGGAAAGTATTTGTCGTTGCAACTCTTGGAACTTCTCCCAAGACATCTTGAGACTGACAAGGTTGAGTACGCGTTTACCGATTCCCACTAGTAATCCGCCTCTCCGCGCAACATAAAGGCGTAAAAGGAACCTTTTGCTCCTCGGAGCATCCCAAGACATCAAATATCTTGGTGATCCGCTTTATCCATGCTTACGCCATAAGTGGTTTTGGCTCTCCCTTAAACTCCGGTGGTCCCGGCTCCTTGAATCATTTAGCGGTGACCGCACCGAGAATTTCCAGTGTTTCCACACAGTATTTTGGATGAGCCGCTCTACTTCTTTGTTGCATGAATTCAGATAAAGCCCCGAACATTTGATCATTCATCATTTGGTCGGTGTTGTTGTTAGCATGAGGATTATCGCCTTCGATGCACATTATCACGATTATTGATATGTGGTGAATCAACGTCATGCTTTGTGCTCCATTTCTATTCTCAACATTCTGGATGTTATTTTTTGACATCGCCACAAAATAAAGGTTAATTGACATGTAACATATTATCCCTAAATTCTGACCGACCAATTAAATACCACATAAACTTAGGTAGGTCATACTAGCGAAGGAATTCCCCGTCACTCCCCTCCTAGTACTATTCTCACATCTTAGCCAGGGATCATATCCCTAAGCTTTGATACCAACTGTGACGCCCCCAAAATTAGGTATACATCACCCATCTTGGGTTGTCAAATATATGGTACAAAATTCAAATACAACTTACTAATACAACTGTCATGTACAATACGACAAAACATAACTGTGAGTTTGAATACAATTATTGTCTACTAGAGATTATACAAACTCAAAAGGAGTCCTCATTACAATTATTAACACACTATTTCACGAATAGTGAGGACTACTAATGCTATCCTCCGAAAAATCACTCTCGTTCCCCGACTAGTCCTCGTTATGTTCTCATTTCAAGAAGAAACGGTGAAAGAAAAGGTGAGCTCAACTAGCCCAAAGAAGAAATATTATGACTAAGATAATGCGAGAATAAATTATCGTTAGCCTTCAACAAAGATGTTAAACCGATAAAATATAACAACATCAAGTTTAAGCTGCTAACGGAACAAGCAATCCATTAAAAGAGTCAAGTAGAGAATAAAATCTACTATCTTTTATGATTTAAAAGGTTTTTCATGACTTTTATCATTTGGGACTCGATTTTAATAAATAATCCACACCATCGAATCACCCCGACACTACTACCAAGGATATTCTTTAGTATCACGACCACAAATTATCCATACACTACTGACCCGAGGACATTCGTGTATTCATTAATGGTCATGATCATGCCAACAACTCGTCCATCAATGCACTACGGGCTAATGATAACTTTTACCACATCATTTGTAACATTACGGTCATGATTACAATCGAATAATCCACGGTCATAATCATATCAAGTCCATCTATGCACTACATGTGCCATGATGACTTTCAACATAATATAAACATGAGGATGATGACAATGATATAAGAATTCAATAAACCAAGTTCAAGAATTAATTTATCCAGGAACTAATAATATCCAAATTGTCAACATGATACTGCTTTGTAGAGTAAAATTCAAGAATAATTAGAAGAATATTTCCATGAAAAGATCTTTGGATGAAGCTTTTAAATATCAAGGATATTCTACTAATTTCATGGAGTATATAAGTCAAAACTTTAACTTATTGAGTATAATAAAGAATGGAATAACAAAAGAAATCACCATGCATGCGGTACTTCAGCATAGGCAGTTATTCCAACCAGAATAATAATAACGGAACCAGTCGAAAAAAATTTGCACCGATAGGATGTTCCAACAGAATAATAAAGAGCGAAACCAGTCGGTGTATACAACACGCGACACATGATGTTCCAATGAATAATAATAAAGAAGCGGAACCGGTCCGGTGTAAAACACATGACATGGATGTTCCAACAGAATAATAAAGAGCGGAACCATATGGGTGTAAAACACATGCATGTGATGTTCCAACAGAATAATAGAAGAATGTCACAAAGTATAGGGTAAACCAGCGTATACGAAGTTATTCCAATGAATAATAAGCAATGGAATAACAACAGTTCTCTTCATGAATAAGAAAGAATAACACCCCTTACATTAGTAGGAGATTGAATCTGCGCGATGAGTGTAAGTAGAGAATACTCTTCTTCTTTCTCTCTTATTCTCTCTCTATAGCTTGAATGAATTCGTGAAAAATAATGAAGCACTTGAAATGTGAAAAGGCAAGTGGCTTGACGACTGGTGATGTGAAAAGAAAAGTGGTTTGACGCCTGTAATGTGAAACACCAAGTGGTTTGACGCCTGTAATGTGAAACGACAATTGGTTTGACGCCTGTAATATGAAACGACAAGTGGTTTGACGTCTGGTAAAGGTAATTACTATTGACAAATGTAATTATTATTGACGAAGGTAATTACTATTGACAATGGTAATTACTATTGACGAAGGTAATTACTATTGACGAAGGTAATTACTATTGACGAAAATAATTACTATTGATGAAGGTAATTAATATTGATGAAGGTAATTACTATCGATTGAAGGTAATTACTATTGATTAAAGGTAATTACTATTCGACGAAGATAATTACTATTGACGAAGAGACTCTTAGATGACATATGCCCCCCCATAAAATAACCAAACTTACCACAAACGTCTCATAATAGACTCTTTATATACATCAAGGATTGAATAAATAATACCACAAATCATTTTATTTTTAATCAACACATATTTAATCTTTCAACAATTATTAATCATTTATAACTTGTCATCTCAATTATTGATTTAATAATATAACATATTATACAGATGATACCGTGACAATAATTGAATCAATAATATAAGAGATATGATGCAGCAATTACTGTAGCAATAATTGAGTATAGCTGAGTGACTTCTCACGTAAGCATCAATAATCAATACCGTGTACTACTATGCAACCACGGATATTACTGTACTTTTACTACCGGGTAGTTCAACAGTTTTAACGGTAACACCTCCGACGTTATTTACATAAAGTATTTTTATCATTTTCTCAATCTGATAATAATTCCGTTGTGGGGTCCACCAATGATTGTGCCGTCGTACGAATATTCCCCGACAAAAAGAATATTCCCCGACTAAACGAATATTTTATAACAACTTGCTTACTTTGCAAAATTTATAAATATTACCCACAACTATAACATTATATCAAATTTACTCCATAATATTCAAAAATAATATTTATAGAAAATTCATCTTTATTTATAAAAGTTGGGGTCTTACAGTCTTTTCAGAGTAGGAGAATTCTCTCAAATCTAAAACAAGGATAAGGCTTTAAAAATGTGATTATTGATTTTGATTAAAAAAAATGTGATTATTGATTTTGATTAAAAATATAATTATTGATTTTGAGTATAATAAGTTTTAAAAAAGTAATTTGTGTTTGGTAAATAAAAAACACTTAAATTAGTAATAAGTGAAAAATATTTGGTATAAAAATTGTTAATCACTTATTTCAAAGTGTAAATTACTAAAAAGGAAGTTTTGAAAAGTAAATATAGATAATAGTTGAAATTATTAAAATAAATAGGAATAAATTAGTAATATACTTGGTCAAACATGATTATTAGATTTGACAAATAATCATAAGCTCCAAATTGAAGTTTCTGATTATTTCTATAAAAGTGATTATATTAAATACTTTTGGCTTTTTGAAAATAATTATAAGCAGATTTGAGTCAAAAAATGGAGAGGAAACTATAGAAATAAAAGGATTTTGTTTTGAATCAGGAAAAAAGGGAAAGGATCAGGTATAGAAATAAATACTCTTATTAAGCAAAATTTTATACACTTGATGAAGGTTTATTTTTGATCAAATTGTTTAAAAAATTTAAAAGACTGAAATATATTAAAATTATAATTCATTATAAAAAATGAAAAGATTATAATGAAAAAGAATTGAATGATAATCATTTCAAACAAATCTATGTAACAAAATACAAATGATTTGAATTTCCCGCTCATCCTAATAAATTATTTAAGCCGTCCAAAGTTTGGGATAAATCCCATCATCCATAAGTCTTGAGGCACGGGTAAAGTGGGCAAAAAAGCGGTTTTTTCGATTTTAAGTAACCACCACGGTTTAAGACAAATATGAACCTGCCTTTCGGTTTAAAGATGATGAACCAAAGTATATACTGTAAAATAGCTTGATTTGGCTTGATTATTGTTCTGCATGGTTCGGTATTAACTTTGATCAAACCGAGAATACCGTTTAATTTATTAATTTTATTTACTTAAGTATTGTTTTTATATCTTTCTTTCTTTCATACTTCATTAATCACGATTTCCAAATAGATCTAGGTTGGGCCACTTCTCTTTCCTTCTCAACCATTGAAGTTCTCCATCATCCAATCGTCCATCTGAAGTTCCAACCCGTGAACCACCGATCTATTGCTTTCACCGCTCTCCCATTGGTCCGCTTTCTCTTGCTTTCGAGTGCTCGTTGCTCGTTATTTCCTCTAGCCACTGATTATTTCTCTTCTACTGCTCATCGTTCGTTGCTAGGCCACCAAATCACCGATTATTTTTCTTAGGTAAGTTTTCTAATTTGTCTATATGGGTGTTTTAGTTTAGGGTTAGGGTTTTGATTTAGTTATTTTGATTTCTCTACTTATTTGAGTTATGACTTATGTCGATTTACTGATTTAGTAAGGCTTTCACTCTCTCTTTGAATTTCAGTAAAGATGTCTTTGATTTTGTTATGCCTTAGTTTCTGACTTTCTGCCTTTCTGGACTTCATGGAATAATATTTATGTGTTTTACGTTTTACCCTTTGTTCCATGAAAATAGAGTAAGAGACCCATATGTGAACAAGTGAAAAAGTATATATATCTGATTCAGTAAAAACTACAAAGTGAATTTAAGTACTTGTGTTTGACTGTTTGTTAAACTACAATGTTTATTTTGGACTATTCAACACTAATATATCTAATAATTTATTTGTGTTTTTATGTACAGTTTTATGGAAAATATGGATAATAATATACCAGTACTATCCGATGCATATCTAATCCAAGACCAAAGTAATAGAGGAGGCGACTACATAAATAATAACGAAAAAATGTAAAAGCAAAATGAAGTTGAAGAGATTGAGAAAATAATCGGTAAGACTTGTGCTACTATATGGGAACATTATATAAGGTTTAAGCAAAATGATGAAATAAAGGCAAAGTGCAAATATTGTGGTCAAGTTTTAAAAGCCGACTCGGGAAAAAATGGGACAAGTGGTTTAAAAAATCATAATGCAAGATGTAAATTATTCCCTCCTAATATTCAATTAAAGGAAAGGAAACAATCACTATTAAATTTTCCACAATCAAGTGTTAATGAAGGGGGTCAAGAGTTGGAAGGGGAATCAACTAATAATGTTTGTTTATGGAAATTTGATCAAGAGTTAATTAGGAGGGCGATTTCGTTTATGATAATTGTTGATGAACGTCCTTTTAGCCATGTGGAGAATGTGGGCTTTAAATACTTGATGTCGTTTGCATGTCCAAAATTTATTGTACCTTCACGTAGGGCCACAACTAGAGATTGTTTGAAGCGCTTTTTAGAAGAAAAATTGAAATTGAAAACTTACTTCAAAAATACATCACAAAGGGTTTCTCTTACTATCGATACATAGACTTCCATACAAAGAATTAATTATATGGTGTTGACTGCTCATTATGTTGATGATAAGTGGAAATTGCAAAAGAAGATTATTAGCTTTGTCCCAATTACTAGTCATAAAGGGGAAGACATAGGTATGTCGGTTGAAAATTATTTGAAGGAATGGGGAATTGATAAAATTTTCACAATCACGGTTGATAATGCTAGTTCCAATGATGTTGCAATTTCCTATTTGAAAACTCAATTAGAAGTTTGAGGTCATAGCATTTGTGACAATAAATTTCTCCATGTGAGGTGTGTTGCTCATATAATTAATTTGGTTGTATGTGATGGGTTGAAAGATGCGACTCCTTCGATATCTCGTGTTCGATCTTTGGTTAAGTGGGTGCGACAATCTCTTTCTAGGATTAAGAGATTCAAAGAATGTGTTGAAATTGAGAAAATTGAAAAAAATACTTCGTTGATCCTAGATGTGTCCACTAGATGGAACTCCACTTATTCTATGTTGAATGTGGCCATAGATTTTGAACGTGCTTTTAATAGGCTTGCAAGCAAAGACCCTTTATTCAAATTGGAAATGGAATCGGGTGATGGGCGGCCTACTATAAAAAATTGGGGAGTTGTGAGAAAATTGGTGGTATTCTTGAAGTGTTTCTTTGACATTATGGTGAAGGTTTCGGGTACATCGTATGTGACATCAAATACTCTTTTTCATGAATTTCTTGATCTTGATGATGCTTTGAATGAATTGTTATATGATGAAAGTGACGATGACATGAGAGAAATTGCGTTGAGGATGAGAGCAAAATTAGATACATATTGGGGGAATGTTGAAAAGATGAATAAATTGTTGTACATTGCGGTTGTTCTAGATCCTAGACATAAATTTGCATTTGTGGAATTTGCTTTGAATTCAATGTATGGGAGTGGGACTGAAATGGCAAAAAAAATGATACAATCGGTGTGTGATGCCATTGAGGAATTGTTTAAATGTTATAGTCTCAAATATGCATCCCAAAGTGCACAATCTTCCCAAAGTGCACAATCATACCAAAGTTCACAATCTAATGTGTCTAGTGAAAGTTTTGATGTGTATGGTCGAGAAAGGACAAGGAGAAAGATGATGGATAAATTTGTAGCACACATTGCGGATGTTCAAGGAGGAGATAATACCGAATTAGATAAGTATTTGAGTGAGCATGTTGATCAAATGAATTCAAAATTCAATGTTTTGGGTTGGTGGAAAAATAACTCCCCTAGATTTTCCATTCTCTCTCAAATGGCTAAGGATGTATTGGCGGTTCCTATATCAACCGTTGCTTTCGAAGTCTCAAGATTTAGCACCTGGTGGTCGTGGTACTTGATTCATTTAGGAGTTCTTTAACTCCTAGAATGGTACAAGCTCTAATTTGTGCTCAAGATTGGCTCCGTTCAAGCAAACAACCAATATCCGTGGAGGAGAACTTAGATTCACTTAAAACAATTGAGAAAGGTAATTCTTCATTTTAAATTATATAGTTTTCATTTATAATGTTTATATGTTAATGACTTTCTTTAACTGTTTTTATTTTCTTTTGATCTTAGAATTTGAGGAAGCTTTGGATATGGATGGTGGAATTTAATGGAAATTTGGCACTTGACAGTTTTTACATCAAATGGATAACAGGTTATTTTTTAAACTTGGGTTTGTTTCAAGTTTCAAGTTTTTTATTTTGTATCACTTAGTAATATCCTCATTGATTCAGAAGTCAAAACTGTGTTGATTTACAAGTTGCATGCAATTTGGCTGCTTCCTCTTTCCTTTACAGTTAGTATCATATTATGATAAATTTGATTTTTGAAAGTCATTGTTGTCTGCTGAGCATTGTCATATGATTTAGGTGCAAATCTTGTCAAATTAAATAGTGAAATGAATCAGCATTGTGTTGAGTGTTCATTTATGTCACTCATTGAATCAACACTTTTAATGTAGGAGAACTGGAGAAGGGTTTATTGTAGCCTTTGGTTGTCGACTTCTTTGGTGCATTGGTATTCGTTACTCGCTTGGGTCGGGTGTTGTTGTAGCCTTTGGTCGTTTGATGCATTACATTCTGCTAGCGTCTGCTGCTGCTGCTAGTTTAGACTTTGGCCTTTGGTTCTTTGATGCATTATGAAGTTGGGTTCTTCATTCTTTGCTTCTTTGCAATTTATAATAATGTTATCATAACACTCTTTCTCTTATGTCAAGTTTTAATTTTGGATTGTAGTTGTGTACTTACTTGTGTAAGTAAATCATGGACTTGTTGTAGTTGTGGTACTCATTTGGATTTTGGATCAGTTGAATGTGCTTGGAATTTGGATTAGTTAAATGTTATTGTAATAAGTTAGTATGTCTGTATGTCAGTATGTGTGCTTTAATTAGTTACGTTTTTTATTCATTGGATCTTAGGATTTTTTAAAACTTTTCATGGAAGCAGGGTTAAAAAGTAACCCAGATAAAACTAGGTTCAACCTTAGGTACCAAACCTGGTTCGAACCAAACTAACTTGGGATTCGATAAACCAGATTCAATCGATGCACCGATTTTGGTATCCAATTTAGACTGAATTCGATAACTTAGGTCAGGTTCGATTCGGAGACGGTTGGTAGGTTATTCTGGGGTGTCCACCCTCAAACGCGGGGATTCTTTGGTAACTTATAATTTAGTACAAGGACCAACTAAACATAGTTAATGAAAACTACAAAATTTTCTGAATATAACAATAGGATATATAAATTTGAACATTCTTCAACACTAATAACAAAACAATAAGCGGCGATAATTTCTTAGCCAAATATGAAGCAAAAAGGTAAGTGGACATAAAAATTGGATACAAGTGAATTTGAATTTCACTCAAAATACAAAGAGTAGTTTTTTTGGACCAGTCCAATTTTGGTTTTTGTTGTTGTTGGT
Source organism: Panax quinquefolius (assembly GCA_020205615.1). NCBI lineage: Eukaryota > Viridiplantae > Streptophyta > Magnoliopsida > Apiales > Araliaceae > Panax > Panax quinquefolius. The sequence goes on from CM035165.1 coordinate 89,926,564, forward strand.
GTGACTCCTAAAAAATATATAATATTTATTCCAATTAGAATTTTTACGGGATAAAGTTTTTTTAGGTGTAATTTGGATACATATAAAAAACAGGGTTGTACAGACGGTCCAAATTACACTTAAAAACAATGTATTCTGTAAAAATTTCAATTAGAATAAATACTATACATTTTTTAGAAGTCGCAACAAAAAAAATAAAAAAATTACAGCGGTCCAATATTTCTGACGGGTCGTCAAGACTTTTTAAAATACAAATAAATAAATTTCAAATATACTCATATTTAGTTTTTATATCCAATTTTTATGCAAATAGCTCATAATGAAGATGAAATTACCTTCATTTAGTTTAATGAGGTGTCACAATCTTATTATTATTACTGCTTTTATGTAGTTGTATAACAAGAATTTATACAATTCATATAATTTTAACTAATTTTTTTTTTAGCATGGTAGTGACTAATGATTTAGTTTTTCTCTTATTCAATTTTTTTTATAAAATAAAATAAAATCTGCCCATCTTTTCCCTCCTCTCTCCATTTCCATCGAACTAGAACACAAAACCCCTTTTCCTCTTTCACTGTGAAGTGTGAATCAAATGAAATTCATTCACAAACTCTGTAATTTCGCCTTCTTCATCTCTACCAGTACATAAACCCTAAGATTCTCTTTCAATTCTTCACAAACAGATCAAATGCAGGACATATTCGGATCAGTCCGCCGATCACTGGTGTTCCGTGCAACCGACGACGACGGCACTGCTGGAAGCCTAGTTGACAAGATCAACTATTGCATTCGCAAATCCAGAGTTTTCTCCAAGCCCTCGCTGCCGCCGCAGCCCGCCGTAAACGATTCGCCGGCGCCGACTATTAGGTGGCGAAAAGGGGAATTGATAGGATGTGGCGCATTTGGGCAGGTTTATATGGGTATGAATCTCGATTCTGGAGAGCTCCTCGCTGTTAAACAGGTTGGTAGTGATTTTTCACTGAAGTTAATACCTTCAGTTTTGGATTTGGATTTTGAGTTGTTTATTGGAAATTAATTAATATTTTTTGTTCAGGTTTTGATTGCTGTAAACAATGCTTCGAAGGAGAAAGCACAGGTTAGAATTATTATTTTCTAGTGTTTCCTTTGATTTTCTGTTACTTTTAATGATATTTAGGTTCATGTCTCCAAAGTCTCCATTATGTTTTTTTAAGTATCTAACAAAATGTATTTAATAGTATGTAAATTGTAGTTTTTAATTTATAACAGCTCAATTATCATAATATTTATCCCCTTATACTTTGAATTTAGTCTTGTGGTAGTTTGTTTTTTATTTTGTGTCTGTGTTTGCTGAAGAAATGGGGGAGAATTAGAGATTCAAAATTTCTAATTATAGGTTTAAGAATTATGTTGTCCTGGAAAGAAGGCAATATTTTTATTTTCAACTATTCAATATTTATGGTGCTCTTTATATTGTGTAAAAAGTAGAGAGCACTACCTTCTTTACCATTCCTATTTGATATTAATCTGTTGCATGGTGTGTGTTTTGTAAGTTATACTTTTTTTTGGCAGCTGAAGAAGTGAGGTTATGAGAGAGATTCTAGTTACAATCATAGTTATGTGTCCTAAAAGTAAAACCTAATCTTTATTAAGGCAATATTTGAATTTTCTTAAGGTCTGATATAAGTAGTTTAAGGATCCAATATCGAATTTGTTTCCTTTTCATTATTTTCTTTAAAGACCTTAGTGATCAAAATTCACGGGATGATTCAGCATAGCCGTTGATTAACTCATAGTTCTTTATAGCGACTGATTTTTCTTTAACTGTTAATTGTGTAAGTAGGCTCATATTAGGGAGCTTGAGGAAGAAGTAAAGCTTCTTAAGAATCTTTCTCATCCAAACATCGTCGTAAGTATAACTTTTATTATCTCTCTAGCGTACTTGTGGTTATTTAACTTTTCTTACTGTATACAACATTTTATTGGTTCTTCAGAGATATTTGGGAACTGTGAGAGAGGAAGAAACTTTAAATATTCTGTTAGAATTTGTTTCTGGTGGGTCAATATCATCGCTACTAGGGAAATTTGGGTCCTTCCCTGAGGCTGTAAGTAATCATCAATTTTCAAATTGTACTAATTTTGTTTCTGTTACCATTTGCTTAGTTTATATGCTGTCATTTCAAGCAGGTTATAAGAATGTACTCGAAGCAATTGTTGTTGGGGCTTGATTACCTTCATAAAAACGGTATTATGCATAGGGACATTAAGGTATCTTTTCTTTCCTATCTTGGCATTTCCCTGATTCCTTTCAACTTTGTGTAACAATAACATTTATTTCATCTTGGCATTCAGGGGGCGAATATCCTTGTTGACAATAAAGGATGTATTAAACTTGCAGATTTTGGTGCATCCAAGCAAGTTGTTGAGCTGGTAAATGCTGCTCTTCCCTTTCAACTTATTTGTGATTTTATTTTATATTCAGATGACATGATTGAATAACCTATCTAATCGAGATGGGGTTACCCTAGGCTACTGTTTCAGGTGCCAAGTCCATGAAGGGTACACCGTATTGGATGGCTCCTGAAGTAATTTTGCAGACTGGTCATAGCTTGTAAGGATAATCCTGCTTTTCTTTATGAATGTTAATGATTGCATGTTAATTGTATTTCCAATGACTCTAAATTTGAAAGTTGTAATATCTCTGATATAAGCCGAATGCTTTGCTTTTAAAACATGCAAATCCATAATCTATTGTCCCTACTTTAGGAGGCCAGCTCAAACTTCTATTTTTGTGAACTTAATAGCATATCAATGCATTCCTCTTAGGTCTGTTTGCATCGACTTTGATATTTAAAGTTGCACAATTACTTCCTATATGTTATTTATTTGTGTGATGCTCTGTACTCCTTACTTCTAGTTGATCCTACTGATGGTGTACCATAGTATTAGCTTTAGTGACGATGCTAGCTTAGCTCTAGATGCGGATGTTGCCGGTTTGTTTCATGATCAGCTGACAGTTTTCTAGTATCATAGGTGATCATTATCTTGTGCGTAATTGCTATTGTGCCCCCTCCTCCCTCCTCCCTCCTACTACATGCCATGACTAGTTTATCTAATACTTCAATTGCTTCTTCATGCTAAAAAATGATTAAGCTAGACGAGCCTAGTCAAGCTGTGCTTGATTATTTGAAGCAGGACCCTATAAAAAACTAAACTGGCTCTTGCTTGAGTTGAGATTCTAAGCAAGCCAATTATGTTGTTCAAAGTTCAAAAATCGACTCATGTTGTTTGAACTCGAAAAAACTAGTTTATGCTTTAGACTTTTAACGAGTTGTTTTGAACAACCTATAGTCAAGCTTATGCTGTTTATCTACTTGAGCCTGAAACAATGGTTAGTCTTAACCAGTTAGGTGGCGTTTGGTTGGATGGAATTGGTTTTGGAATGGAATGCCTAACATTTATTTCTTAAGTAGCTTATGAAAAATTCTATGCATGTCTAGATTACTAATTAGTTGGATGACATAGAGCTGGATTTTAATTACCTTATGCGTGGTAGTTTACATTGGTTTTGTTTATTATTAATGTTGGTTCATGCTTCTATCTTTGCTATGCTGTTAGCCTATTATATGTTGCCAATTGATGCTTCTAAGTTTAGTATGATTTAACATTCATAGGTTTGTTTTAGCTTTGTTGTGTAATTATGCACTATCATTTTATTTTTCTTTATTAATTTCATTTCCGTAGATTTCCATTTAATATAGTAATTGCAAGCCATTGTATTTTCTAATTATTTTTTAAGGTGATTTATGTATCTGGTGTTTCCTTGATCAGCATTCTTGCCGGAAATTATGTTTTCAGTTTTTTCTCTTTAATCCTTTGTCTAGCCATCTTTAATCCTTCATCTCTCGACTGTACTACCCCAGGTTTGAGCATGACTGATGATTCTAGTATGGAATATTTGAATCCCTTTTTTCACTATTAAATTGTAGCTACTATATTGCCAATTCAACCTTATGAATTGTCATCTTTTAACTTTTGCTTAGGAGGTAATGATAGATGCTTTAAGCTTGGTGAGCTTGAACGTGGTGTGCCTGTTTCGGTTTGACTTACTCTTTTATACTTGTATGGTCTGGGAAAATGATAAGTGATCATTTTTGTTTTGTTCTTGCTTAATAATGACCAAGGTAATCTTTGTTGTTATCTTGCACTGCCTCTGGCATTCATTTTCAGTGCCAAGTATCACTTCATCTAACATATTCATATAGAATTCTGTAGGGGCTGTATAACTATAAATACGAGACAGAAGAATATACCTTTTAGGGGATTGTTGATATTTTGGTATTTGGTGTTATTTCCTTGCTTCCATGTTGTTTATGAAAGTATCACTTGTTGCATTCTTCAAATCTAGCTTCATTTTGATGCCCTCAGCGGATGGTGAAGATGTTAACCTCCATGATTTCCATAGATACTCTGGATAATTGGTCTTTGTATATTATTGATTTGGTGATTCCTAAGTGTTCTACTTCATAATCTGTCAGCTCCGCTGATATATGGAGTGTTGGATGTACCATAATCGAGATGGCTACCGGAAAGCCTCCCTGGAGCCAACAATACCAAGAGGTTTCTTTCTCATCTTTCAGTTTTGTCATCTAACAATTTCTTAACCTTGAATATTAATTTTCGAAGTTTAGAGTGCTCTTCTGCGCAGTACATTAACAAGAGGTGTCTTTTAGGTTGCTGCTCTCTTCTATATAGGCACAACGAAGTCTCATCCACCAATCCCTGAGCATCTCTCTGTTGAAGCAAAAGACTTTCTGCTGCAATGTTTACAAAAGTATATATATTTAACTCCTTTTTTGATAGTCCTTCATTTATCAGTAGACATCATCTGCAATTCGCCCAAAACCTAAGTTGTTGATTTTTCTTCCTTTAAAGAAATTATTTTTTATGCATTTACATTGATAGAACTCTATTTATGTTAATGTGCATCCTCCCTGCAGGATACTTTTGGGAATTGATGATATTTGTTGTGTTATGATGATTCCTTTTAAACATGACCTTGTAAATCTGTCATAAAATGCACCTTTCTTCCTGGGTTCATTATCTGTCATAAAATGGTTCTTATTTATTACAGTTGTTTTTTGTTTTCCTTTTCTGGTACTATTTTATGTATGACAGCATTATAATATGCAGGGAACCGGAGTTGAGGCCCACTGCTTGTGAGTTGCTGCAGGTGATTGTGATGTTAATAAGAAAATGTAGCAGCTTTTGTAAAGATCTGTTTTGAAGTCACTTAGTGTTACTTATACTTATACCTTGCTAATCACATGCAGCATCCTTTTGTTAGTGGGGAATCCATGCAATCTCCTCCTGTTGTTTGTACTTCCTCCATGGTTAGTACAGCAAAAGTTAGCTTTACAGTATGCAGTTATTCTTTATGAGTTTCACACCATTAGTTTTTTTCTGCCCTCAGGAATCTTCAAAAGCCCATCTCCCTTCATCTGTGAATAATATGGAAACTTCGTAAGTATTCAGTTTGATGTATTTTGAATTACTAACGTGTATATATTGTTGTGATTGTAAAGGTTGCCAACATGCTGTAGAAATTAATTAATTTTCTTATTAAATGACAACCAGCCCTGCCTCAATTGATGTATGTAATTTGGGTACTCTGAACTTCTCAACCGTGAACTCTGAGAAATTAGCAGGAAGTAGACATGAATGGGGAGAAAACAATAGTGACGATGACATGTGTCAAATTGATGATAAAGATGATTTTGCAGTGGGTGGAGAAGCTAAGTTCAGTCCTGTAATGTGTGATGACTTTAATAAGGTCTGGAACTGCTTTAGAACTTGTTCCATTTTTTTATTTCTCTTTATGCAAGTAAGAGGTCCGGGGACTAATTTCTTTTATCCTCTTGCTAATTAGAGCCTCAACCCCATCTGTGAGCCCTCCGATGAATGGAGGTGCAAATATGATGACACTCCTGAACTGGAACAACGAAGTATGACTTTGGACGATGATCAGCCAGTTGATAGACTTACCGGTAGCTCTGAATTAACTGGAAAATGTGACAATGATTTCTCATTTCAATGTGGACGATCACTGTCTGAGGATGATGATGAGGTTACTGAGTCTAAAATAAAAGCCTTTCTGGATGAGAAGGTAGTTTCTTTGTTTTGTTCTTTTATTGGAGTGTAATTGCACATTGATGAAGTGTTTTCTTTTTATATGGATTCTCTCTTAACTGATCTGATATTGCTCTTTTCTCCTATACCCCAGGCTGTAGAACTAAAAAAACTGCAAACACCACTTTATGTAGAGTTCTACAACAGTGTAAATGCTACTTGCTCTCCTAGTTTTGCTGAAACAAGGTCACCAACATCTGATGGAAGTGCTCGAAACTTCTTGAAATTTCCTCCTAAAAGTAGATCACCTAGTCGCGTTCCTCTGGGGACTCCATCTGCTGCAGTTGACTCTGCAACTAATTCAAGCCCCGGGAGTGGTAGCAGACGCATATCTAATATTAGTGGTGCAAGTAATCAAAGTCCTCAGGACAATTTATCTCCTCAGCTTCATGATGGGAAAGGGACTCCAGTTGATGCGCAGCAGGAATCAAGTAGCCCGGGGTTAGTCCATGAGTTGAGGATTTTTCTATGGTTTTTCCCTATATAGTTTGATTTCAATGTCCTAAGTTGTCTTAAGAAAAGTGTGGCATTTGCAGTGTGAGCTTTTCTGAGATACAAAGAAAATGGAAAGAGGAACTTGACTGCAAAAGAGCTTAGAGAAGAGAGAAAGTGAAATCTAATTTCTTAGCATTATTTGCATTATGCGATCTTTCTCTATAGTTTATACTATTTCCATAAAATAATTTCTGCAAAATGTCTTGACTATTCCAAATAATATTTTCACATTTAGGGTTGGTTAAAGAGAAGCATGGGGTGGGAAGAAAGTGAAATCTAATTTTCCAAACAATTAGCTTTATTTGCATTAAGTTCAAATGCAAGTTGCAATTCTTAAACATTTAAGAATTATAATAAACTAAATATTATAAATTTATCATACTATTTCAAGTTCATAAAATAATAATTATCTATTTTGACTTGATATTGTTCACTCTTATTGTGATTTGATAAAAAGAGATGAAAAGAGAAGTCAACATTTGACCTTTGTTATTAAGTCAATTTGCAACATTTTTTTTTTCACATTCAGAATTGATTTGAATTTTTTTGATTTAAGATAATGAAAATTTAATTTAAGATAATAAATCGAATAATATCGATCCAATAAATCGACTTAAAACGATTTAGGCTATACTCAATTAATAATTGCAGCAATCTACTACTCGACTCGGTTACAGCCTTCATGAAATAACTTTTCCATGAGAAGCCAAGCTTCACGAGCTGTGATTGGGTTATTTAAAATGAAGAATGTTAGAATATATATTTTGAGTTTGTTTCTTGTTCATTCTTTTATGGACCAACACATTAGGGCAAGATCTGCTAGTCAATGAAATTTTGCATGATAGTTACCTTTAGATTGACGTCCTGATAAGCATATTTTTCTATGAATTGATTTTGTTTGTTTCCTTTTGATATGATTCTCGCGCCCCAAAAATAGTAACGATCCTTTCATCTAGTAACAAGCTACGGTGCAAGTTCTTTTGGGTGGCTCTATTTCTACTTGTTCTAGAACCAACATATATGAACTTTTTATGGGTAATAATTTTAAGCAGACTTTCTACTGGCCTTGAACATGTTTAACACTTTTTTTATTGCATTACATGAATCGTTTTTGTAGAGATGATGCGCCAAGCAGGTGTGGGAGGAAAAACTTCATCTCCAAAAGATCGAGGTTTGAACCGACAGAGAGATCGTTCAAGGTTTGCGTCTCCAGGCAAATGATTGTATGTACTAGTATCTATGCTATCCTTGAGAAAGGAATTATGCTCACCCTTTGAGGAAACTGAGGTTTTTTCCTATTATATGCGCCTGCATCTGTCAAACCGGTGGAAATGATATGATAGAAGTGCAGTCAGCTAGTAGTTTTTTTATGAAACTAGCAGCTTCACGGCTTACATAACGCTCAATCCAGTTTTCACTGATGCACCTCTCAAGGACGCTTGGATGTCCTTTAGAAGGCCAAGCTACTCTGTGTAATTGTGTGCCGTATAAAGAAGGGTTTGAAAGTAACATCTGAAAATTGTATTTCCATAATTTTTTTTCTTCTAAATTTTCATCTTGCCTAGCCAGGAAGAGCGGGAGGAGATTGTTGAGTTGTGTTGGGTGCATAAATTTGTATTTGTTTTGTACAATAATCAGGCTTGTATGGCACATAAAATAGTAACAAATCCCATTCCACTATCTCTTGCATTGTGCTTCCATATTCAAGTGTTTTTACTTTGAATTGCATCTTTTAATCATTTAAATAATTCTCATTTTAATATTTGAAGTTCACTTATACAAACAATTTTCACATCTTAATATGATGATATTCAGTAAGGATGAAAAACAATTCTGTGGTTTATAATGGAGGAATCCTTTTATTCAATCTCCTTGATAAAATATATGACATCTCTCTCTTTTTGGTTTATTATGTTTATTATATTTGACATCTTTTGTGAAACTTTTTCGTCTCGGTTATAATTATGAAATAATATTAGATTAGTTAGGCTAACGGGCAATTGCAAAGTTAATGTAAAACGAAAGGTTACTTCATTGAACTATGAAATACAAGAACAAAAAAAAACAATTGGACTAGACATTGAGCTAGAACTGGCAAAATATGATTATGGGTTGGTTTTGGTTTTTAAAATATGGTTAACCAACCATTTAAGAACTAAAATCATATTAACCATTTTTAATATGGATAATGTGGGTTGGAACCATATGGTTATAGTTAAAAATCATATTAACCATTTTAAGATGTTTTGTCTTTTAAACAAAAATTTTAAAAAATAAAATTAATATATACTATAGATAGATAGACGAATATAAGGGGTGAAATTTAGGCTCCTTAAGTAAGGCTATGAGATATACATAATCACGTAATATTATTTTTTTTGGGTGAGGGTGAGGGTGGGGGTAAGGGGTGTATACATAATCACATAATATTATTTTTTTGAGGGGTGGAAATGGGAGGGGGGTGGGATGGAGTAGGGGCGAGTGTGGGGTGGGGTAGGGTGGGACGAGTGGGGGTGGGGTGGGGATAAGGGGTGTATACATTTATATGTATACATATATTATTATTTTTGGGTGGGAGTGGGAGTGGGGGGGTGGGTGGGGGTAAGGGGTGGGGGTAAGGGGTGTATACATAATCACATAATATTTTTTTTGGGGGTGGGGGGTGGGATGGGGTGGGTGGGTGGGGTGGGGTGGGGTGGGGTGGGGTGGGGTGGCGTGGGGGTGGGGCGGGGTGGGCGGGGGGTGTGTGGGTGTGGGGTGGGATGGGGTGGGGTGGGGTGGGGTGGGGGGGGGGTGGGGGTAGGGGGTGTATACATTGTGGCGCCCCAAAATAGATATACAACACCCATTCTGAGTCATGCCAAATACACGATACGAAAGCAAACTACAACTTCAATAATACAATTGTCGTGCAAAAATCTGACAACACATCATGTGAGTTTAAATACAAATATTGTCTTCAGATAATATCCACACTCAAATAAGTCCTCGTTATAATTATTCAAACACTATTTTACAGAAATAGTGAGGAGTGCTAAAACATCTTTCTAGAACCATCACTCCGTACCCCGACTAGTTCCTCCTATGTTCTCACCTCTTGAGAAAAATGAAACAAAAAAGAAAAGGGTGAGCTCAACTAGCCCAGTAAAAAAATATTATGACTAAGATAATATACAACAAATTATCGTTAGTCTTCAACAGGAAAAAATCTGATAAAATATAATAGCCAACAAGTTTTAGATCAACAACTGCAGCGGAAACAACAATCCATTAGAAGAGTCAAGTAGAGAATGAGTTCCACTATCTTCTAAGATTTAAAAGTCCATCATCAATATTTTATCCCTGTAACAACAATCAATATAAATCTTTAATCAAATATTCATCTTTGCACTACAGGCCAAAGATATTCATTTTATATCATGGGTTGGTCATGTTCATCTCAACACTGCTCATCTTTGCACTACTGGGCCAAAGATATTCATCGATTAATCATTTATCTTTGCACTACTGGTAGAAGATATTTAGTAATATCATCATTTAGGACTGAGGATGATGAAAAATATTTTAAAAAAAACGAATCCAGTGAGACAGAAGGACAAATAGTAGGGATTTGTATAACAATTTATCCAAGATCAATAATACTTCATAAATACCAATTTTGAAGCAGAATTCAAAAATAAAGATCAAAACATGGATACAATCAAAGATAGTAACCATAATAGACATCTTGGACAAAAAGAAGAAAATTTCATTTTTGAAGTGAATAGGTCATGATTCGTGAATAGTCAGAGTATCGTGAATAGTAACTCAGACACAAAAGTTCTAAATTTGATAAAATTCATATCAATACTTTGATAATGATATTGAAGAAATAATATCATATATGAAGAAAATAACATCTCTTACCTCAAAATATCGATTACTTACGATCGGAATATCTTATATAAAGTCAAGGAAACTTGCACTGATGAATAGAAACTCACAAAATATCTAAATACTCACAAAATACACTCAATAATCTAGAGAAAGAAAGAGAGAAAACTTGTTTCTGGTGTGATTTTCAATTCTAACTTTGCCCTCTATTTATAGAAAAATATTAGCAGACTTGACCTGCAACCTGATGGCTTTACCTGCTACTATTCCCACTCACCACATTTGAAATAAATTCAGCACATTTCTTTACCAATTACAAGTGGGGCCCACTCAATTCTAGAATTTTCCACCAAAATCATTTATAAACCTAATTTCTGAATCAGTCACCTTTTAAAATTCATAACAAATCATATGTACATTTTTAACGGTTCAAAATTTATGGACATATACTCAACTTATATATGTATAACATATCCAAAAATTATAACGATCCAACGGTCGGATTAAAAATTATAACTAACACAATATATCTCAAAAACACTGATTTAATTTTTAATACCTTCATTCCGACAAAAATACTGATAAAAAATCTCAACATTAACTCCTTTATTTTTAACCACAATAAATATATCCACATAAAATAAATATTTTCTTATCATATAAATCAATAATTAATTATTCACAAATAATATTACAGAATCACATTTATAACAACCAGGCCGTTCCCAAGAAAGAGTGGGCTTTCCAATAAGAATTTCTCCTTATTGGCGCGCAATTAGGTGACCAAACCTCTCCTTGACAGAACTTTCTAGACATTGCTAATAATGCTATCTAATAATATTATTCAAATAATATGAATTATTGATCCGATAATGGGAAATCATGCGGTGACAATTATTGAAACAACAATAATATAAAATATCAACGCAAAGAATTATTGAATCAATAAAATAAAATATTGAATAGTAACTCATTGTAACAATTATTGAGTAGTGCCTTTTACGTAAGGATTAATAATTCATCAATCTTTGTGCATCCACAGCAGTACATCGTATTTTAACCACCGGGTATTCCAACAATGTTAATTCAGTATAACTACTGTTTTGTTATTTATAAAAACTCAAACTTGTCGTTTTCTTCATCCGATAGTTATTTTGTTATGGGGCCCATAATGATGGCTACCGTGCATCGAATATTCCACGACAACAAGAATATTCTACGACCAAACTAATATTTCGAAACAACAATGATTATTTTATAACCACTTGCATATTTTGCAAAATTTGCACATTTCACCCATAACCAGAGAATTATATCAAATTAATACCTTATTATTCACAAATATAATTAGAGGAAATTTGATTTTATTTATAATAAGTTGGGGTCTTACAACCTCCCCTCCTTATGAAATTTCGTACTCGAAATTGACATACGTACCTGGTATTTCGAAAAGGTGAGGATACCTCACTTTCATTTCTAATTCCAACTCTCAGGTCATTTCTTCAATAGCATGATTTCTCCATAAAACCTTAACTTGTGGTATAACCTTGGTGCGTAGGACATGCTCTTTCCTATCCAAGATCTTAACATGTACCTCCTCGTACGTTAAATCTTTGGCTATCTCGTCTGGTTCTAACGCAATAATATGGTTCAGGTCTTTCACATATTTACGAAGCATGGATATGTGAAAAATATTATGAACACAAGACATATTTGGAGGTAATGCGAGTCTATAGGCCATATTTCCTATTCAGTCAAGAATCTCAAATGGACCAACAAATCGTGGATTGAGCTTTCCTCTCTTCCCAAATCTTGTAACTCCCTTCCATGGTACAACACGTAACAATACATGATCCCCAATATTAAATTCCACGTCTTTTCGATGAAGATCCGCATAACTCTTTTGTCGATCTTGTGCCGTTTTGTATACGTTGTCGAATCATTTGGAACTTTTACGTAGTCATGCGTACTAATTACGGGTCCAAACAACGTTGCTTCTCCCTCGTTCCAAATCTTTGGAGAACGACACTTTAAATCCCACACAACGCTTCGAATGGAGCCATGCCTATACTTGCTTGATAAGCTGTTGTTGTAGGAGAATTCCACCATGGCAAGTACTTATATCAACTTCCTTTAAAATCTAGGACACAAAGTCTTAATAGATCTTGAAGGTTTGAATAGTCCTCTCGATTGTCCGTCTGGTTTGAGGATGGTATGCCAAACCAATAAATAAACTGCGTGCCCATAGCTTTCTGCAAGCTAACCCAAAATCGTGAAGTGAATCTTGGGTCACGATCCGAAATTATGGATACTGGCATGCCATGCAATCTCACAATCTCATTCACGTACATGCGAGCAAGACGTTCAAGGGAATAAGTCTCACGTATCGGTAAGAAATGGGAAAACTTGGTTAATCTATCAACAATAACCCAAATCGCATCTATGCCTTGAGAAACTTTGGGAAGACCTGTAACGAAATCCATAGTAATGTGTTCCCACTTCCATTTCAGAATCTCAAGTGGTTGTAATGGACCCTTTGGCACTTGATGCTCCGCCTTTACACGTTGACAAGTTAAACACCTCGAGATAAACTCCGCGATCTCTCTCTTCATATTATTCCACCAAAATGTATGTCGAATATCGTGATACATTTTGGTACTCCCAGGATGGATTGCAAACGGTGTGTTGTGTGCCTCCATCATGATTCTATGCTTCAAGTCGAATCGTTAGGAACACAAAAGTGGAGTTGAATCTAAGTATTCCTTCTTCATCGATTCTCGCTCGGAATAGCTCCTTCTTGCACTTTCTTCTTCTTACATGTCGACTCCGGTCCGTAGCTTGAAGCGGCTTTAACTTTATCGATTAAAGTTGGTTCTACTCGTATATTCGCCATCATCATGTGGGTCCCTGGAGTCTTTAATTCTACCTCCATCCATTGCAAGTCATACTGAATGGGCCTTTGATTAACAATATCGCTTTTCGTACTCAGATATGACTTTCACTCGAACGCGTCAGCTACTACGTTCGCTTTTCAGGATGATATTGAATAGTGTGATCGTAATCTTTCAATATTTCAAGCCAACATCATTGCCGCATGTTGAGTTCTTTTTGGGTGAAGAAATATTTGAGGCTTTTATGGTCCGTATAAATCTCCACTTTCTCCCCATACAAGTAGTGTCTCCAAATTTTCAACGCGAATACGACTGCTGCCAACTACAGATCATGAGTAGGATAATTCCTCTCATATTCTTTGAGTTGTCGTGAGGCATAGACTATGACTTTCCCATGTTGCATGAGAACGCATCCTAACCCTTTGCCTGAAGCATCATCAGATATATAACAAATCCATCCGTACCGGATGGTATTGCGAGCAGTGCCAAATGAGTCTCTCTTGAGCTCTTGGAAACTCTTTTCGCATTCCTCGCCTCCATACAAATTTTGTATCTTTCGAGTCAATTGAGTTAAGCAGAGTAGCGATTCGAGAAAATCCTTCCACGAATCTCCGATAATAACCAATTTAAGCCCGTAAAGCTACGACTTCGATCACCGACTTTTGTTGCTCCCAACTTTTACGACGATCTCAATCTTCACGGGTCAACAGATACTCCATGTTTTGACACCACGTGCCCAAGGAATGCTACTTCCTCAAGCAAGAACTCGCATTTCTTTATCTTGGCATAAAGTTTATTTTCACGAAGTCTTTTAAGTATCAGCTTTAAATGGTGCTCATGATCTTCACGGCTTTTGGAATAGATGAGGATGTCATCAATAAAGACAACAACGAACTGATCCAAATATTCCTTGAATACTCGGTTCATCATATCCATGAAAGCAGCACGAGCATTAGTCAATCCAAAAGACATGACTAAGAATTCATAATGCCCGCACTGAGGTTACAAGGCGGTCTTTGGAATATCCTCGGTTTTTAATCTTCAATTTGATGATATCGAGCGAAGAAGATCTTTGAAAAGAATTGTGCTCCTTGCGGTGGTCGAGCAGGTCATCAATGTGAGGTAGTGGATACCTATTCTTGATGGTGACATGGTTTAATTCTCGGTAGTCAATACAAAGTCGCATACTCCCATCTTTCTTCTTTATAAATAAAGCAGAAGCACCCCAAGGAGAAGTACTAGGACGAATGAAACCTATGTCTAACAATTCTTGTAGTTGGACTTTTAACTCCTGAAGTTCAATAGGAGCCATTCGATATGGGATTTTAGAAATGGGTTTTGTACTCGACTCAAGGTCAATAAAGAATTCAACATCACGTTCTGGGGGTAGACCGGGAAGTTCTTCAGGAAATACATCAGAAAATTCTCTAACAACAGAAATATTATTCAAATCTGACTTGTCTTTGTTCAAATCCATAACATGGGCTAAGAAAGCTTGACATCCGTTTTTCAATAAACGAATAGCTTTATGGCTTGATATGATAGTGGTGATTTTAGTGGTTTAGTTGTTTGAATTACATTACAAAGTTGGTTAGGAATATGAAAACTAACAACCTTACGAAAACAATCAATTTTGGCATGATGAGTGGTTAACCAATTAATCAATTCCTAAAATCACATCAAAAGCAAGTATCTTTAAAGATATAAGATCAACAGGTAATGTGATAGTGCCAACTTGGATCATGCAAGATTTATAAACTGTAGATGTAACGAAGGTTTCACCCAACCGAGTTTCAACAGATAAGTCAAAGTTCAATTTCTCCGGAGTCAAGTTTAAACGTTGAGCACAAGTAGGAGAGATAAAAGAATGGGTAGAACCAGTATCTAGTAAGGTATAAACTTCGCAAGAGTTCAAGATTAGCTTACTCGTAATCACCTCGTTCGGGTTCCTCGCGTTTTGGTCAGTCACGACAAACGCTCTTCTAGGAACCGCTGATTTCGACTTATCCGGGATAGCCCTTGGAGTCACCATCCTCGTTGAACTTGGTTTTGCTACAGAACAATCCCGAGCTATGTGGCCTTCCTTTCCACAGTTGTAACATACCTTGGATTGTTGTGGACAGTTTGGGCTGATATGTCCCTCTTTCCCACATTTGTAACATCTAACTAGTGGTCGTTCTCCTCCCCTAGAATTTGTTGTTGGTGCTGGTGCTGCTGTTGATGTCTTCCCGTCATTGTTGAATCTCCTCTTTCTGAAATTTCCACTTGACTCACCTCTCCTATTATCGTGGCCCACGATGACCACCCAGAGTGGTTACCGCATTTGTTCAGTATTTTTTCCTCCTCGTTGGTTATCATCGCTCGATGATCACACATCACTGCGGTATGACCACAGTTATGGTCCCTCGGTTGAACATACTCATTATCTCGCTCTAATAATTGAGCCTTGTTTACAACATCTGAATATAAAAAAATTTATGAGATATAAGATAATGCCGAATCTCGGGCTTTAGACCTCTCAGAAACATCCTCGTCATTCGTTTCTCATTTTCGACCAAATGAGGTCTGAACACGGATAACTCGCAAACTTTGCCTCGTCTTTGGGACACCGTCGTGTTGTTTTGTTCGGTCTGATAAACTCCACCTCCTTCATATGACGAATACTTTCAGGAAAGTACTTGTCATTGAATAGTTTTTGAAACGTTTCCCAAGACATGTTGAGTGCGGCTGGCTGGGTACGCTTCACAGACTCCCACTAGTAGTCTGCCTCACCGCGGAACATAAAGGTGGCGAATGGAACCTTTTGTTCCTCCGTGCATCCCAAGACATCGAATATCTTGGTAATTTGCTTGACCCACGTTTCCGCCATGATCGGATCCGGCTTTCCTTAAATTCGGTGGTCCCTAACTCCTTGAGCGCTTTGCATTTGTGACAAGCCGCGCATTCGCTATCATTTTCACCGTATTTTGTGCACGAGTCTCCTAAATGCGGTTTTGCATGAACTCGCAAAAGCTCCTAAACATTCCATCATTCATCGTTTGCTTTCGGTAGTGTTGTTTTACGGGAGGAATATTGCTTCTTCATTTGACGTTCTCTGGTTTGTAACTAAAGGTTGTTCCACGATCTCATACACTCCATTGTTAACGTTCGGTACCGCCATTCTTAAACATCGTCATAAAACAAGGTTAATTAAACAAATTAATATATCACATAATATCCCTATATTATGACCGACCAACAAATAAGCTTAGATAAGACACACTAGTGAAGGATTTACTCATCTCTCCTCCTGGATTCTATTCCCCGATCTCCGCGAGAGACCATATCCGCAAGCTCGATATCAATTGTGACGCCCTAAAATAGGTATACAACACCCATTTCGAAGTGCCCGAATCGTGAGTATGAAAGCAAACTACAACTTTAATAATCTGATTTATAATGCAAAATCTGACAACACATATTGTGAGTTTAAATACAAATATTGTCTTACAGGCAATATCCACACTCAAATGTCCTCATTAAAATTATTCAAACACTATTTTACTGAAATAGTGAGGACTCGCTAAAACATCTTTCAGAACCATCACTCCGTCACATTGACTTCTTTGCTCATGTATGTTCTCACCTCCCGAGAAAAATGGAACAAAAAAAAAAAGGGTGAAATTTCAACTAGCCAAGAGTAAAGAATATTATGGTAAGATAATATATAACAAATTATCGTTAGTCTTCAATGAGAAAAAAATCGATAAAATATAATAGCCAACAAAGAGTTTTAGATTAACAATTGCGGTGAAAACAACAATCCATTAGAAGAAGTCAGTAGAGAATGAGTTCCACTATCTTCTAAGATTTAAAAGTCATCATCGATATTTTATCCCAGTAATAACAATCGATATACATCTTTAATCAAATATTCATGCTGCACTTTCTGGCCAAAAGATATTCATTTTATCACCAATGGGTTAGTCGTATCATCTTAACACTTGTTAATAATTCAGACTACCTTGCCAAAGATATTCATCGATTAATCATTTAACCAGACTTCTGGTAGAAGATATTTAGTAATATCATCATTTAGGATGAGGATGATAAAAATATTTAAAAAAAGCGAATCCAGGTGAAGATAAAAGGATGAATAGTAGGATTTGTATAACAATTTATCCAAAGATCGATAATCTTCTATAAATACCAATTTCAAGCGGAATTCAAAAATAAAGATCAAAAACATGGATCTGATCAAAGATAAGAACTATAATGTACATCTTGACAAAAAGAAGAAAATTTTATTTTTCGATTGAATAAGATCTGATATCGTGAATAGTAAGCTCAAATAATAAAAGGTTCCAAATTTGATAAAAATTCATATCAATACTTCTAAGTAATGATATTGAAGAAATCTTATCATATATGAAGAAAATAACATCACTTACCTCAAAATATCAAGATCTTACGATCGGAATATAAATTATAAAATTTGAAGGAAAACTTGCCATTGATGAATGTAAACTCACAAAATATCTAAATACTCACAAAATACTGACTCGATAATCTAGAAAGAAAAAGAAAACTTATTTACGGTGTAATTTTCAATTTAACTTAAATTTATTTATAGGAAAATGTTAGCAGAACGACATATGACGCGATTAAACTTTACATTTATTCCCACCCATGCATTTGAAATAAATTCAAAGACATTTCTTCACCAATCACAAGTGGGGCCCACTCAATTCTAGAATTTTCCACCAAAATCATTTATAAACCTAATTTACGAATCATCACCTTTTAAAATTCATAACAAATCATACGTTCATTTTAACGGTTCAAAATTTGTGGACATATACTCAACTTATATATGTATAACATATCCAAAAATTACAACGATCTAACGGTATTTTTTGGTGTGGTGGGGTAGGGGGTGGGTGGAGTAGGGCGTGGGTGGGTGGGTGGGTGGGGTAGGGGGTTGGGGTAAAGGGTGTATACATAATCACATAATATTTTTTTTGGTGGGGTGGAGTGGGGGTGGGGGTGGGGGTGGGTGGGGTAGGGGGTAGGGGTGAGGGGTGTATACATAATCACATAATATTTTTTTTTGGTGGGGGTGGGTGGTTAAGCTTTTTGAATATGTAAATATAGGTGGAAAGAACTTTTAATTTGGATTTGAAATAAAATATGGGTCGAAAAATAGTTAACCGGGTTGGAACTATATTTCATTTTAAAAATATGGTTCCAAACTTTAACCAACCCAAATAAATAAATATAGTTAACCAACCCATTTAGTTTCAGTTAATATGGGTTGACCCGGCAGTTAACCAACTATATTGCTAGGTTTACATTGAGCATATATCTATCTACCCACCCAGAACAATATCATTTGAACACTGAAACAGAAGTAAAAAGCTAGGAACTTCTCTTCATAAAAAGACTAGGAACTTGTGAATACAGAATCAAAACACAGACCACTCAAATTCTCCGAGCTAAGAATTTTGTGGTCTCTGTTTGAGTCCACTCATCATTATCCTCATCCCATCACTCTTTTGTACAAAAGACTTCCTACTTTTCAATGGAGACACCAATCTGCTAGCCAATCTGGATGGCGAAAACGACCTACGCAACTTTGCTGCAGTGGACAGCTTTGGAGATTTCTTGCTCAAA
Organism: Panax quinquefolius; assembly: GCA_020205615.1. Classification (NCBI taxonomy): domain Eukaryota; kingdom Viridiplantae; phylum Streptophyta; class Magnoliopsida; order Apiales; family Araliaceae; genus Panax; species Panax quinquefolius. The sequence goes on from CM035165.1 coordinate 89,945,646, forward strand.
CTTGAGGCTTTTGTGGGAGAGAGACAAATTGGTGGGTTCTTGATCTTAACTTGAAACTTTGAGGCTGAGACTGGGGACACCAATCTGCTAGCCAATCTTGATGGCGATAACGACCTATGCAACTTTGCTGCAGTGGACACCTTTGGGGATTTCTTGCTCAAACTTGAGGCTCTTGTGGGAGAGAGACAAATTGGTGGGCTCTTGATCTTAACTTGAAACTTTGAGGCTGAGGCCGGGGACTTTACCAAGAATTTATGGGGAGTTTGTCGATTCTTGGTAATCACAGGAGATGTAGTACCGCTAAAATTCTGATGATTTGAAGCGGGTGATGAATGAAACAATGGGTTTCGAAAAATTACAGTCTTTTTAGCCCACGGCTTATTCCTTGGGGAAACTCTGTTAGTCATATAGCGACAGTTTTCTTTGTCACTTTCTATTTTTCTAGGAGGCGAAACCTTGAAATTTATTCGGGATTTAGCCCCAAGGAGCCGTGGGACATCGGATTCTGATCGAATTGATTGCAATGTTGGTTGTTTTTCTCTCTTTCTTCGTGCTCGGAGTTCAGAGTTTTCAGGATTTTGCCTCTGGTTTCGCCTTATGGTTATCGGAGTTTTTGGGTCATTAGTGAGGGTTGTTATGTAGCTATTTGGAGCAACTGCTGCCACCATTTCTTTAGCAAATTGACTTGCTTGCAGAATTTCTCCCACTGTTTCTCCTAGCAGCATTGCTGGTAATGACATTCGCCTCCATTCCCCTGAACTCAAACAAATCTCAGTTAACCCTTATGCCCTTTCTGATAATTATTTAAAATTGATATGCATTTTGAGTTTTTAAGTTAATTTGCGAAATTCTAATATTGAATCAATACATATTTACTGGGAATTAATATGCATTTTGAGTAGTTTTTAAGTGAATTGAGATATCCTAATATTAAAAAATCACTACCAATTTATTTGACTTCACTAATAACATTCACAAGTACGAAAATTAACTAAAAAGTACTAGTATTAATGACCGAATTTGTGTTTACAAAAACTAAATGAATCCATCTCAAATTGAAAACGATTTCACAAATCAACTTCGAAAGTCAAAAATGTAAATGAAGCCGATCAATATACAAATATTATATACATAGAGACAAATTACCTGTATTTTTTGCTGGCAATTTCCCAGTTGGAGATTTCCGAGGGGTATAATTCCTAGCCCTTGAAGAAAAATTCAACACAAACCCATTTGAGTTTTCATCTTTAACTGATCAAAATAACAGAAAATTTAAACAATTCCCATGTAACTCGAAAAGGGGAAAATTCAAAATTAGTACCTGGCAGACTCCTGTTTACACCTGAGACTAGTTCTTAAATAGCCTCTGGTACTGCGAGGACTGAGACTCACACCAGAAATCAACTTTGTTCCTCCAGTAACTGTGTATTGAAGCTCTTGCAATCGAGACATACACTTATCCACCTTCAAAATTAGACACCCAAAAGTTTTAAAATTTCACCCCCATATACAAAAAAGAGATCTTGGAATCCAAGAAAAATAATGTATAGAGGCAAAATGAAGAACCATTTTTGGTTATAGGGATATTATAATTACTTTTTGTACCTATACACCCAAAATCAGATTTCATAACCATAAAAATACAAAGATTTTGAATCCAAGAAAATTAATCTGCAAGCAAAATCAAGAACCAATTTTGGGTATTGGGATATTATAATACTCCAAAGTACCTACCTTGTTTACTGTTTCTCTTAGAAGAATGGGATTTAAAGGAGCCACCATTTTCATGATCTTTGGTGGTGGGGTTCTTGCAACCATTTTCAATCGAAATTTAGAAATAAACAAAAAGTGGGTTCAAGGGAATTTTTGTTTGCCCTTTTTAACTTCTCATATGTGTTCTTTGAAGTGGAGGATAAACAGAGGATGGTTTGGTCTTGAGCTTTTGTTAACGGATACTCCTATTACTTATGTTCCAACGGTCGAGTCTTATATATAATAAGGGTGTATCTATTTTCGTATACGAAACCGCTATTTCCATTAATGAGCTCTTAAATTCACAATAGAAAATATTATTTTAACAAAAGTGTCTTTATAGATCCTATAACTACAGTTTTTATCGTCGCTATACATCTACAGCGACACTTTTATTTAAAAATAACAAAAAGTGTTGTGAATTTAACAATTCCCTTAATTTATTTTATTATTCATGTTATTATTACTCTATCTTTTCTTTTAGTATGAATGATTTTGTTGAGATATAAACAAAATATATTTATAAAAGATGAAAAATAAATTTTAGGAATTGATATTTTTAAAATGAAAGTGTTAGTTCTGTACATTTCCTCTTATATGAATATTAAATAAGTCTCACAGTCAATCAGGTGAGAGAAAACTTATGAAAATATCAAATTTTATTTATGAAAATAACAATTTTATTAATTTTTATTTAAAAATATAATAGTAATAGTACGATAATATTGAATTTACTTTAAAAGTTATTATTATTGCAAGAAAATTTAATAATTAAATAATATCCACATTTATATCATTAAGACCTTATACTTCCTCTGTAATTATTAATTAATTTTTTAGAAAAAAAATATAATCAATACTTTGGAATTAGTTAAATTAGTTATCAAAACTGAATCTAACCAGTTTAATGGGGTGTTTGATAAAACTGAATGAAATAGTTCTGAATATTTAAGTAATCTGAATGAGCTGAAAGAAGTAGAATTCTCAATACTAAATTGAAAAAGTTATTAAATAATTGACATGTTTGAAACATCTAAATAACAATTTTTTATTATTTAACCCTCTAAAAAAAATTCAAAATTTTTGTAAATTTGTTAAAAAAAATTAAATATAAAATACTTCATTTAGGCCATTCAACAAAAAAAAATTATACTTAGCCATTTAGCCCAAAAATCTGACCGATTCAATTATTCAGACGATTTTTATTTAAAATAAACGCACTGAATGACCGATTGATTCAGTCATTCAACTCTAAATAAACACCCTATCAGATTCATTAAAAAGATGAAAAATAAATTACTTAATATTTACTATTTAGAAATAATATGAGATTTAAGTGACTAATGCTTACTTGGTATATAATTCATTAAAAATGTATTATCTACTATATAATTTTTGAACGAATAATTAAAAAATATTCTCTATTTTCAGAATGGAGGGGAATAATTTCTATTTTTTCTTAAAGTCAACAAGTGGTGCTGTCAGCTTTTGAACGGACAATTTGTGCGCCACGTATCAATTCTCATGCCAAACGAATAAAATTTTGTACATTACATTTTGGAAAAATTGTAAATTAGGTATGTTTCATAATTAAAATGCAATTACAACTTTATGTGCCCTTGTCACCTGTACATTATAGTTCACCCTATACCTGGATAGATATATCTTAAAAACAGTGAAGAAACAGATTAAACATCTTTAAATTGAAATTCCAATGTTTGCTAAGCTGAAAAATATCTAAGTAGAAAAAGAATTCCATTATATATATTGTCCTGTTAAGGATATTTTTTTGTTACGGTATCTTCGGACCTGTATAAAAAAATAAATCGATGATCTAGTGTTAACGTCGGGGTGCAAGGTGCAAGGTGCAAGGTGCAAGGTGCAAGGTGTTGAAAAATATAGCAATTAACAAAATGAATAATATAAATAAATTGGAATAACTTAATTTGGAAAATCGAGGCAGAAGCGTAAATTTCTTATCCTAAAAAATGATTTCGCTTCCATCGATAATAATCATGATACAAATGGGTCATGGTACGGCTGCACTCTCCGCGATTCAATCTATGAAGTCTCCGATCGTGTGTACTCACCGGAAGGAGGCTTTGGACTCTGTTCTCATGTGGATTCTTGCCTAATTAACAGTATAAGAGTTGAATATATCGAGAAGAATAGGATCTGAGAGATAATATGGAGAAGAAGAATAAAGTAGTTACTTGTGTATATCTTTTTCTCATGAAAGTAAACTCTCATTTTTCTAAAAAACAATCACCCTTATAAAGAATGTTTAAATAACGTTGGAGATTTTAATAGTTTTTAATGAAACGCTTGGGAGTTACAACAAGATATAAATAAAGTTTATGATGGAATTGAAACGGGGGTTACAGAAAATATAAAGGCTAGGATATTAACTCTAAACGAGGGTTACAGAAATTTTGGAGAATAACCAACAATCCCCCACATGATCCAAAATTATCAAAGAGAAGAAAAAAAAAAAATGAGAAGGGCAATGGATTTTAGATACATAACGTCGATACCTTGTGGGTTTGAATCGACACTTAGTGGAACAAGCTCATGATTGTAGATTATAGGTGAATTATATTCTTGAACCTATTATCTGTGATACAATCAATTTAGCTTGCACACATATCTTAAATCTGAATCCACACAAGTCATGGTTGGCTGCGTTCTAGGGCCATCGCGCCATGTCCCAGATTTTCATAAAGGCTCTAGAGAGTATGCCAAAGACTCTCATAGGAAGCGGCCTACACTTCCACATTTATATAGGTGAACCCATCAAGTGTATACTGACATACACCACCCTTTAGGGGCTATGAGTTTCATTAAGAATCTAAACGATTCATCCTTTCACAATTTGTCAGTAAGCACCACATGCACACAAGAAGGGATATAAGTAATTGTAGTGCTATAATTAAGTAATTACGTGACTTGTTGTTACCCATTGAACCCAATTCATGGGATCTCCAATCACATGGGTTGGGTTTCCATCGCGTATTACTTACTCAAGATGTTGGCAATAGTCCCATCCCTCTGGATGCTTCTTGGACATTCTTTTTAATTAATCCCTTTGTAAGCCTTTTCAGACCTCACAAATTCCATGGAAATAACACTGTTTACTGATCAGTCCTCATTCAATATTTATGTCTCAAGCGAATATGTCTCTGTATATCCCATTATACACATGGTTCATTGCTTGTCCAATAGCAGCTTGAGAATCACAATGCAGAGATATGGAAGGAATTATTATGTCTGTCAATAAATTCCTCAGCCACTCTGCTTCTGTACCTGTCAATTCTAATGCAATAAATTCAGATTTCATAGTAGATTTAGTAGTACAGTTTGTTTAGCAGATCTCCAAGAGACGACTAATCCACTTAAAGTAAACACATATTTACTAGTGGAGCTTGTTTCATCATTAGCAGATACCTAATTAGCATCACAATATCCTTCAAAACATTAGGATTATCAGAAAAATATACACTTACATTAACTGTTCCTTTTAAATACCTCATTAGACGTGACAAAACATTCCAATGAACTTGTGAAGGATTATGCGTATATTTGCTAAGTCTACTAATGACATATTCAATATCAGGTCGAGTACAATTCATTAAATACACTACACTATCAATGATTCTGGCATCTTTAATTTGTGCAATACCAATCCCCTTTATTTTTCTTTAAATGCACACACTAGAGTCACAAGGAGTTCCTAATGGCTCTTTATTAAAGAAATTAATTTTCTTAAGAATTCCACATAATAAAAACAAATCATGTGCATTTTTATTAATTCTCATGCCAAGAATCAAGTTTGTTTTTCATGTCAAAGATAAATTTTTTTTTTAACAGTTTTCACAACTTTCTCATCAGTACCAAATATCAGCAGATCTTCCACATATAAATAAATAATCACATCACAATTTTTATGTTTTTGTATCTCATGCATATATCACATTTCTCATGCTTCACATCTTATGTATAATTCGCATTTTATACATGTTTCATCTTTTTCATATTGTACATTTATACATGCTTGACATCTGATACATGCTCCATAATGCTCATACTTCGCATTTCTATAGTTCACATAGAACAATTAACTTAAATCATCAACATACTATTAACATTTATTATCACATTGTTGCACGAAGTGCACATTAAAATAATTCACTAGAATTTCACATAATGCTGAACATTAGCACATAACAATAAGTACTGAAAAACTTACTTTATAAATTATTAGTAGATCGATCAACTTTTAACTTCTTTTTAAATTATGGTATAGCTATTTTGGCTAAACACCCCCACATTTTAAGATACCCCAAGTTAGGTGCAAGTTCCTTCCATAATAGACATGGTAAAGAGTTTATCCATTTATGTGGAACTCTATTAAAAAATTGATTATATCTAGAATTATCATCATTGTTCACCATCTTTGCCACATGAACCAAATTAACATAAATTAATAGAACATAAAAACAGAAGAAAGACTTCGTCAGGCTTAGAAAACACAATCCATATAAATGCTCAATTATTTACCATTAACCTTTCAGCTTATAAGAAGTGAATTTAGGTAATAATTCAATTAAATTACTAAAACCTAAATCACCTCACTAGGAACAAGGGTACATGTGTTATTACTGACATGGTAATTTAATTCCAAGTACCAACAATTAATATTTCAAAATATTAACAAAGGAATTAAATGATGAACAATATTACTCAATTAATATTCCAAGTATATTAATTTCCCAAGACTTCAAATGAAAATAATAATTCTATGCCAATAATTAATATCTGCTAAATTTTTAGAATTTAATAATCACAATAACTATTTACCGAAAAGAAAGTGGAAAGAAAATAACCAACATTTCAACAAAAGTAATGTACTGATTCACATAATCTCAGTTCTCACATTATGACAGACCATTTCTACCACCAAACACCCATTCTTGTTATTATCTGAGCACAATGGCAATATTTCCCTTCATCCCAAATTCCAAATATATTAATTTTTCAAAACTTCAGTGGAAATACAAGATATAATATCTTCATTCATACTATCATATATAGAAATCAATCTTCATGGTGCATCGACTTTTAAAAGCAGAACAACTTTGATACACTTGTGGAGGAGTAATAAATAAGTCAATTTATTTTATCCATTAATCTAACTCGCACTCAAATTAACCACTAAGCCTCATCAAAGTCAATCAAGAAATTTCATGGAAACGAAAAAATGTGAAGAATATAAAGATACCCAAAAAAACAGAGAAAAAGAGAGGTAACCAAATAGAACGTAAATGTTCTTCAAGAAAACCACGAATAAGTTCGTTAAGATTAAATAATAAGTTCACTGTTTTCAAGGGTTGACAATCACAAAAATTATTTTTTTATTTTTTATTTATTTAGAAAAGGTATAAATTTATTGTCAAATGCTAACTGTAATTTAACTCTCTGTTTTTATGATGAATATCAAACACTATATGATACACAATGTTGCCTCATAAATTCAACAGGATGCTCGAACAGCAACACACCAATTAAATTTGAGAAGGAAGGCCATGTAACGCCATTTCAATAGCAACCAGCAACACACCAATTAGATTCACAATTATCAATCTAACATTGCTTCAGGAAGAAGGTGACTGCACTCACCCCAACTTTGCTTATGACTCAGCTATATGATCTTCCCCAAACCTATGTTCAATAAATTTTGGATTATTAGATGCCAGCATACTATAACGCATCGACTCTTTTTTCTTTGTTTTGCCATGTTTGGTATGTATGGTAGTTTGGTGTAATTAAGTTGACACTTGAGAAAAATAAATATTTAAAATTATAATTTTAAGAAAAAATAAATATTTAAAATTATAATTTTAAGAAAAAAAAAACTAATATCACCCCCTTATAAATGTAAAAAGTACTTACCCACTTACAACAAAGAATGTAATTGCCTCACTCAATTATAAAATGTTTGTGTCCATGGAAGTGTTAAGAAAGCATAATGCGTGAATAACGGAGTTCGCTCATATATTCATCAATCATAAGGCTAGTGTTAAGAAAAGATATGTGCATGAAAGGCGAGATAGATCACCATATATTTACTTTGTTTCATCAATTATAAATTTATAATATTAAGTATAAGAATAATCTTTCACAACTAAAAGCTAAGAAACGATACCTTCCTAACTTATGCTCAAGTAAAACAAACATGTCATTACAAAAACAAGCCCATCGCTTAATCAACCCATGAAAATATGCTATCTCATAATGTCCAAACTACACACAAAGCGGTGTTAATTTTAAATTCATGTAGTGTTCATGCGGCCAATGTTGTATAGTTGAAACAAATACTGAGATGATATTCATGATAGGTTTTCTAAATCAAATTATCAATGATTCAAGACTGCACATACAAATTAACCTTTCTATACCAGTTATGGTTTCAGCAATCATAGATATGTACATCAGTGATCCATAATCACAGATACTTCCATTTTAAAGGTCTTATTTTAAGTTCTTTCTAGTGGGCAAGTGGAGACAACGTTAAAACTTAGTACATGGATCAGAGCAAAGAAGTATTGGACTTTCCTTCTTTTGCTGTAAGTATATGAACATAGAAGTTAAAGAAATTACATCCCTGTGAAGTATGATGTAATCGTGGGATTTTTTTTTCTTCTGCCGATGAATATTAAATCTTGGTTTGTTTTGCATTATAAATTTAATGAAAATATAAATCATTCGTGACTTACCTACCTTCACTAGAATGTTGTCAAGGTCTGCAAAAACACTCTTCGCCAAAATAACAAAAACAACCGCCTCAAATTGGAAAACCAAAAAACACAAAATATGAAGGCAGAACAAAAACAGAAGCATACCATATAATACAGTGAATCAAAAACTCTATGACACGAAACTAATTCTAAAATCTGCAACTTCTAAAGTACCCAATGACAGAATATATTTATTACATCTCTCTTCCATCCACTTGTTAATAGATTAAAATCACTTTTAGATTGTTGAAAAATATAGCAATTAACAAGAGGCGAATAATATAAATAAATTGGAACAACTTAATTTTGAAAAGCGAGGCGTGGCAGTAGCTCTTGTCTCTAAAAAGTGATTTCCTTCTAACCGATAATAATCATGGTACAAATGAAGTTTCGCCGGCTACCACTCTCCAGGATTGGCAATGAAGTCTCCGATCGTGTGTCTCACGGAAGGAGGCTTTGGACTTGTCTATATGGATTGCCCAATTAACAGAAGTATAAGAGTTGAATATATCGAGAAGAATAGGATACATGAGAGATAATATGGAGAAGAAGAATAAAGTAGTTCTTGTGTATATCTTTTCTCGTGAAAGTAAACTCTCATTTTCTAAAAAACAATCACCCTTATAAGGAATGTTTAAATAACGTTGGAGATTTTAATAGTTTTTTAATGAAAACGCTTTGGGAGTTACAACAAGATATAAATAAGGTTTATGATGAAATTGAAGCGGAGTTCTGAAAACATAAAAATTTGGGGTATTAACTTCTAAACGGAGTTCTGAAATTTTGGAGAATAACCAACACAAGGTACAAGGAGGGATTTTGGCATCAAAGGTTGATGCCCAAGTCCCAACTACACTTGACATTATCACGTGTACCTTGCTACGTGTTGGTGCGTGTGTGATGGTTGATGTAATAGCTATCGCTAAGCCTCGATATGACATGCACAATCTCCTATGAATCTGTTGTACATTAAATATTGACAGACATTGATCGACCATTTGTGGTGTGATCTTTAGGTACGATTGATGCTGATAGCCGAAGACCCCAAATCTTTGGCTATGATTTATTGTCGAAATCCGAAGATGTTATATCCTAAAATGATCATCATTTCTGGCTTTGTTTGTATTGCAATAGCTATATATTTACGCAATCACATAATTTAATACTTTATGGATCAAGTATTAGAAATTTATGTATTTTACATTTCAATTAATTTTCATTTGTATTGGTTACAACTATTGGTCAGACATTCATTTGTTCTTTTTTTAATAATTTTTTAAATAATTGAACATATTTATACTTTCAAAGTAAGCAAATTTTGGGTCAGTCTGGTCAGGTCGGCCAAATTGAAGATGTGACAATTTATTCAGGAGCAGAGTCGATATGATTTTTGAACAACTAAGGGTGGTAAGAATGATGAGAGGTCCCCTCATGATACGATTTTGGTGGTTCAGGACAAAAAATAAAAAGCGAGACAAATTTTGAAATATTGTCTTACTAAAAAATAAATAAAGAAAAAATATAAGTTGTATCCAAAAAAAGTATTTTTTTGAACTTTACAACATAATAATTCATTGCAACAAAATATATATGAAGTTCATTACAATATATATATATATATATATATATATATATATATATATATATATATATATATATATATAGGCGAGGATCAGTAGGCATTAAGTAGTAGAATTATCTTAAATAATAATAGAACTTTATCGAAAGCAGCGTAGTTTTGATGAAATACCATGATGGCATTTTGTAAATACAAAAATGCCATAGCGTATTTATAAAAAAATTACGCCGCGTTTTATCAAAATTTCTATTATTTTGATAAAGTTACATTATTTAAGAGAGTGCTCTTACTTAGATCTCTATCTACTATATATATATATATATATATATATATATATATATATATATATATATATATATATATATGCCTTCCGATCGGGGACCAAATGGCTATCCTTACGTCTGCTCAAAACGACTATGTTGACATGCCCATTAGGAGGCTTAATTATTAGGAAAATGATTTAGTTTTGACATATATATGACGAATTTAAATTGTGACCAACGTAAAAATCTAAGCAATAAGATGGAATAAATTAGAGTATAGTCATTCTTAATTCCTACTTATACCATGTATAAGTATGTTGCAGTACTTATGACTCGGTAATTTCATTATACATAACAAGACTCTAATTATTAAGTGAGTTTATTCAAGTTAAATGATTGAAATACAAGAATACTCGTGGACATTAAAATTTTAAAAGAGAGAGTGACAAAATGTTGAAGCCTGATTTCCTTTACGTTTGTTGTTGGGTGGGGTTCGTATATTAGCCCTTAAAACCTTGAACAAGACTAGATTACGTAGAGGGTTGCACTCTAGGTCTGCCTTCGATGCTTGTGTTAATACTTGTCAAACAACATAATATAGAGGTGTGTGTATAGAAATGTAAGCGTACGTCCTTACCAACGTAAGGAATGCCCTTACCAATGTCAGAGACTCCTTATGTATACGTCTAAAAGTGTTACATCAGACGTTACGTCCCTAAAATGTAGTCCAGTGGCCTAAACGTGATGTTTGACCCACGACTGACGTTTTGAGTTTTAGTCTATTGTCTAACAGGAAATACAAGATTACAATCACGTACTCAAATATGCTTGGGTTGAGCTCGTACTCAACGATTCAGATATTGATGTGCCAATGGTCGAATCTCCCGATAGGAATATATTGTCTGGGTCTTCGGGCATAGTATTGTCATGCTCTTAGAGAAATCTAAGCGGCCTTAGACAACGATCTCCCTAGAAAGTTTCTACATAAGCCTTGCGTCGAGTAAACACCAAAAGAACTAGAAAGAAAACTTAACAAGGAACAAGAGAGCACTTAAGAATAAATTCTTTATATTGGACACAAGAAAACTTTACAAGAGAGTTTTGGAGAATGCTTTTGCTAGGATGACCTTGGATTGAATTCTATCCCATTCGATGGTTTGGCTAAATGAGGGTACCTCCTAATTATAGCCATCCCACCTCCTCAATGGAGGATTCTAGAACCTAAGATTAGAAGTAACTTCCTAGAAAGTTCTATTTACAAGTTCTAGATACATACATATTCTACAATTATCTTGAGTCATATTCTAGGACCTTCCTAAAATACTGTGACATTCCGAATTTTTGTAAAATATTAAAATAAGAATTTAATATATAAAATTCTTATTATGCGATAAATTATGAAAATTGGATTGCATAAGTGGATATAAGTTGTGCTATGTTGTGACAACTCGATAATTTGTATAATCTATTATTTGGGTTCATTAATATGAATATGTAATAAGATAAAATTTTATGGATATTATTGTGTAAATGTGATTTTATGAGATTTAAGGTCAAATTAAGACCTAGTATGTGTGTTATGTGATTATGTGTATGTGTTACGGTTTCATAGACGAAATAAAAATATTTTCAAAGAAAAACGTCAAGCTTAAAAAAATAAAAACTTCAAGCTTAAAAAATAAAAACGTCAAGCTTAAAAATATTTTCACGAACGAGCTTCTCGGTATATTTACGAAAAGCTGCTTTATTGTGCTTAAACTGATATAGTGATTTGTTATGGTTCCAAGTTAAGTAACTTGTAAGCTACTTAGGCTTCATGATTAAGTAACTAAGAAACCACATTGGACCAATCAGATCAAAGGACATGGATTTGGTTTTCCATAGCTAGTCAAAATCTAAAGCACGACACAAGTGGGTTGCCACTAATCAGCCCCACAATAAACCAAAAATTCTGACCAAGCTACTTGGAAGATATTTTCAGTTATAAGCTGCATTGTCAAGCTAAAACCTAGCACGAGGTGGTTGATCATAAGCATTGTTCAAGCTAAAACATAGCACGAGGTGGTTGATCATAAGCGTTGTCAAGCTAAAACCTAGCACGATGTGGTTGATCATAAACATTGTCAAGCTAAAACCTAGAACGAGGTGGCCAACCATAAGCCTTGTCAAGCTTTTAACCTAGCATGAGGTGGCTGACCATAAGCCTTGTCAAGCTAAAATCTAGCATGAGGTGATTGACTATATGCCTTGTCAAACTTAATTTAGCAAGATGTGTCAAGATTGTTAAAACATAAGACTTAGGGGCTAAGTCTTGAGTATATATAGGACCTTCCTCCTTCACTTAGAACTCATCAATCCACCAAAACTAAGAGGGGAAACTCTATCAAATTGGAGAGAAAAGAGGGAGAGTTACCATGATCAAGAGGGAGAGGAAACAGATCAAGATCAAGGGGTGATTAAGGCTAAGAAGAAGAAGAAAAACGCTTAAGGCAAGTCTTCTAGTTCCTATGTGCTACTTGAACTTGATTTTTAATTACATGTACTCATTGTAACCATATGAAATGTTAAAATACACGTTACTCGCTATGAATTGGGAAAGTCAAATTATGACTATATTTTATTGAGTTATGGAACTCAAGAGGTGATATGTGATATGTTGAACATGTGGAGTTTATATTTATTTTAAGTTGAGATATATGCTGAGCATGATATTATGTGCTATGTGAAGCATGAAAAATATTAGATTTGCTGAGCTGTCGAGCCCAATCTTGTAAAAATAAACTTTTTACAGGTTAAGGATTCAAAGAAAGATTATCTGTTATCTGGACAATGAGGAAAAGAAGGCGAGCAAGAGAATACTGTTTTCTTTATTTGAAACTTAGATAATATTATGATAATGATGTACACAGATGTGTAAATTTCTGACATGTTCAATAAAAAGGGAATGTTTACTTTAAAATAAGTGTATATTATGGTGATTGTTTGTATGTAGAATTATACAGGTGTAACATCAATATATAAATATGTTAAGTATTGGTACTTGAACTTTCGTAGTTCATTTACTTTGCTAATATAGGGGATCATAAAGGTTGCGATTCAGGGAACGCAAGAAAGACATGAATAAATAATTTTATCCGCATTTTCAGTCGATATTGCATCTAATTATGATGTAAGGCTGAACTTAGATAGTATAGAACGCACAAGGTCGAGACTAATATTGGTTCTAATATTGGGTTAAGTTGGTTTAGATTTTGGGGGCTTCACAAATACTCCACAAGCTTCTCCATTAATCTAGATTATTCCATAATCATGTGGAATTAGGTAGCTCTTTCTACCAAGTTGGAGAACACTCTAGAGACTTGCCCACATTTTTTCCCAAGTACGCCTCTAATAAGCTTTTGTGGGCCTTCCGCTTGGGACAAACCTCTAGAATCTTCCATGAGATGTGACATTCTCCCCCACCCGATTTCATAATGCCCTCGTCATAAGCTTCAGTGTCGAACCTTGTACTGTGTTGGCCTTTTCCGGCCATGTTTTCAGGCATAGTTAAACACTATGCCATGAGTTTGCTGCTCTTCAAATTTTACGGACTTCACCTATTCTTCATCCCTGGTTTTTTTAAGTCCCAACGTTCTGCACATGTCAAGAGTCATAAAGTTATGTGTGGCCCTTGAGTCCAAAAATGCTAGCATAATTTTTCCCCTAACCTCCACGTCGACATAACGAAGGCTCTTCCTTCGTGTCGTCTTACTCTTGTCGGATCCCGACTTCTTGACATTAACATCCCAATCCACTATTATCTTTGGCAATTGCAATGCTCCCTTAAGTTGCTTACCCCTATTATTCGACGATATCATGCTAAGTAAAGCCTTCTGCTGCGAGCAATCCTTGATGAAGTGGTCCCCACTACAACATCGATATAAATCAGAGAAAGATTTAGCACCAACCTTTTCCCGATCATTCCTTGGTGATTTTTTCCTCTCTGTGTCTTGAAAGTTGTCTCTTGGTCTCCTATCACCCACATAGTGAGTAGTAGGTCGGACCTGCACTAAGTTGAGGAGTTGAAGAGCTCCCATTATAGCTTTCTCCTTGTGCTTGTGTTCCCCCTTTGTGATTAATGCATTTAAGGCTTGGCGCTTTGGATAGTCTGTTGCCCAGTGAGGTCCATTACATATGAAGAAGTTTTCTCGCGGCTTCTTGTCAGAACTTTGACCTACCTCATCTTGGTGGTGGAAGACTCTACCCCATTCCCCTTGAGGTTGGTAGATGTCGTCCCATTTTATTCCATCTTGTTCCCGTTGGTATGGTTATCCTTTGGTTTAGAGAGTTCTATTTCACTCGATCGGTACTCCACTAACGTTTCTGCAACTATCATTGCACACCATGGCACATCCTTCACACCATGGCACTAAGTTCTTGGCAGGCCATGGCTTCAACCAGAAGTTGAAGAGTAAATCATCATTTCTCATATTTGAAATTTAATTTGGAGCATGAGGTTAGAGGACTCCTTCACATACTCCCAAATTGAACAATCATACATGAGCTCCTTCATTCTCTTTCGGGCATCATGGTTAATGTTAACGGGATAAAATTATTTCTTGAGTTCCGCCTTTAAGAGTTTCCATGTATTGATGGTGCATGTGCCTTTCTCCATCTCAACACATTTTATGCACTACCAAACCATTGCAATATCAGTGAAATAGAGGGAAGAATTTTTTACCTTTACTTGGTCTTCCAAGTTTAGCGCCATGAAGTATCGCTCCATGTGCTACAATAAATTGTCTATCACCGTGACATCCCTGTGGCATCCCTCTTGCCATCATACTCCTTGGGTTTAGGCACATCCTTTACCCTAGGAGTTTCCCTCACCTGGTGGTGTGGCATCATCCCCATTCGCCACAACACATTTGCAAAGAGCCCAATCCGTCTTGGTTTCTTTTGTGGAGGCCTACATTGAATGCTTCTCCCCTTGAATGTTTGTTAAGGCTTCCAAGATCTTCACTTGGAAGGCCATGCATGCTTTCCTGTGCTGCATCATTAATGGCGATCTTGAAGGCTTTGATCAATTCTTCATGACACCTCTTTATCTTAGCGTCGATCCCCTTGATAAAGTCCTCCACATTTTGTTCAAATCGATCAATCTACTCTTTGACATCCGCCATGACAACCTCAAGACTTATCACCTGCACTTCCATGGTAGCCATCACGTGATTTATTACCTCTTGAAAGGGTTGATCATCTCCTCCCTACCCATTTGTTGCTCCTCCGTAACATTCGACATGGTGTTTAGTAGTAATGAATGCCTTCGTTAAAACCTTATCTCTGATACTAACTGTCATGACCTTAGAAAATTATAAGCGATCACTGTGCGGTCTTAGACAACGATCTCCCTAAAAAGTTACTACGTAAGCCTTGCACCGAGTAAACACTAAAAGAACTAGAAATGAATCTTAACAAGGAACAAGAGAGAACTTAAGAATGAATGCTTTATATTGAACACAAGAAAGCTTTACAAAAGAGTTTTAGAAAATGCTTTTGGTATGATGGCCTTAAATTGGATTCTATCTCATTCGATTCGATTTGATACAATGATTTGGCCAAATAAGGCCACCTCCTATTTATAGTCATCCCACCTCCTCAATGGAGGATTCTAGAGCCTAAGATTATAAGTAACTTCCTAGAAAGTTCTATTTACAAGTTCTAGATACATACATATTCTACAATTGTCTTGAGTATTCTCTAGGACTTTCATAAAATACTCCACATGCTTCTCTATTAATCTAGATTGTTCTACAACCATGTAGAACTAGGTAGCTCTTTCTATAAAATTGGAGAACATTCTAGAGACTTGCCCATATTTTTGCCTAAATACGCGCTTTTGAACCTTCCGCGTGGGATAAATTTCTAAAACCTTTTGCGATACGAGACACAATGCTAACACAAAATGAATCTCCCGATAGGATATTTGTAATGACCCAAGTCCCACATCTTCTAAACTTGAAACCCTTACCTTTTCCTAAGTCTATAAATAAAAGGGCTTAGCCCTTTTTGTTTCATTCACCAACAATAAGACTTCCAATTTTGAGAAAGGCTTTGTTGTGGGAGGTTTTTTTTTATAAAAACCTCATTAGTTAAATTTTGGCTTTGAGTGCGTAGGCAGTCTGTGGAGCTCTTATTTGTGGATATGTTTCTTACGTAATTTTTTTGTATTGTTATTATGTTAAATATTGTATTTAGTTTGTTAGTTAAAATGGATATTTTTGTATATTTGTTAGTAATTAGTATTTTTCATTGTCGTTATTTTTGTAGTTTTAATTATTGCTTTGTATTTAGATTATTAATTAATAGTTTTGGATTAATATTATTAGCTTTAATTATTATTTTATATTAAGATTATTATTTTGACATAATTGTAATATTTGTTTGAAAAGAATTATATATGGAAAGAATATTTTGTAAATATACTTATTGTTATAATAATAATAAGAAAGCTGTTAATTAATAATAGAATTATATCCTTATGACATTTAATTGTTCTAAATTTATATTTAGGAATTGTTCAACTATTAAATTTGTGTTCAGCGATATCAAGGTAAGTGACTTTCCAAGCTATTTAGTATTTTGAAATTTTCATTTATAATTATGTATGCTTTTGTAATGGCAAAAAGCACCTTTACCCCTCTGTGGTTGTCGACTTGTAAGCAATTGACCACTGAACTTTAAAAATATGCAATTGGACCACTGTGCTTTCTAATAATGAAAATTTAGGTCATTCCGTCCAATTTCTTGAACGGACGTCAAATAATTACACACGTGGTATTGAAAAAAAAAATCAAAAATTATTATTTTCTTATGTGGCAATACAAAAAATTATCAAAAATAAAATCATTGATTATGTGGCAAAAAATGATTAAAATAATAATAAAATTAAAATAAATAATAATTAATTCATTTTAAAATAATTAATTTTTAAATAAAATAATTAATTTAAAAATAAAAATAAAATAATTAATTTTAAAATAAAATAATTAAAATAATAAAATAAAAATAAATATTTGGAATTAATGATTACTAATTAATCATTAACTTGTAAAATGATTATTTTATTTTATTTTAAAATTAATTATTAATCATTAGGTTAAAAAATAATTAACTTGTAAAAAATTATTTTGCCACATAAAAAAAATAATGTTTTAAAAAATTCCATTTTAAAAATAAAACAAATTTTTTTAACTTGTAAAAAAATTTTGTTTTAAAAAAAATTTGTTTTTTAAAATTACATTTAAAAAAAAAAATTACATTTTATAAACAAAAGCGAAATTTTTTTATGTGGTAAAAATGAATTTTTTACATGTTAATGATTTTTTAATCGGAATGATTAATAATTAATTTTAAAATAAAATAAAAAAATCATTTTACAAGTTAATGATTAATTATTAATTCTAAATATTTATTTTAATTTTATTATTTCAATTATTTTATTTTTATTTTAAAATTAATTATTTTATTTAAAAAGTAATTATTTTAAAATGAATTAATTTTATTTATTATTATTTTAATCATTTTTTGCCACATAATCAATGATTTTATTTTGGTATTGCCAAAATAAGAAAATAATAATTTTTAATTTTTTTTCAATGCCACGTGTGTAATTATTTGACGTCCGTCCAATTTCTTGGACGGAATGACCTAAATTTTTATTTTTAGAAAGCACAGTGGTGTAATTGCAAATTTTTAAAGTTTAATGGTCAATTACTTACAAGTCGACGACCACATGGAGGTAAAGGTGCTTTTTGCCCTTTTGTAATTATTCGGATGCCTAAATGTATTGTTTCAAAAATTGTTATACTTTATTTAAGGCTTCCATTTGAATAAAAATGTTACTCTATTTAAAAACTCAGATCAAGTATCAAAATAGAATTTTGATTTAGATAATGATATTATGTGATTTGGAACTGTGAAATAAGTATAATTTTGAACATCTAAATTATTGAGAAATTATTTTTAGAAACCTCAGTCCGACTATGTACAGAAACGTTAGTGTTTACGCTAGTTCCGGAACAATTAAGGACCTACTAAGGCGCACACCTTTAGATACCCTTCGGGGGATGTGACAACCCGAGAATTTAGGCGATTAAAAAAAGTTTAAATAAAGGTTGAATAATAAAACCTAGACTGGAAAATAAGGTATGGATTTAAATTTTTTATGAAGGATTTGTATAAATTACCAACGGTAAGTGAATATCTGATAGTGAGGTATATGATTTTGTGTATTGTGAATATGTGTGTACAATATGTGGTTAAGGGGCAATTGTTGATCAGATAAGTTAAGTTATATAATTGACAAACCCTAATATTATGATAAGAACTTCGATGTTCAGTTAAGAAACCCTAGCGATTGGTTAGAAATTCTAATTCCAGCTTTGAAAACCCTAATTTCATTTCTAGGAATCCTAAACCCTAATTTGGGAACCCTAATGTTAAGTATTAAGAACTAAGGGTTAAAAGTTATGTGATATATATGAAAAGACCAAATTATCCTTCAAATTATAGGGTAAATGACCAAAATACCCTTAGTAGGTGCAAAATTACCAAAATACCCTTTTACTTAAACTTTAAGCAAAAGATATTGCCAAATCTTGAGAGTCATCAAATGGGAGATTTGCCATGTGCTCTATATCTCTCCAATAAGCCAACATGTGTCACCTAGCATCATCCATATTCAATGAATCAAAAGATTAAAAGTTAAAAGTTAAGAAAACCTTTACTGTATTTTCTAACTTGGCCAACACTTTCTCTCTCTCCAATTCTCGAAATGTTGAGAGGAAATAAGTTAGAAGTTAAGCCTTATCATCCCATACATAAGCTAATATCAGATCATAAGGACAGAATCAAGATTGAGCATTAAAAAGGTATAAACCCTAATTCTTTGTAGATCCTTATGATTTATGTGAACTATGTGTTTTGTTATTTAGATTAGTGTTTTAAGATGTTATTTAGTGATCTATGATGTTATATACATCATGGATCCATAATATCTAAATGCAAGAAAATAAGAATTTTTAAAACAGTCAAGAACCCTAATTTTGAGGTCTGGCAGCCATATGCCAGACCCTTTAAATCTCAATCTGTTAGATGTTAGGATGGCTAAGTGTATCGTTGATGTTCTATGCCATGAGGAGAGTAGACTGGAAGTTGAATCTAGTCCATACCATGTCTAGATCTCAAGTTATTCATGGTCAAATATGGTTGACCAAGCACAAAATCTGGAAATCTGGAAAATCCAGAAACCCAGATCTGTCTGACAACATTTTTCATGCCTTAGATCTTGCTGTTGTTAAGTTGTTAGGCCATGTAAGTACTGTATAGCTTTTGTTGTCTGACATATGGACTACCAAACCATGACACTAGAACATTTAAATCATCAACAAGATCAAAGTTATTCCTGGTCAAAACTGGGTTGACCAACTGACTGGGAAGAATTCTGGAAAACCCAGATTTCGTCAAGAACAAGTTCCGACACCATCTTGACTGGCCTAAATCTTTCAGTTGTGATGTTGTTAAGCTACAAAAGTGTATTACCTTTGTACCTTGACATACGTACTACATAAGTGTTACACTTTAACACTTAGAGTAAGCCCAGAATCCAAGTTATTAAGATCCAAAGTAGGACCCTTGCCACTGTTCTTATTTTTTGGGTAACCCAGAAAATGAAGAACAGCTCTGACATGACTTTTGATGCTTAATATCTTCATGATATGAAGTAGTTTGGCCCTGAACTTAGTTTGTACATGTAGTATTACATCAATACTACATTACCAATACACCTACATGCCTAGAAACATCAAGATCGAAGATCTACAAGTGGTCAAACTAGGCAACTAGAAACTGACTTTGAAGGTTCTTGAGGGCTCAAGAACACCTATAGCGGCAGTCTTCTCGTGATAGGCCCTTTTAGCGACAGTTTTATTAAAAATGAATTATTTAATTTAAATAATTAGAATAAAATGTTATGAAAAATTCAAAATTAATTTATAAAAATTATTTTAAGGTATAAAAATTAACTTTTAATAATTTGAGATATATTTCATTAATATTTTAATATTAATGATATTAAATTTATTTAATAATTATATTAAATAAATTAATCAAAAATGATTTTAATATTTTAAAAATCATTTGAAAATATATTTAAGTGTTAGAAAATATTTTAAGTTATTTTGAATGACTTTTAATATTTTAGGATGGATTTCATTAATAATTTAATATTAATTATAATAAATTTATTTATTATAAATAATGGAAAAATAGTTTTAATATTTTAAAAATCATTTAAATATAATTTAAAGGTTTTAAGTTATAAAACATAACTTTTAGTATTTTGTCATGAAATACATTAATATTTTTATATTAATGGCGAGTTAATTAATAATGGTTTTAAATACTTTAAAATCATTTAAAGGCGATATTAAGGTATTAAAAATACTTTTAGTTATAATAAATAATTTATAATATTATGACATGTATTTCATTAATATTTGAAATTAATTAAATATTAATGATTATAGAATTATGTGGTATTTTAAATCATTTAAAAATGATATTAATGATTAAAAATCATTGTAAATGATAATAATTATTTTAAAATTATTATGAGCTATTGAAAAATGTTTTGATTAATAATAAATTATTTAAGATAATATTGAAGCGTTTAAGTAGAGTCTTATTGAAACCAGGCTCGATAATTATCCGATTATGCAATCAGGACGTCGAAATTGTACCGAACTCAACTCAGACTGAAATAGTTTGACTCGATATCGGGGTCTTATGTGTTTTAGTGACTGTCAAGGATATGTGCTTATGTGTTTAAGTTATATTATGATTGTATATAGCAGTAGTATATGTGATGATATTATTCTAATTGGGAGATCGATATTATCAATATTAGGTCTTCAGCTGAAGCTAAAATAGATTGCTTAGTAGTAGTCGACGGTAAAAGCAAGTTACTCAAACTATACTTTTAACTAGTGATTAATCATTATTGATTACATCACATCTATAATTTATTGATTCGCACATTGTGCATGTTGTATATGTTCATCAGGTATGAAAGGCTGATCACCTTCATTACCATTTGGTTTAGTTATAGTTGTTCATGTTCATTGTTGGCCATTCATTTTTATTGTCTCGGTCTTTCAGTTATGAAAATCGATTCATGTTCTTTCACAATTATTATATTGTTGAAAGTTTTTCAGCTTATTATTCATTCTTTCAATCATGATATATCTTTCCTTGAACTTAAAATCGCTGGGCAAACTTGTTGCTCACCCTTGTTATATCATGATAAACATTTCAGATTAAGATGAAATATCGAATACAAGAAAAGTCAAAGATAATTCCAACATTGGATTATTGTACAAGTTAAAATTGTAATAGTATTGTATGATAATGACATTGTATGTCGATTAGGATTTTGAATTCCGATATTAAGTTAAGGTTATAGACCTTGGGGATTATTTATAAATGTATTTGTATAAACAAATTATGTTTATATCTTCCACAATAGTTATAGAATTGGAGTACAAGATTCGTGGTGATTAATAGTACCCGGATTTGGGGACGCTACAGGTTGTATCAAAGTTGTAGGTTATAAACCTTAGGTAGGGTTACCTTAGGCTAATAACCACATGGATATGAATAAGGACTAACTCAAATAGAGTTAGTGTATCAATAAGATTTAAAGATGAATCTCGACAAGTTATAAAAGATACAGAGTTACCTAACTCTGATAATAACGATTAACAGTAGTAATGAATAGATAGCTAGAGTGTAAAAGACTAAAAGCATAACGTGAAAGAAACTCGTAAAACAAAATGATCATAACATAGAAATGAATCGTAATATAATACGATGAGATCACATCGTGATCTGATAAGGTCATAGCAGGGAGGAGGATCAATCGAATGATTGAAAATTTTATAGCAAAATTGTTGTGTGTCAGTTGTACTATGAATCAGTACTATTCAAACTCAGAAAAGCGTTGTGAATGATGCAATACGGATAAAACAAAATTCGTATGGAGTAAGTATGGGGCTAGGATTATGTTGGATTTTAATTGAGGACTCATGTCAGTAACTAAGTTGTATGATTTCTTGTATGGGCGGAGAATTTGTACTTGGTTTGAGAACCACTTAGCTTCCTATATTGATATAGTGGTTAAGTTGAACAATTCTTTGTATGGGCGAGGAATTGTGTAAGACCCCAACTTTTATAAATAAAGATGAATTTTCTATAAATATCATTTTTGAATATTATGGAGTAAATTTGATATAATGTTATAGTTGTGAGTAATATTTATAAATTTTGCAAAGTACGCAAGTTGTTATATAATATTCGATTGGTCGGGGAATATTCGTTTTAACAGGGAATATTCGTACAATGGCACAATCATTGGTGGATCCCCATGTAATTATTGTCGGATTGAAAAGCGATAAAATATTTTATGAAAAAATAACGGCGAAAGTTTTACCGTTAATCTGTTGAAACACCGGTGTAAAAAATACGATGTCTGGCGTGGTTGCATAGTAGACACACGGTATTGATTATTGATGCTTACGTGAGAAGTCACTCAGTTTTGTTCAATTATTACTATAGTAATTATTGCATAGTATCTCACGTTATTTGATTCAATTATTGTCAATATTGTATATATTATTAAATCAATAATTGAGACGACAAGATTATTAATATTATTATTTGCAATATTAACGATGTCTAGAAGTTACATCGAAGAGGTTTGGTCACCTAATTGCACGCATGATAGGAGAAATCTTTATTGGAAAGCCCCTCTTTCACAGGAGCGACACAGTCGAGATTAATAGTGTGAATAATAATAATGATGATGAGTTTTGTTTTATTAGTATTATTAATGTAATAAAATAGAAAAGCTTTTTATATAAAGCAGTAATACTTTTATAAAGTTATTCGTTTTATTAGACTATAAATAGAATATATGATATTCTATTATGCATAGTGTTTGCATAGTAAAATCTTTTTATATAAAACAGAATACTTTTATAAAGTTATTTGTTTTATTAGACAATAATTAGAATATATTATATTTTATTATGCATAGTGTTTTGCATAGTAAAATCTTTTATATAAAATAGAATACTTTTATAAAGTTATTCGTTTTATAAGATTATAAATAGAATTTTATTGTATTTTATTTAAAAGATTTTGTTTTAAATCTGGACCGTCCGATTAAAGTAAATCAATATGGACCGTTCATGAATTAGTTACTATGCAGTCCATTCTTCTATAAATAGAAGCTCATTCCTTCATTATTTCTTATGAATTCACTGAAACTCTAGAGAGAGAAACTATAGAGAGAAAGAAGAAAAATGTTCTGCTACTTCACTACTTCTATATCCAGTACTCTTCTTTCTAAAGGTAAGGGATATTATTTGTTGTACTCGTAAGGGGTATTATTTCTTTCATATTCATAAAGAGAAATTCTGTTATTCCATTCTTTATTATTCATTGGAATAACTTTTGTATATCGGGATATGTGGCGCCCCAAAATAGGTATACATCACCCATCTTGAGTGCCAGATACATGGTACGTAATTCAAATACAACTTAATAATACAAATATAGGTGTACAATACGACAAAACATAAGTCGTGAGTTTGAATACAAATATTGTCTACTAGAGATTATACAAACTCAAAAGGAGTCCTCATTACAATTGTTATCACACTATTTCACAGAATAGTGAGGACTACTAATGCTATCATCTGGCTCGTCACTCCGTTCCCCGACTAGTCCCTACTACATTCTCATTTCCTGAAGAGAATAATGAAAGTAAAAGGGTGAGCTCAACTAGCCCAGTAGGAAATATTATGATTAAGATAATGCAGAATATATTATCGTTAGCCTTTAACAGTGTTAAACTGATACAATATAACAACCATCAAGTTTAACTGCAGTGGAACAAGCAATCCAATAAAAGAGTCAAGTAGAGAATAAAATCTACTATCTTTTATGATTTAAAAGGTTTTTCATCACTTTTATCATTTGGGACTCAAATTTTAATAAATAATCCACATCATCGAATCACCCCTACACTACTGACGAGGATATTCTTTAGTATCACGACCATAATTATCCATGCACTACTGGGCCAAGAATATTTGTGTATTTAATAATGGTCATGATCATGCCAACAATCGTCCATCAATGCACTCACGGGCCAATGAGGACTTTTACCACATCATTTGTAACATTACTGGGCCATGATTACACGAATAATCACTGGTCATAATCATACCAAGTCCATCTATGCACCTTCTGAATACGAGATGACTTTCAAAAAATATAAACATGAGGATGATGACAATGATATACGAATTCAATAAAAACAAGTTCAAGAATTAATTTATCTGAGAACTAATAATGTCCAAATTGTCAACATGATGCTTTGCTTTGTAGAGTAAAATTCAAGAATGCTCGGAAGAATATTTCCATGAAAAGATCTTTGGATGAAGCGCAAATATCAAGGATATTCCACTAATTTCATGGAGTATAGAAGTCAAAACTTTAACCAATTGAGTATAACAAGGAATGGAATAACAAAAGAAATCACCGGGCATGCGATAGAGCCGCACATGCAAAAGTTATTCAATGAGAATAATAAATAACGGAATTAGGTCCGGCGTAAAAGCGCATGAGACGAGGATATTTCAACAGAATAATAAAAGAGCGGAATCAGTCCGGCACAAAAACGCATGCACAAGATATTCCAACAGAATAATAAAGAAGCGGAACCAGTCCCGGCGTAGAACGCATGAACATGATGTTCTAACGAGAATGATAAATAATGGAACCGGTCCGTCCGTAAGAACGCACGACAGGATGTTCCAACAGAATGATAAAGAATGGAATAATGTAAGAATTTCACCAAGTATAGGGGTAGCACTGCGTATCTGAGTTATTCAATAGAATAATAAAGAATGGAATAATGAAGTTCTCTTCATGGATAAGAAAGAAATAATACTCCTACGAGTCTGACAAATAATATTCCCTACCTTTAGAAAAAGCTGGATCTTTGGAATAATGAGGTATGAGACTTCTTCTTCTTCTTTCTATATTTTCTCTCTATAATAATCGCTCTAAAGCTTTTGTGAATTGGTGAGAAATGAAGGAAGAATGAGCTTATTTATAGAAAAATATAGTTTCGATAATTGCACGTTTTGGGGCTCGAAAAACTTCAGTACAATACCTCCAACTTTTCCTTTATTTTTAATTAATCATGGAAGTATTATCAAACTTGCACCACCCCCCCTAATAGTAAATAATGTGATTCAATAGTAAATTATGTGAATCAATAGTTCTAGAACATGTGAAAATAATGAATTACGATATAGTACCTCCATCTATACCTCCATTTTTAACTTAGTCATGCAAGTATTATCAATCTTGCACCAACTCCCCTAATAGTAACAAGAATGTGAAACAATAGTATACATATATGAACAAATAGTTATAATCATGTGAAATAATAGCAATCAATTGCTCATTTATCCGGTTAAATACCCGATTGGTCAATATAACCTCCAGACATTAATTATTATTGAAATAATTGTCGATTTTCACTAACACAAATAATTCCAACATAATGAAACCATTTTTATCAAAAATATAAATTTTGAAATTTCGAAGTTTGACTTTTCTCAAAAAATTCAACTGTTGACTTTTTGACCAAATAGTGAATTCCGGAAAATTTTGTGTTTATAGACTATTTTTACTAATTTCATCGTTAGGACTCAAATATCACGTCGCGTCTCCAAATTCAACTCGAACACAACTTCAATTTTAATAACATTCATCATTAATATTATAACTCACAATATTTATCAACCAGTCGTTCCTCGGGGAAAGAGGGGCTTTCAATAAGGATTTCTCCCTATTGGCGCGCAATTAGGTGACCAAACCTCTCATTTACAGAACTTTTAGACATTGTAAATATTGCAATTTAATAATATGAATAAATTTATCGTCTCAATTATTGATTTAATAAAATAATATATTGTGCAGATGATACTATGACAATAATCGAATCAATAATATGAGAGATATGATGCATCAATTACTGTAGTAATAATTGAGTATAACTGAGTGACTTCTCACGTAAGCATCAATAATCAATACCGTGTGCTACTATGCAACCACGCGTATTACTGTATTTTTACTACCGGGTAGTTCAACAGTTAATGGTAAAACTTTCGCCATTATTTTTATAAAGTATTTTTGTCGTTTTCTCAATCCGACAATTATTCCGTTATGGGGGGTCCACCAATGATTGTGCCTTTTTACGAATATTTCCTGTTAAAACGAATATTCCCCGACCAATCGAATATTATATAACAACTTGCATACTTTGAAAAATTTATAAATATTACCCACAACTATAACATTATATCAAATCCACACCATAATATTCAAAAATATATTTCGAGAAAATTTAATCTTTATTCAAAAATTTGGGGTCTTACAACCTCCCCTTCTTATGAAATTTCATCCTCGAAATTAGGGTGCGTACCTGGTATGTCGAAGAGGTAAAGATATCTTGATTTCATCTCAGATTCTAACTCCCAGGTTATTTCTTCCACATCGTGGTTTCTCTATAAAACTTTGACTTGAGGTATAACCTTGGAGCGTAGAATATGTTCCATCTTATCCAAGATTTTAACAGGAACCTCTTCATACGTTAAATCTTCCGCTATTTCGTCCTGTTCTAACTTAATAATGTGGTTTGGGTCTTTCATATATTTACGTATCATGGATATGTGAAAAACGTTATGAACACGAGACATACTTGGCGGTAAAGTGAGTCTATAGGCCACAGTTCCTACCCGATCGAGGATTAAAAATGGGCCGATGAATCAAGGATTGAGCTTTCCTCTCTTTTCAAATCTTGTAACTCCTTTCCATGGAGCAACACGTAACAACACATGATCTCCTATATCGAATTCCACGTCCTTTCGATGAAGATCAGCATAACTCTTTTGTCGATCTTGTGAGGTTTTTATACGTTATCAGATCATTTAAATCTTTTTCGTAGTCATATGTACCAACTCTGGTCCCAACAACATTGCTTCACCCACCTCATCCCAGCATACTGGAGAACGGCACTTTCTTCCATACAATGCCTCGAATGGAGCCATGCCAATACTTGCTTGATAACTGTTGTTGTAGGAAAACTCCACCAATGGTAAGAACTTGTCCCAACTTCCCTTAAAGTCAAGGACATAGAGTCTTAATAGATCTTCAAGAGTTTGAATCGTCCTCTCTGACTGCCCGTCCGTCTGAGGATGATATGCCGAGCTAAATCGTAAATCCGTGCCTATAGCTTTTTGCAAACTAACCCAAAATCTTGAAGTGAATCTTGGGTCTCGATCAGAAACTATGGATACTGGCATACCATGCAATCTTACAACCTCGTTTATGTACATACGAGCAAGACGTTTAAGTGTATAAGTTTCTCGTATCGGTAAGAAATGAGCAGACTTGGTCAATCTATCAACAATGACCCAAATCGCATCTATGTCTTGAGAAACTTTGGGAAGACCGATAACGAAATCCATGGTAATGTGCTCCCACTTCCATTCTGGAATTTCAAGTGGTTGCAATTGACCTTTTGGTACTTGATTCTTCGCTTTAACTCGTTGATAAATTAGACACCTTGAGATAAATAACACTATCTCTCTCTTCATATTGCTCCACCAAAATGTATGACGAAGATCACGATACATTTTGGTACTCCCAAGATGGATTGCAAACGGTGTGTTGTGCGTATCCATCATGATTTTATACTTTAAATCAGGATCGTTAGGAATACAAAGTCTGGAGTTGACTCGAAGTATTCCTTCTTCATCGATTCTTGCTTCCGGCATATCACCTTTTTGCATTTTCTTCCTCATACGCATCAGCTCCGGATCTGTAACTTGAGCAACTTTAACTTTATCAATTAAAGTCGGTTCTACTCGTATATTCAACATCATCACATGGGTCCTTGGAGTCTTTAACTCTATCTCCATCCTTTGCAAGTCACACAAAATGGGCTTTTGTGTTGTGAATATTGCACTCGTACCCGCACATGATCTTCTACTCAATGCGTCAGCTACCACGTTCACTTTTCTAAGATGGTATTGGATGGTATGATCATAATCTTTCAACAATTCAAGCCAACGTCGTTGTCGCATGTTGATTTCTTTTTGAGTGAAGAAATATTTGAAGCTTTTATGATCCGTAAAGATTTTCACTTTCTCCCCATACAAGTAATGCCTCCAAATTTTAAGTGCGAAGACAACAGTTGCCAACTCTAGATCATGGGTAGGATAATTCCTCTCATATTCTTTGAGTTGTCTTGAGGCATAGGCTATGACTTTCCCATGTTGCATGAGAACACATCCTAACCCTTTGCCCGAAGCATCACTATAGATGACAAATCCCTCCGAACCAGATGGTATTGTCGAGCAGTCTTTGAAATGAGTCTCCTTTGAGTTCTTGAAAACTCTTCCGACATTCCTCGCTCCAATAGAACTTTGTATCTTTCCGAAGTCAATTTGAGTTAATGGAGTAGCGATTCGAGAAAATCCTTCCACGAATCTCCGATAATAACCAGCTAAACCGAGAAAGCTACGTACTTCGGTCACTGATTTGGGTTGCTCCTAGCTTTAAATAGCTTCAATCTTTGCCGGGTCAACGGATATTCCATGACTTGATACTACGTGCCCAAGGAATGCTACTTCCTCAAGTCAGAACTCACATTTATTTAACTTGGCATAAAGCTTATATTCACGAAGCTTTTGGAGTATCAGCCTCAAGTGTTGCTCATGATCTTCACAACTTTTGGAATAAATTAGGATGTCATCAATAAATACGACCACAAAGTGATCCAAATATTCCTTGAATACTCGGTTCATCATATCCATGAAGGCAGCAGGAGCATTAGTCAATCGAAAAGACATGACTAAGAATTCATAATGCCCGTACCAAGTTCTGAAGGCAGTCTTTGGAATATCCTCAGTTTTAACCTTCAGCTGATGATATCCAGAACGAAGATCGATCTTTGAAAAAAATTGTGCTCCTTGTAACTGATCAAATAGGTCATCAATACGTGGCAATGGGTACCTATTTTTGATGGTGACATGATTCAACTCCCGATAATCAATACAAAGTCGCATACTCCCATCTTTCTTCTTCACGAATAGAACAGAGAGCACCCCGAGGAGGCGTACTTAGGGACGAATGAAACCAATGTCTAACAATTCTTGCAATTGGGTTTTTAACTCCTGAAGTTCAATAGGAGCCATTCGATATGGGGCTTTGGAAATGAGTTTTGTATCGGGTTCAAGGTCGATACAAAATTCAACTTCACGCTCTAGGGGTAGGCCAGGAAGTTCATCAGGGAATACGTCAG
The DNA here is from genome assembly GCA_020205615.1 of Panax quinquefolius. Lineage (NCBI taxonomy): Eukaryota > Viridiplantae > Streptophyta > Magnoliopsida > Apiales > Araliaceae > Panax > Panax quinquefolius. The sequence continues at coordinate 89,975,520 of CM035165.1, forward strand.
GAAACTTATTAACAATAGAAATATCCTTCAAATCTGACGTATTTTTGTTTAAATCCGTGACATGAGCTAAGAAAGCTTGACATCCGTTTTTCAATAAACGAATAGCTTTATGGCTTGAGATGACTATGATTGATTTTAATGGTTTGGTCGCTTGAATTCGCATAATAGGTTTATTAGGAATATGAAAGCTAACAACCTTACGAAAACAATCAATTTTAGCATGATGAGTAGTTAACCAATCAATCCCTAGAATCACGTCAAATGCAAGTATTTTTAAAGAGATAAGATCAACAGGTAACGTACGGTTACCGATTTGAATCAAATAAGACTTATAAAAAGTGGATGTAATGAAGGTTTCTCCTAATGGAGTTTCAATAAATAAGTCAAAGTCTAATTTCTCCGGAGTTAAATTTAAACGTTGAGCGCAAGTAGGAGAAATAAAAGAATGGGTAGAACCGGTATCAAATAAGGTATAGACTTCACTAGAGTGTATGATAAGCTTACCCGTGATAACCTCGTTCGGGTTCCTTGCTTTCTGGGAGGTCACAACAAACGTTCTCCCTTGCACTACCGGCTTTGACTTTTCTGGGACGGCCTTTGGTGCCTCCATCCTAGCTGAATTTTTCTTCGGTGAACGACAAAATCGAGCTAAGTGACCTTCTCTTCCACAATTATAATATGCTTTGGACGGCATCGCGCAGTTTGGACTGATGTGCCCCTCCCCTCCCCATTTGAAGCATATGATAGGTGGTCGTTCTCCTTCCTTAACAACGGGTCTTTGGTCTTTGACGTCTTTCCATCATTGTTGAATCTCCTTTTCTTGAAATGTCCATTTTATTGTCTTGGCTATGATTACCACCGAAGTGGTTACCATTTCTGGCATGTTAATTCCCTCCACGTTTGTTGTACCCGCTTCGATGACTGTTACCACTGGTATTTTCATTCTGCCGGCTGCTTTCTCTTGGTTGCGTTGACTCGTTATCGCGCTCCAACAACTGAGCCCTATTTACAACATCTGAATACAAACACAGTTTATGAGAAATAAGATATTGTCGTATCTCTGGTTTCAAACCTCTTAAAAATATTCGAGTCATTCGCTCTTCATTATCAACCAAATGGGATGCAAACCGGGATAACTCCGCAAATTTAGCCTCGTATTGCGACACGATCATATTGTTTTGTTCTAACTTGATAAACTCCGCCTCCTTCATGTGACGAATACTTTCAGGAAAGTACTTGTCGTTGAACAGCTCTTGGAACTTCTCCCAAGACATCTTGAGTGCGTCAGGCTGGGTACGTTTTACAGATTCCCACCAGTAATTTGCTTCTTCATGCAACATAAAGGTGGCGAAGGGAACCTTTTGTTCCTCGGAGCATCCCAAGGCATCAAATATCTTGGTTATCTTCTTTATCCATACTTCCGCCTTAAGTGGTTTTGGCTCTCCAATAAACTTCGGTGGTCCCAGCTCCTTGAACTGTTTGGCGGTGACCGTCCGAGAGTTGCCAATGTTTCCACCTGTATTTTGGATAGGAGCCGCTCTCGCCTGATGTTGCATGAATTGCATGAAGCCTCGGAACATTCTATCGTTCATCATTTGGTCAGTGTTGTTGTTTGCATGAGGATTGTCGCCTTCCTGATGTACATTGTCCTAGTTATTGATCTGTGGAGACTCAACGGTCTCCTGTGCTCCATTGATGTTCTCAACATTCTCGGATGCCATTTTCAAATACTACCACAAAACAAGGGTTAATTGACATGAAACATATTATCCCTACACTCTGACTGACCAATTAAATACCAAATAAACTTAGGTAGGTCATAGTAGCGAAGGAATTTCCCGTCTCTCCCCTCCTAGTTCTAGTGTAACACCCCCTTTCCCAAAAGGAAAAAAGAATGTCACACACAAACATAATAAATACACACCTCTAATAAATCTTAAAATATCTCCAATAAAATTTAATACCAAATGTCACATACTCCAATTTAAATAGAGGGAACTTCACATTTACATAGTCTCTACTAATAAGAAATAAATATCAAAATAGGCCCCAAAACATCCAATTACGAAATCTTAGGAAAAACCAAGTCTAATAATAATCTCAAAAGCTAATCTACTCAATTGGATCAAAGGTAGCTCTCATCACACATATCCTGATCACCCCTGATTACCTGCCGGAAAAAGAACACAGCGTGAGCCAATTGCCCAGTACGGATATGAAAATGAATAAATATATCACAATAAGTAATGAATCTAAAATAGTTGAATGAATGATCACATGTGAATTACAAACGAATTACGAATAGATCAGAATTTATGATTCAATTTACAAATGACTAACACTGTCAATCGAATAATTATAGCCAACAAAATCCCAAACAAATAAGGCTAAATCAAATGGTTATATGGTAACAATTTCATACTGAGCTCAAATACAAATAGCCAAAGGCTAACAAAATACATCGGTAACATGATGTATACAAATCAAATCGGATAGTACGCATGACACAAACGTCACTAATCCGTCGAATAAATCGAATCAAATCAAATACTGGGTCGACCCATACATATCCTGAACAAATATATCAAATGGCCAAAGCTCATACCCAGAGTATACAAAAGGATACGCTGTGGACTAATCACACCGCCACGGAAGGTGTAAGACCCTAACTTATTATTAATGAAATTTAATTTTCTCTATTTATTATTTTGAAATAGTAATGGTTGATTTGATTAATGTGGATAGTTAGGGGTAAGATATGCAAATATTTCAAAATAAGCAAGTGGTTATAAAATATTCATTGTTGTGGGGAATATTCGTTTGGTCGTGGAATATTAAATCTTGTCGAAGAATATTAAATGCGACTGGTATGACCACCATATGTGGGCCCCATGTGAAAGCGATTGGATGAAGAAAGCGACAAATATAAGTTGTTTAAAAAATAGCAGGCGTAGTTATTGCAGATTATCTTGTTAAAATACCCGGTGGTTAAAAACACAAGTAGCACTGCGGTATTGCACCAATTATTGATTCTTACGTAAGAAGGCACTTACTCAATAATGGTTACTGATAATTCTTATTCGATATTTTATTGAGATAATAATTCTTTGCGTTGATATTTTATATTCTTTGTTGTTTGATAATTGTCATTACACAAGATATTTTTCATTATCGAAGCAATAATTCATATTATCTCGAATAATATTATTAGATAACATTATTGGCAATGTCTAGAAAGTTACATCTAAGGAGAGGTTTGGTCACCTAATTAATTGCGCCAAGATGAAGAAATTCTTATTGGAAAGCCCCTCTTTCTTGGGAAGCGTATGCGGTTGTCGATATTGTGATTACGTAATATTATTTGTGAATAATTAATTATTGATTCATATGATGAGAAAAATATTGATTTTATGTGGATATAGATGGAGAAAATTTTTATTGTGACAATTGTTGAAAATTGAAATTTTATCTTTTACGATAAAATAATTCATATTATTATATGTTAATAATATAATAATGGTGATATTTTACAACGAATGTGGGATATATGAGTATCTGAGGAGGAAGAGTATTTTTGTTGCAATAAATGTTTAAAACATGTTAAACATATGATTGGACCCAATTTATTATTTGAAATTTGATTATAGCTTGTAAAATCGCCCGTTTGTGGATTTGGTCAATTTCTATTTGGAATTTGGAAAACTTTCTTCGCAAAGTTGTAGAGAATTCAATTTCCTATACAAACTCATGAGATTCGAATTTTTATGATGAAAGGGCTATTTATTATGAATTATTGAAGTTCAAGCTCAAAATAATTGATTTTTGGAAGTTTAAAATATTTAAAATTAGAAAAACGTTTTTCTTACTTTTTCTAGAATGTGGCATGTGTTTGATGGCTGAAATCAGATTCTAGGCATGTGTAGGAAATATATATAATTATATTATTAATTTATTAAATTTTACGCTTTGGTGTTCTAAGCAATTTCTATAAATAGGGTGCTTAGGTTAGAATTGAAAATCACACGAAGCTGAAGTTTTTCTCTCTATATTATCGGCGTATTGTTGTGAGTATTTTGAGTATACTTTGAGTATTGCTATATCTGGTCTGCAAGTTCAAGTCATAGCCTATATCAGGTGTTTCAATTTAGAAATCTCGATCTTTCGAGGTAAGGGATGTTATTTTCTTCTCAAATGATATTATTTCTTCAATATCATTATCTTTGAAATATTGGTTGGAACTTTTTATCAAATTTGGAATATTTTTCATGTGGGGTTACTATTCATGAGTTCTTATTCACGAGTTACTATTCATGAGTTCTTATTCATGAGTTCTTATTCACGAGTACTATTCATTAAGCGTGAAGATGTTTTTTTTTGTGGAATTTCTATCTTTTGGTGTCGAGTTACTATTCACGTATACGACCACTATTCACATATATCTGACTTTATTCACGAATATGGCACTATTCATAGAAAAATGAAAATTTTTCTTTTTGTCAAAATATCTATTACGGATACTAGCTTTGATTGTATCCATGTTTTGATCATTCTTGAATTTTACACCACTATGATTATTTTTGAGGTATGTTTGAACATGGATAAAGCAAAAGTACGAATCCTTAATCCTTAATCCTTGTCATTTTGTTTCCTTTGGATTCGTTTCTTTAAAAATATTTTTCATCATCCTCGGTCTTAAATGATGATATTATTGAATATCTTTGGCTTGTAGTGCAAAGATGAATGATTTTGAAGAATATCTTTGGTAGTAGTGCAAAGATGAGCAGTGTTTAGATGAACATGACCCAGTGATGAATATCTTTGGCACGTAGTGCAAAGATGAATATTTGATTCGGATGTATATTGATTGATGTTCTGAGGTTAAAAGATGAGCGATGAACTTTTAAATTCATACATAGAAGATAGTAGTTTGCATTCTCTACTTAACTCTTCTAATGAATTATTATTTCATTGCGAATATTGATTTAAAATTTGTTGTCTATTGTATTCTATTAGATTTTTCCTGTTGAAGACTAACGATAATTTGTTGTATATTATCTTAGTCATAATATTCTTTCTTGAGCTAGTTGAGCTCACCCTTTTCCTTTTGTTCCATTTTTTCTTCTCGGGAGGCGAGAATATAAGCGAGTGCAAGTGGGGTATGGAATGAATGTTTTAGAAAGAATTGTTTAGTAGTCCTCACCATTTTTGTAAAATAATGTATCAATAAATGTGATGAGGATTTATTTGAGTATAGATATTGTCTAGAAGATAATATTTGTATTCAAACTCACAGATTTCTTGTTGTAATAATGAAGTTGTAGTTGTTTACATACCATGTATTGACAACTCGGAATAGGTGATGTATACCTATTTGGGGGCGTCGCGGTTAGTATCGAGCTTAGGATATGATCTTTGGCGGAGATCGGGGAATAGAACTAGGAGGGGAGAGCGAGTAAATCCTTCGCTAGTGTGTCCTACTAAGCTTATTTTTTTGTTGGTCGGTATATAAGGATATTATGTGATATATTGATTTCCTTAATTAACCCTTGTTTTATGGCGGTGATTTGAGAATGTCGAATTGAGAATATTAACAATGGAAATGAGCCCGTGGAGAGCGCTGTACTCTACTCACCAACGAGGAGAGCGTGCAGCAAATTTAGCAATGTTCTTCCTGTGAACAACACCATGGCGAGATGATGAGCGAGGGGATGTTTAGAAGTTTTTGCGATTCATGCAAAAATCAGACGAGGAGACTTCGTATTCAAAATACTGAGGAGGAAATGATAGCAATTCACGGGTTGTCCACCAAGCGATTCAAAGAGTTGGGACACACGAATTTAGGGAAAGCGAGATCCGATCATGGCGGAAACATGGGTCAACCAAATTACCAAGATATTCGATGTCTTGGGATGCGGAGGAACGAAGGTTCCATTTGCCACCTTTTATGTTCCGTGGCGAGGCGGACTCTTGGTGGGAGTCTCGTAAGCGTACCCATCCACCGCCGACTCAAGCATGTCTTGGGAAGCGTTTGAAACTATTTAATGACAAATACTTTCTTGAAAGTGTTAAATCGTATATGAAGGAAGTGAAGTTCATCAGATTAGAGCAAAACAACATGGACGGTGTCTCGAGACGAGGCAAAGTTTGCGAGTTATTCGAGTTTGCACCTCATTTGGTGGAGAATGAGGAGCGTATGGCGCGGATGTTTCGAGAGGTTTGAAACCCGGCATACGTCCAATATCTCATTTCTCATAAACTTTCTCTCTATTCGGATGTTGTAAATAGGGCTCAATTATTAGGCGAGATAACGAGTACAGTCCGTGAGGACCATAACTAGGATCGTACGGAGATAGCGATCAACAAGAATAATGATAACCGGCGGAGAAAGAAAGCAGACGGACAAAATGGTAACCACCTCTGGTGGTAATCATGGCCATGAAAATAGAAAAGCGAGTCGGGGAGGAAATTTTTAAAAGGAGATTTAACAATGACCATGTGAAGAAGGCAGCGGTCTGGCAAAGAAAGCGGTTCTAAGGGAGGAGAAACGACCACCCGGTCATATCTTATAAATGCGGAAAAGAGGACATATCGGTCAAAGCGCCCTAGCAGTTTAAGGTATGCTATAATTGTGGAAAAGAAGGACATATCGCTTTCGAGATTATGCGGTAGTGAAAACCTAGTTCAGTGAGGGACGGTGACTCAAAAATCATCCCGAGAAAAGTCAAAGTCAAGCGATTTCGGGAAGAGCGTTTGTTGTGGATCGGTCATAATCACGAGGAAACAAACGAGGTGATCACGGGTAAGCTATTTATAAATTCTTGCGAAGTTTATACCTTACTTGATCAAGGTGCTACCCATTCATTTATCTCTCTGCATGTGCTCAGCGTTTAAACTTGACTCAGGAGAAATTAGACTTTGACCTATCTGTGGAAACTCAGTTAGGAGAAACTTTCATCACATCCTTTGTTTATAAATCTTGTTTGATTCAAGTTGGCACCATCACCTTACTGTTGACCTTATCTCTTTAAAGATACTTGCTTTTGATGTGATTTTAGGGATTGATTGGTTAACTACTCATCATGCCAAAATTGATTGTTTTCATAAGGTTGTTAGTTTTCATATTCCTAACCAACTGTTGTATGCGAATTCAAGCAACTAAACCATTAAAATCAATCACCATCATATCTAATCATAAAGCTATTCGTTTATTGAAAAAGCGGATGTCAAGCTTTCTTAGCCCATGTTATGGATTTGAATAAAGACACGTCAAATTTGAATAATATTCTGTTGTTATTGACTTTCCGACGTATTTCTTGAAGAACTTCCGTCTACCCCGAGCGTGAAGTTGAATTCTTTATTGATCTTGAACCCGGTACAAAACCCATTTCTAAAACCCCATATCGAATGGCTCCTATTGAACCCGGGGAGTTAAAGGTCCAACTACGTGAATTGTTGGACATCGGTTTCATTCGTCCTAGTACATCTCCTTGGGGTGCTCTGTTTTATTCGTAAAGAAGAAAGAGCGGGAGTATGCGACTTTGTATTGACTATCGGAATTGAACCATGTCACCATCAAGAATAGGTATCCTCTACCTCGTATTGATGACTTGTTTGACCCGATTGCAAAGGGCACAATTCTTTTCAAAAATCGATCTTAGATTCGGATATCATCGGTGAAGATTAGAGGCGAGGATATTCAAAGACGCCTTTAGAACTCGATGCGGGCATTATGAATTCTTAGTCATGAATTTCGGATTGACTAATGCTCCTGCTGCTTTCATGGATATGATGAACCGAGTATTCAAGGAATATTTGGATCGGGATTCGTTGTTGTTTTTATTGATGACATCCTCATATATTCCAAAAGTCGTGAAGATCATGAGCACCATTTGAAATTTGGTACTCCAAAGGCTTCGTGAAAACAAACTATATGCCAAATTGAAGAAATGCGAGTTTTGGCTTGAGGAAGTAGCATTCCTTGGGCGCGTGGTGTCGAAACATGGAGTATCTGTTGATCCGACGAAGATTGAAGCAATACAAAGTTGGGAGCAAGCAAAAGTGGTGATCAAGTACGTAGTTTTTGGGCTTATTTGGTTATTATCGGAGATTCGTGGAAGGGTTTTCTCGAATTGCTACTCCATTAACCCAATTAACTTCGGAAGGATACAAAATTCGTTTGGAGCGAAGAATGCGAGAAGAGTTTCCAAGAGCTTAAGAGGAGACTTATTTAAGACTGTTTCTAACAATACCATCCGGTTCGGATGGATTTGTTATCTCTGACGATGCTTGTGCAAAGGGTTAGGATGTGTTCTCATGCAACGTGGGAAAGTCATAGCCTATGCCTCATGACAACAAAAGAGTATGAGAGGAATTATCCTACTCATGATCTAGAGTTAGCGGCCCGATCGTTTTCGCGCTAAAAATATGGAGGCACTATCTATATGGGGAGAAAGTGGAGATATATTCGGACCATAAAAAGCCTTAAATATTTCTTCACTCAAAAAGAACTCAACACGCGGCAATGACGTTGGCTCGAACTATTGAAGACTACGACCACACTATTCAATACCATCCCGGAAAAGCGAGCGTGGTAGGTGACGCATTGAGTAGAAGATCATATATGCGAACGAAAAGTGCGATGATGTCAAGTATCGCATAGAGCCAACTTTAATAGAAAAAGTTAAGGTTGCTCAAGCCATCGACCCGGAGGTGATGCGTATGAAGAAGAAAGTACAAGAAGGAGCTATTAGGGCGAGAATTGATGAAGAAGGAATACTTGAGTCCACTCTAGACTTTGGGTTCTAACGACTCGATTTGAAGTACAAGATTATGATGGAGGCACACAATACACCATTTGCAATCCATCACGGAAGTACTAAAATGTATCGTGATCTTGACATACATTTTGGTGGAACAATATGAAGAGAGAGATTGCAAAGTTTATCTCGATGTGTTTAACTTGTCAATGTGTAAAGGTAGAGCATCTAGTACCTAAGGGTCCGTTGCAACCACTTGAGATTAGAAATGGAAGTGGGAACATATTACCATGGATTTCGTTACGGGTCTTCCTACGGTTTCTCAAGGCATCAATGCTATTTGGGTTATTGTTGATAGATTAACCAAGTCTCGCTCATTTTTCTTGCCGATCACGGAGACTTATTCCTTAAACGTCTTGCTAGTATATACGTGAATGAGATTGTAAGGTTGCATGGCATGCCGGTATCCATAGTTTTGGATCGTGACCCAAGATTCACTTCAAGATTTTGGGTTAGCTTGCAAAAAGCTATGGAGCGCAGATTTGCGATTTAGTTGACGCATACCATCCCCAAAGCAGACGGACAATCGAGAGGACTATTCAAACTCTTGAAGATCTATTAAGACTACGTGTCCTAGACTTCAAAGGCGATTTAGGATAAGTATTTACCATTGGTGGAATTCTCCTACAACAGCAGTTATCGGCAAGTATAGGTGTGGCTCCATTTGAAGCATTATATGGGACGAAAGTGTCGCTCTCCAATATGTTGGGATGAGGTGGGTGAAGCAACATTGTTGGGACCAGGAGTTAATACGTATGACTCACCGAAAAGATCCAAATGATTCGACAAGCGTATACAAAGCGGCACAAGATCGACAAAAGAGTTATGCGGATCTTCATCGAAAAGAACGTGGAATTTAGTGTAGGGATCATGTATTGTTGTGAGTTGCTCCATAGAAGGGAGTTACAAGATTTGGGAAGAGAGGAAAGCTCAATCCACGATTTATTGGTCCATTTCAAATTCTTGACCGAGTAGGAAATGTAGCTTTATAGACTCGCGTTACCTCAAGAGTATGTCTCGTGTTCATAATGTGTTTCACATATCTCGTACTTAAGTAAATATGTGAAAGACACGAATCACGTTATAGAGTTAGAACCAGGATGAGATAGTAGAAGACTTAACGTATGAGGAGGTACTGTCAAGATTTTGGATAGGAAGGAGCATGCCCCTACAGCAAAGGTCATACCTGAGTTAAAGTTTTGTGGAGGAATCATCTTTATAGAGGAAATGACCTGGGAATTAGAAAGCGGAAATGAAAGCGAGGTATCCTCACCTTTTGAAACACCGAAGTACGTCACGTCCAATTTCGAGGACGAAATTTCATAAGGAGGGAGGTTGTAAGACCCCAACTTATTATTAATGAAATTTAATTTTCTCTATTTATTATTTTGAAATAGTAAGGGTTGATTTGATTAATGTGGATAGTTAGGGTAAGATACGCATAAATATTTCAAAATAAGCAAGTGGTTATAAAATATTCATTGTTGTCGGGGAATATTCGTTTGGTCGTGGGAATATTAAATCTTGTCGGGGAATATTAAATGACGAATGACGACCATATGTGGGCCCCATAATGAAAGCGATTGGATGAAGAAAACGACAAATATAAGTTGTTTAAAAATAATTGGCGTAGTTATTATCAGATTAATCATTGTTAAAATACCCGGTGGTTAAAAACACAAGTAGCACTGCAGTATTGCACCAATTATTGATTCTTACGTAAGAAGGCACTACTCGATAATGGTTACTGATAATTCTTATTCAATATTTTATTGAGTTAATAATTGTTGCGTTGATATTTTATATTCTTTGTTGTTTCAATAATTGTCATTACGGTATTTTCATTATCGAAGCAATAATTCATATTATCTGAATAATATTATTAGATAACATTATTGGCAATGTCTAGAAAGTTACATCAAGGAGAGGTTTGGTCACCTAATTTGCGCCATGAAGAAGAAATTCTTATTGGAAAGCCCCCTCTCACTGAAGGAGGCGCACGGTTGTCGATATTGTGATTACGTAATATTATTTGTGAATAATTAATTATTGATTCATATGATGAGAAAAATATTGATTTTATGTGGATATAGATGGAGAAAATTTTATTGTGACAATTGTTGAAAATTGAAATTTTATCTTTTTTACGATAAAATAATTCATTTATTATTATATGTTAATAATATAATAATGGTGATATTTTTACAACGAATGTGGGATATATGAGTATACGAGGAGGAAGAGTATTTTTGTTGCAATAAATGTTTAAAACATGTTAAACATGTCGGTGGACCCCATTTATTATTTGAAATTTGATTATAGCTGTAAAATCGCTTGGATTTGTGGATTTTGGTCAATTTCTATTTGGAATTTGGAAAAACTTTCTTACGCAAAGTTGTAGAGAATTGAATTTCCTATAAAAATCGCGAGATTTGAATTTTATGATGAAAGGGCTATTTATGATGAATTATTGAAGTTCCGAAGCTCCGAAATAATTGATTTTTGGAAGTTTAAAATATTTAAAATTAGAAAAACATTTTTTCTTACTTTTTCTAGAATGTGGCATGTGTTTGATGGCTGAAATCAGATTCTAGGCATGTGTAGGAAATTTATATAATTATATTATTACTTTATTAAATTTTACGCTTTGGTGTTCTAAGCAATTTCTATAAATAGGGTCTTGGGTTAGAATTGAAAATCACACGTAAGCGAAGTTTTCTCTCTCTATATTATCGAAGCGTATTCTTGTGAGTATTTTGAGTATACTTTGAGTATCTTTATCTGTCTGCAAAGTCCAAGTCATAGCCTATATCAGGTGTTTCAAATTTAGAAGTCTTGATCTTCGAGGTAAGGATGTTATTTTCTTCTCAAATGATATTATTTCTTCAATATCATTATCTTTGAAATATTGGTTGGAACTTTTTATCAAATTTGGAATTTTTTTCATGTCGGGGTTACTATTCATGAGTTACTTATTCACGAGTTACTATTTATGAGTTCTTATTCATGAGTTCTTATTCACGAGTACTATTCATGAAGCGTGAAGATGTTTTTTTTGTGGAATTTCTATCTTTTGGTGTCGAGTTACTATTCACGATACTCAAGACTATTCACGATCTGACCTATTCACGAATACGGCACTATTCATAGAAAAATAAAATTTTTCTTTTTGTCCAAAATATCTATTCGGATACTAGCTTTGATTGTATCCATGTTTTGATCATTCTTGAATTTTACACCACTATGATTATTTTTTGAGGTATGTTTGAACATGGATAAAAAAATCTGAATCCTTAATCCTTAATCCTTGTCATTTTGTTTCTTTGGATTCGTTTCTTTAAAAATATTTTTCATCATCCTCGGTCTTAAATGATGATATTATTGAATATCTTTGGCACATGTAGTGCAAAGATGAATGATTTCTGAAGAATATCTTTGGTAGTAGTGCAAAGATGAGCAGTGTTTAGATGAACATGATTAATGATGAATATCTTTGGCACTGTAGTGCAAAGATGAATATTTGATTCGGATGTATATTGATTGATGTTACGGGGATAAAAGATAGGCGATGAACTTTTAAATTCATACATAGAAGATAGTAGTTTGCATTCTCTACTTAACTCTTCTAATGAATTATTATTTCACTGCAAATATTGATTTAAAATTTGTTGTCTATTGTATTCTATTAGATTTTTCCTGTTGAAGACTAACGATAATTTGTTGTATATTATCTTAGTCATAATATTCTTTCTTGAGCTAGTTGAGCTCACCCTTTTCCTTTTGTTCCATTTTTCTTCTCGGGAGGCGAGAATATAGCGAAATGCAGTGGGGTATGGAATGAAGGTTTTAGAAAGAATTGTTTAGTAGTCCTCACCATTTTTGTAAAATAATGTATCAATAAATGTGATGAGGATTTATTTGAGTATAGATATTGTCAGAAGATAATATTTGTATTCAAACTCACGATTTTCTTGTTGTAATAATAAAGTTGTAGTTGTTTCTGTACCATGTATTGACAACTCAGAATAGGTGATGTATACCTATTTTGGGGGCGTCACAGAAGGTGTCATGCCCTTGTGTCAAGAGGACATGCCTGTGGTACCCCCACAGATGGTTAGCTCAAGTATACCCTAAGGATCAAACTACAAAATGTAAGCCAAAAGGGGTTCAAATCACAAGGCTTACATGACCATATTCAAATGAGGTCGAATTATCAAATACAAACATTACAGATTATCACAATATGTCAATGATCAAAATGACTCCCGAATGTGAACTAAAATATACGAACAATGGTACAAACGAATAAAGTCTCCAAAACATACTGACACGATTAAATAGTTCAAGGAGTTCAAATACGAATTTTAATATCAACGCCAAAACGAAACTATTACAATAAATTGGACAACAAGGAATAATCCTAAGAAGAAATACCAAATTTCTAAACGAATAACAAAGCGAACGGATTATATTTAAAAGAGTCTCGCTGAAAAAGTACGGAATCCGTACCTTAATATAGTACCAAAATAATTCGCTGAATCCAAATATCACCCGCTAAACTCCCTCAATCCGATCTAATTGTCAAAATAAAATATAATACACATAATTAAATTATGAACTCATACAAATTATATTTTCATAAATTCAATAATTTTAACGACGAAGCTGTAGTATAAAAATATATATATATATATAACTAACGAAAATGTAATATTATATATATATAGCTAACATACAAAAGATATACTATATATATAATTAGTATGAAATCACAGGTTTACAATATATATATATATATATATATATATATATATATATATATATATATATATATATATATATAAATCTAATTGCGGGTAACATACATATTTACACACATCTATGTTCAGACTCTCATCAGTTATTCAATGTCCAATCAAAGTAATATATTTCTAGGGAATAAACAAATCATATTAATAGTACTATCACATATTGTAGAAATTTACTTGGCTTAAATTTATACCCACAACCCAATAAAAGAAGAAAGGACTTGCTCTAGTTTCTTCCCTTTTGATCTCCCTGCCGCCGCCTCCTTTTCTTTTAATGTTATACCCACGATTTATTTCATCAGACTTAATAAGGTATAGCTAGGTTTTAATGATTTAATTATTACTATATATATATATATATATATATATATTAATACTCTTAATTTAAATAGGAATTAAAATTACACAAATATATTTTAGACCCAATTAATTAAAAGACCCAATTCAATGTAATCATTTACTTATTATGGTCCAAATAATTTAAATAGAATCTGACCCAAACATTTTATTTTATAATATTACATCTAGTCTCACATCTTAGCCAGGGATCATATCCCTAAGCTTTGATACCAACTGTGACGCCCCCAAAATAGGTATACATCACCCATCTTGAGTCGCCTTGATATCATGGTATGTAATTCAAATATAACTTAATAATACAACTGTCGTGTACAATACGACAAAACATAAGCTGTGAGTTTGAATACAAGTATTGTCTACTAGAGATTATACAAACTCAAAAGGAGTCTTCATTACAATTGTTATCACACTATTTCACAGAATAGTGAGGACTACTAATGCTATCATCTGGCCCGTCACTCCGTTCCCCGACTAGTCCCTGCTACGTTCTCATTTCCTGAAGAGAACAATGAAAGTAATAGGGTGAGCTCAGCTAGCCTAGTAGGAAATATTATGACTAAGATAATGCAGAATATATTATCGTTAGCCTTCAACAGTGTTAAACTGATACAATATAACAACCATCAAGTTTAACTGCAGCAGAACAAGCAATCCATTAAAAGAGTCAAGTAGAGAATAAAATCTACTATCTTTTATGATTTAAAGGTTTTTCATCACTTTTATCACTTTGGGACTCAAACTTAATAAATAATCCACATCATCGAATCACCCCTTCACTACTACGACGATGATATTCTTTAGTATCACGACCACAATTATCCATGCACTACGGGCCAAGAATATTTGTGTATTCAATAATGGTCATGATCATGCCAACAACTGTCCATCAATGCACTACGGGCCAATGAGGACTTTTACCACATCATTTGTAACATTACGGTCATAATTACATCTTATAATCCCTGGTCATAATCATACCAAGTCCATCTATGCACTATAGGCCACAGATAAGTTTCAAAAAAATATAAACATGAGGATGATGACAATGATATAAGAATTCAATAAAACAAGTTCAAGAATTAATTTATACAGGAACTAATAATGTCCAAATTGTCAACATGATACTACTTTGTAGAGTAAAATTCAAGAATGCTCAGAAGAATATTTCCATGAAAAGATACTGGATGAAGCGCAAATATCAAGGATATTCCACTAATTTCATGGAGTATAGAAGTTAAAACTTTAACCAACTGAGTATAACAAGGAATGGAATAACAAAAGAAATCACCAGGCATGCGATAGACCGCATGAGAATGAGTTATTCAACAGAATAATAAATAACGGAATTAGGTCGGCGTAAAAGCGCATGAACGAGGATATTCAGCAGAATAATAAAGGCGGAATCGGGTTCGTACGTAAAAGCGCACGATGACGAGGATATTCAACAGAATAATAAAGAGCGGAACCGAAGTCCAGACGCGAGAACGCATGAACATGATGTTCCAGCAGAATGATAAATAATGGAACCAGTCCCGGCGTAACGCACATCTGATGGATGTTCCAACAGAATGATAAAGAATGGAATAACATAAGAATTTCACCAAGTATAGGGTAGCCCGCGTATACAGGTTATTCCAATAGAATAATAAAGAATGGAATAACAGAAGTTCTCTTCATGGATAAGAAAGAAAGAATACTCCCTACGAGTACAACAAATAATATTCCTTACCTTTAGAAAAACTGGATACTGGAATAGTGAGGTAGCAGACTTCTCTTCTTCTTTCTATAATTTCTCTCTATAATAATCACTCTAAAGCTTTTGTGAATTGGTGAGAAATGAAGGAAGAATGAGCTTCTATTTATAGAAAAATATAGTTTCGATAATTGCACGTTTTGGGGCTCGAAAAATTTCGAAAGACAATACCTCCAACTTTTCCTTTATTTTAATTTAGTCATGGAAGTATTATCAAACTTGCACCACCTCCCTAATAGTAAATAATGTGATTCAATAGTAAATTATGTGAATCAATAGTTTTACACATGTGACAATCTGAATTACGATATAGTACCTCCATCTATACCTCTATTTTTAACTTAGTCATGCAAGTATTATCAATCTTGCACCAACTCCCTAATAGTAACAAGAATGTGAAACAATAGTATACACATTTGAACAAATAGTTATAATTATGTGAAATAATAGCAATCAATTGCTCATTTATCCAGGTTAAATACAGGATTGGTCGATATAACCTCAGGGACATTAATTATTATCGAAATAATTATCGATTTTCACTAACACAAATAATTCCAACACTGATGAAACCATTTTATCAAAATATAAATTTTGAAATTTCTAAGTTTGACTTTTCTAGAAAAATTTAAGCTGTTGACTTTTTGACAAATAGTGAATTAGAAAAATTTTGTGTTTATAGACTATTTTACTAATTTCATCGTTCGGACTCAAATATCACGCTTGCGTCTCCAAATTCAACTCGAACACAACTTCAATTTTACTAACATTCATCATTAATATTATAACTCACTGATATTTATCAACCGTGTCGTTCCCGGAAAGAGGGGCTTTCAATAAGGATTTCTCCCTATTGGTAGCGCAATTAAAGGTGACCAAACCTCTCATTGATGAGAACTTCTAGACATTGTAAATATTGCAATTTAATAATATGAATAAATTTATCGTCTCAATTATTGATTTAATAAAATAACATATTATGCGAGATGATCTTATGACAATAATCGAATCAATAATATGAGAGATATGATGCGCAATTCTTGTAGTAATAATTGAGTATAAGCGAGTGACTTCTCACGTAAGCATCAATAATCAATACTGGTGTGCTACTATGCAACCACGCAGCGTATTCTTTGTATTTTACTACCGGGTAGTTCAACAGTTAATGGTAAAACTTTCGCCGTTATTTTTATAAAGAATATTTGTCGTTTTCTCAATCCGACAATAATTTTGTTGTGGGGGGTCCACCAATGATTGTGCCTTTTTACAACCTCCCCTTCTATGAAATTTAATCTTTATTCAAAAAGTTGGGGACTTACAACCTCCCCTTCTTATGAAATTTCGTCCTCGAAATTAGGGTGCGTACCTGGTATGTCGAAGAAGTAAAGATATCTTGATTTCATCTCAGATTCTAACTCCCAGGTCATTTCTTCCACATCGTGGTTTCTCCATAAAACTTTGACTTGAGGTATAACCTTGGAGCGTAGAATATGTTCCTTCTTATCCAAGATTTTAACAGTAACCTCTTCATACGTTAAATCTTCCGCTATTTCGTCCGGTTCTAACTCAATAATGTGGTTTGGGTCTTTCACATATTTACGTATCATGGATATGTGAAAAACTTTATGAACATGAGACATACTTAGCGGTAAAGTGAGTCTATAGGCCACAGTTCCTACCCGATCGAGGATTAAAAATGGGCCGATGAATCAAGGATTGAGCTTTCCTCTCTTTCCAAATCTTGTAACTCCTTTCCATGGAGCAACACGTAACAACACATGATCTCCTATATCGAATTCCACGTCCTTTCAATGAAGATCATCATAACTCTTTTGTCGATCTTGTGAGGTTTTTATACGTTGTCAGATCATTTGAATCTTTTCCGTAGTCATATGTACCAACTCTGGTCCCAACAACGTTGCTTCACCCACCTCATCCCAGCATACTGGAGAACGACACTTTCTTCCATACAACGCCTCGAATGGAGCCATGCCAATACTTGCTTGATAACTGTTGTTGTAGGAAAACTCCACCAATAGTAAGAACTTGTCTCAACTTCCTTGAAGTCGAGGACATAGAGTCTTAATAGATCTTGAGAGTTTGAATAAATCCTCTCCAACGCCTGGTTAAATGCGAGGATGATATGCCATTTAACGAATATTCCCTGTTAAAACGAATATTCCTTGACCAATCGAATATTATATAACAACTTGCGTACTTTGTAAAATTTGTAAATATTACCCACAACTATAACATTATATCAAATCCACACCATAATATTCAAAAATATATTTCGAGAAAATTTAATCTTTATTCAAAAAGTTGGGGTCTTACAGGCTACCATATACTTGGTGAAATTCTTCTGTTATTCAATACGTTATCATTATGTTGGAATAACTTTTGTCTATCGCAATACCGCATGCATGGTGATTTACATTATTATTCCGTTCTTTATCATTAGTTGGAACATCCTCTCTCGTGCTTTATGCATGACTGGTTCCGATTCTTTATTATTACATTGGAACATCACATGCGTGCTTTACGCATGACTGTTTCCATTATTTATCATTTTGTTGGAACATCTTGTGCATTCATTTACGCGTGGCTGGTTTAGTTATTCATTATTACATTGGAATAACACATGCATGCTTGATCTATCGCGTACTGGTGATTTTTTTTGTTATTCCATTCTTTATTATACTCGGTTGGTTAAAGTTTTGACTTCTATACTACATGAAATTAGTGGAATATCCTTGATATTTGCGCTTTATCGATATCTTTTCATGGAAATATTCTTACGAGCATTCTTGAATTTTACTCTGAAAAGTATCGTGTTGACAATTTGGACAATAATAGTTCTGGATAAATTAATTCTTGAACTTGTTTTATTGAATTCTTATATCATTGTCATCATCCTCATGTTTTATATTATGTTGAAAGTCATATGTGGCTTGTAGTGCATAGATGGACTTGGTATGATTATGACGAGGGATTATTGATTGTAATCATGGTAGTAATGTACAAATGATGTGGAAAAAGTCCTCGTTGGCCGTAGTGCATTGATGGGCGGTTGTTGGCATGATCATGACCATTAATGAATACGAATATTCTTGGCGTAGTGCATGGATAATTTATGGTCGTGATACTAAAGAATATCCTTGGTACGTGATGCGATGGGGGTGATTCAACGATGTGGATTATTTATTAAGCGAGTCTCGGCGATAAAAGTGATGAAAAACCTTTTAAATCATAAAAGATAGTAGATTTTATTTTCTGCTTGACTCTTTTAATGAATTGCTTGTTCCGCTGCAGTTAAACTTGATGTTTGTTATATTGTATCAGTTTAACACTATTGAAGACTAATGATAATTTATTCTGCTTTATCTTAGTCATAATATTTCTTACTGGGCTAGTTGAGCTCACCCTTTCTGTGACGCCCCCAATATAGGTATACATCAACTATTCTGAGTCGCTAAATACATGGTACATAATACAAATACAATATTTAATATACAACAAGAGAACTGTGAGTTTTAATACAAATACAGTCTTCTAGACAATATCCACTCTCAGAATAAGTCCTCATTATATTTATTGTCACTTTATTTAATGAGAATAGTGAGGACTACTAATACTATCATCGGTCCATCACTCCGTTCCCAGACTCGTCCCGGCTATATTCTCATTTCACGAAGAAACGGTGAAAGAAAGGGTGAGCTCAACTAGCCCAGTAAGAAATATTATGACTAAGATAATGCAGAATAAATTATCATTAGCCTTCAACAGTGTTAAACTGATAAAATATAACAAACATCAAGTTAAACTGCAGCGGAACAAGCAATTCATTAGAAGAGTCAAATAGAGAATAAAATCTACTATCTTCTATGATTTAAAAGGTTTTTCATGACTTTTGTCGCTGAGACTCAGCTTAATAAATAATCCACATCATCGAATCACCCCTACACTACGGCCAAGGATATTCTTTAGTATCACAACCACAAATTATCCATGCACTACGGACCAAGGATATTTGTGTATTCATTAATGGTCATGATCATGCCAACAACTGTTCATTAATGCATTACGGGCCATTAAGGACTTTTACCACATCATTTGTAACATTACTACCGTGATTACAATTGAATAATCCACGGTCATAATCATACCAAGTCCATCTATGCACTATAGGCCACAGATGACTTTCAACAAAATATAAACATGAGGATGATGACAATGATATAAGAATTCAATAAAACAAGTTCAAGAATTAATTTATCCAGGAACTAATAACGTCCAAATTGTCAACATGATACTACTTTGTAGAGTAAAATTCAAGAATGCTCAGAAGAATATTTTTATGAAAAGATACTGGATGAAGCGCAAATATCAAGAATATTCCACTAATTTCATGGAGTATAGAAGTCAAAACTTTAACCAATTGAGTATAATAACGAATGGAATAACAAAAGAAATCACCATGCATGTGGTACTTCAGATAGACAAAGTTATTCAACAGATTAATAAGTAACGGAACCAGGTCAGGCAAAATTTACACGCAAGCGGGATGTTCCAATGAGAATAATAAAGATGGAACCGAAGTAAAGGCGTAAACACAAAGACAGGATATTCCAACAGAATAATAATAAAGATGGAACCAGGTCCGGCGTAAAACGCACGATGCACATATATTCAATATAATAATAAAGATGAGAACCGGTCCCAGCGTAGAACGCCGAGACGGGATATTCAATAGAATAATAATAAAGACGGAATATTAGAAGAATGTCACCAAGTATAGGGTAGTCCGTGTATACTGGTTATTCTAGCAGAATAATAAATAATGGAATAACGAAGTTCTATTTATGAATACAAAAGAAATAATACCCTTTACGAGTACAACAAATAATATCCTTACCGTAAAAAGAAAGCTGAATATAAGAGTAGGGAAGGAGCATAATACTTTTCTATAAGCTTCTCCATAATTTCTCTCTCTAGAGTTTGGTGAATTAAGTAAAAAATAATAAAGGAATGAGCTTCTATTTATAGAAAAATAGAATTGCATAGTAACTAACTCATGAGCAGTCGAGATTGATTTACTTTAATCGACGGTCCATATTTAAATCAAAATCTTTTAAATAAAATATAATATATTCTATTTATAATCTAATAAAATGAATAACTTTATAAAAGATTTTACTATACAAACACTATGCAGTACTTATATGCAAACACTATGCATAATAAAATATAATATATTCTAATTATTGTACAATAAAATAGATAACTTTATAAAAGTATTACATTTTATATAAAAGATTTTACTATTAGCCTAACAAAAGCGAAGAACTTTATAAAAGTATTACATTTTATATAAAAGCTTTTACGTTTTATTACATTAATAATACCAATAAAACAAAAGCGGTGACTTATCACATAAGCATCAATAATCAATATCGTGTTCTTTGTGCGTAACTGGCGTATTCTTTGTATTTTTTAACACCGGTATTTCAACGATTAACGAGTAAAACTTCCATAGTTATTTTCATAAAAAATTTTTGTCGTTTTCTCAATCCAACAATAATTCCGTTGTGGGGTCCACCAATGATTGTCTTGGTTATGCGAATATTCCCTGTTAAAACGAATATTTCCGACCAATCGAATATTATATAACAACTTGCGTACTTTGTAAAATTTATAAATATTACCCACAACTATAACATTATATCAAATTCATTCCATAATATTCAAAAATGATATTTATAGAAAATTCATCTTTATTCACAAAAGTTGGGGTCTTACAACCTTCCCTTCTTATGAAATTTCGCCCTCGAAATTAGGGTACGTACTTGGTATGTCGAAGAGGTAAGGATACCTTGATTTCATTTTAGATTCTAACTCCCAAGTTATTTCCTCAACATCGTGGTTTCTCCACAAAACTTTGACTTGAGGTATAAACTTGGAGCATAGAATATGTTCCTTTTTATCTAAGATTTGAATAGGAACCTCTTCATACATCAAATCTTTCGCTATTTCGTCCGGTTCTAACTCAATAATGTGGTTCGGGTCTTTCATATATTTACGTAACATGGTTATGTGAAAAACTTTATGAGAGACATACTTGGCGTTAAAGCAAGTCTATAGGCCACAGTTCCTACTCGATCGAGGATTAAAAATGGGCCGATGAATCGAGGATTGAGCTTTCCTCTCTTTCCAAATCTCATAACTCCTTTCCATGGAGCAACACGTAAGAACACATGATCTCTATATCGAATTCCACGTCCTTTCGATGAAGATCAAAGATAACTCTTTTTTGTCGATCTTGTGAGGTTTTTATCGTTCTTGGGATCGTTTGAATCTTTTCTGTAGTCATACGTACCAACTCTGGTCCCAACAACGTTGCTTCTCCCACCTCATCCAACCATATTGGAGAATGACACTTTCTTCCATACAACGCCTCAAATGGAGCCATGCCAATACTTGCTTGATAACTGTTGTTGTAGGAAAACTCCACCAATGGTAAGAACTTATCCAACTTCCCTTGAAGTCGAGGACACGAGTCTTAATAGATCTTCAAGAGTTTGAATAGTCATCTCCAACCCGTCCTGTTAAATGCGAGGATGATATCTTTGAGCTAAATCATAAATCTGTGCCCATAGGTTTCTGCAAACTAACCCAAAATCGTGAAGTGAATCTTGGGTCTTGATTTGAAACTATGGATACAGCTGCTAACTCTAGGTCATGAGTAGGATAATTCCTCTCATATTCTTTGAGTTATCTTGAGGCATAGGCTATGACTTTCCCATGTTGCATGAGAACACATCCCAACCCTTTACCCAAGAAGCATCTTTGTGAGCGACAAATCCCTCCGAGGCGGATGGTATTGCCGTAGCAGGTGTTGAAATGAGTCTCCTCTTGAGTTCTTGAAAACTCTTCTCACATTCTTCGCTCCAATAGAACTTTGTATCTTTTGAGTCAAATTTGAGTTAATGGAGTAGCTATTCGAGAAAATCCTTCCACGAATCTCGATAATAACCAACTAAGCCGAGAAAGCTACGACTTGGTCCTTCGATTTAGGTTGCTTCCCACTTTGAATTGCTTTATCTTCTTTGTGGTCAATCGATATTCCATGACTTGATCTGCGTGCCCAAGGAATGCTACTTCCTCAAGCCGAACTCACATTTCTTCAACTTGGCATAAAGTTTGTATTCACGAAGCTTTTGGAGTATCGACCTCAAGTGTTGCTCATGATCTTCACGGCTTTTGGAATAAATAAGGATGTCATCAATAAAAGCGACCACATCCAAATATTCCTTGAATACTCGGTTCATCATATCCATGAAAGGCGGTTAGGAGCATTAGTCAATCCAAAGGACATGACTAGGAATTCATAATGCCATGTCGAGTTTGAAAAGCCGTCTTTGGAATGTCATCGGTTCTAATCTTCAATTGGTGATATCCGAACGAAGATCAATCTTTGAAAAGAATTTGGCTCCTTCTAATTTGGTCAAACAGGTCATCAATCGTGGTAAGTGGTACCTATTTTGATGGTGACATGATTCAACTCCGATAATCAATACAAAGTCGCATACTCCCATCATTCTTTTCACGAATAGAACAGAGCACACCGAGGGAAGTACTTGGGACGAATAAAGCCAATGTCTAACAATTCCTGCAGTTGGGTCTTTAACTCCACGAAGGTCGATAGGAGCCATTCGATATGGGGCTTTGAAATGGGTTTTGTCCGGGTTCAAGGTCGATACAAAATTCAATTTCACGCCTGGGTAGGCCAAGAAGTTCTTTAGGAATACGTCGGAAATTTATTAACAATAGAAATATCATTCAAAGCGGCGTATTTTTGTTTAGATCGTGGCGTGGGCTAAGAAAAAGCGACATCCGCTTTTTCAATAAATGAATAGCTTTATGGCTTGAGATGAGTAGTGATTGATTTTAAAGGTTTGGTTACTTGAATTCGCATAATAGGTTGATTAGGAATATGAAAGCTAACAACCTTACGAAAATAATCAATTTTGCATGATGAGTAGTTAACCAATCAATCCATAGAATCACGTCAAATGCAAGTATTTTCAATGAAATAAGATCGACGGGTAATGTGAGGGTACCGATTTTGAACCAAACAAGGCTTATAAGCGATTGGATGTAATGAAGGTTTCTCCCAAGCGGAGTTTCCACAGATAAGTCAAAGTCTAATTTCTCTGAGTCAAATTTAATCGTTGAGCGCAAGTAGGAGAAATAAAAGAATGGGTAGAACCGGTATCAAATAAAGTATAGACTTCGCTAGAGTTTATGATAAGCTTACCCGTGATGACCTCATTCGGGTTCCTTACTTTCTGGGAGGTCACAACAAACACTCTCCCTTGCACTACCGACTTTGACTTTTCTGGGACGGCCTTTGGTGCCTCCATCCTAGCTGAACTTGTCTTCGGTGAACGACAAAATCGGGCTAAGTGACCTTCTCTTCCACTATTATAACACACTTTGGGCCGGAATCGCTTAGATTTGGATTGGTGATGTGTCCCTCCCCTCCACATTTGAAGCATATGATAGGTGGTCGTTCTCCTTCCTTAACAACAGGTACTGATGCTGATGTCTTTCTATCATTATCGAATCTCCTCTTCTTGAAATGTCCATTCTTATTGCTTTGGCCCTGATTACCACCGAAGTGGTTACCATTTCTGGCTTGTTGATTCCCTCCACGCTTGTTGTCACCGCTTCGATGACTTCTCTCGCTGGTATTATCATTTTGCAAGCTGCTCTCTTTTAGTTGCGTTGACTCGTTATCGCGCTCCACTAACTGAGCCCTATTTACAACATCTGAATACAAACACAGTTTATGAGAAATAAGATGTTGACGTATCTCCGGCTTCAAACCTCTTAAAAATATCCGCGTCATTCTCTCTTCATTATCCACCAAGTGGCATGCAAACCAGGACAACTAGGCAAACTTTGCTTCGTACTGCGACACAGTCATATTATTCTGTTCCAACTTGATGAACTCCACCTCCTTCATGTGACGAATACTTTCGGGAAAGTACTTATCGTTGAATAGTTCTTGGAACTTCTCCCAAGACATTTTCAGTGCGGCACGTTGAGTACGCTTTACCGATTTCCACCGATGTCCGCCTCTCCTCGCAATATAAAGGCGTGAAAGGAACCTTTGCTCCTCGAAAACATCCCAAGATATTAAATATCTTGGTGATCTTTTTTATCCATGCTTCGCACTTAAGTGGTTTTGGCTCTCAATAAACTCCGGTGGTCCCAGCTCCTTGAAGCTGTTTAGCGTTGACCGTCAGGAGAGTTTTCGGTGGTTCCACCTACATTTTGGATGAAGCCGCTTTACTTTCGCTATTGCATGAATTGCATAAAGCCTCCGAACATTCCATCGGTCATCATTTGGTCGGTCTTTGTTGTTTGCATGAGGATTATCGCCTTCATGATGCACATTATCACGATTATTGATATGTGGTGAATCAACGGTGCTTTGTGCTCCATTGCTATTCTCAACATTCTCGGATGTCATTTTCAGAATCGCCACAAAACAAAAGGTTAATTGACATTTAACATATTATCCCTATATTACGACAAAACAAATTAAATACCAAAAAAACTTAGGTAGGTCATACTAGCGAAGGAATTCCCCGTCTCTCCCTCCTAGTTCTATTCTCACATCTTAACCGGGATTATATCCCTAAGCTCGATACCAATCTGTGGCGCCCCAAAATAGGTATACATCACCTATTTTGAGTCGCCAAAAATATGGTATGTAATTCAAATACAATCTTTAATATACAACAAGAGAGTCTGTGAGTTTTAATACAAATCATCTTCTAGACAATATCCACTCTCGAGAATAAGTCCTCATTACATTTATTGTCACACTATTTAACGAATAGTGAGGACTACTAATACTATCATCGGTCCATCACTCAGTTCCCAGGCTAAGTCAAATTTATATTCTCATTTCACGAAGAAGAAACGGTGAAAGAAAGGGTGTGAGGCCACCAAAATTAGGTATACATCACCCATCTTGGGTAGTCGGATACATGGTGCGTAATTTAAATACAACTTACTAATATAAGCGTGCGTGTACAATACGACATAAAGCGTGAGTTTGAACACAAATATTGTCTACTAGATATTATACAAACTCAAAAGGAGTCCTCATTACAATTATTATCACACTATTTCACGAGAATAGTGAGGACTACTAATGCTATCCTCGGACCATTACTACTGTTCACGACTCGTCCCGGCTATATTCTCATTTCACGAAGAGAAACGGTGAAAGAAAGGGTGAGCTCAACTAGCCCAAGAAGAAATATTATGACTAAGATAATTGAGAATAAATTATCATTAGCCTCACAAACAAGTGTTAAGCGATAAAATATAATGAACATCAAGTTTAACTACAATGAACCAAAGAATCCATTAAAAGAGTCAAGTAGAAAATAAAATCTACTATCTTTTATGATTTAAAAGGTTTTTTATCATTGTTATATTTGAGACTCGACTTTAATAAATAATCCACATCATCGAATCACCGTGACTACTACCGAGGATATTCTTTAGTATCACGACCATAATTATTCATGCACTACGGGCCAAGAATAGTTGTGTATTCATTAATGGTCATGATCATGCCAACAATCATCCATCAATGCACTACGACCCGAGGATTTTTATCACATCATTTGTAACATTACGATTACCATGATTACACGAACAGGTCTCTGGTCATAATCATACCAAGTCCATCTATGCACCATACTGCCATGAGATGACTTTCATCACATCATTTGTAACATTACGGGCCATGATTACAAGAATAGTCTCTCGGTCATAATCATACCAAGTCCATCTATGCACTTCATGTGCCACAGATGACTTTCAACATAATATAAACATGAGGATGATGACAATGATATAAGAATTCAATAAAACAAGTTCAAGAATTATTTTATCCGGGAATTATTAACGCCCAAATTGTCAACATGATCTTGTTTTTTGTAGAGTAAAATTCAAGAATGATCGGAAGAATATTTCCATGAAAAGATCTTTGGATAAAACGCAAATATCAAGGATATTCTACTAATTTCATGGAGTATAGAAGTCAAAGTTTTAACCAATTTGGGTATAATAAAGAATGGAATAACAAAAGAAATCACCGTGCACGCGATAATCACAGCGAGTTATTCCAACAGAATAATAATAACGGAACCAGTCGGTGAAATTCACAATCGGCGGGATGTTCCAACGAGAATAATAAATGCGGAATAATAAATGATGGAACCATGTCCGGCAGATAGCATGCAGACGAGGATATTAAAGCAGAATAATAAAGACGGAATAATAAAAAAATGGAACTGTGTGCAGTGTAAAACACATGACAGATATTCAACAGTAATAATAATAAAAGCGGAACCGAGTTAGGTGTAAAACACATGAGACAGGATGTTCCAATGAATAATAGAAGAATGTCACCAAGTATAGGGTAAATGGCGTATACAAAGAGTTATTCCAACAGAATAAATAAGAATGGAATAACATAAGGATTTCACCAAGTATAGGGGTATGCTGGCGTGATACAAGGTTATGTATAGGGTATGCCACTTTTACGAGTTATTCCAACAGAATAATAAAGAATGGAATAGCGAAGTTCTCTTCATGAATAAGAAAGAATAACACCCTTACGAGTACAACAAATAATATTCCTACCTTAGAAGAATGAATATTGGAAAAGTGAAGTAGCAGAATACTTTTCTTCTTTCTCTATAGTTTCTCTCTACAGAGTTTCAATGAATTCGTAAGAAATAATGAAGGAATGAGCTTTTATTTATAGAAAAAGCGAGGGTGGCTCTTGGTCTTGTATGAAGGTCAAAATGACTCTTGGTAATATTGAAGAGACAACTACTATTTGTGAAGGGGTAATTAACCTTTGGAACCAAGAAGAGGCAGTTAACTCTTGGTAATATTGAAGGACAACTACTATTGAAAAGGTAATTACTATCGACGAAGGTAAATACTATTGACGAAGGTAATTCTTATTCACAAAGGTAATTACTATTCACAAAGGTAATTACTATTGACGAAGGTAAATACTATTGACGAAGGTAATTACTATTCACAAAGGTAATTACTATTGACGAAGAGACTCTTAGATGATGACATATGGGCCCCCCATAAAATAATCAAACTTACCACAAACGCTCTCATGCAGACTCTTTATATACATCGAGATTGAATAAATATTACCACAAATCATTTTATTTTTAATCAACACATTTTTAATCTTTCAACAATTATTAATCATTTATAACTTGTCGTCTCAATTAATAATATAACATATTATACTGAGATGATAATTGTGACAATAATTGAATCAATAATATAAGAGATATGATGCAAGAATTATTCGAAAGTAATAATTGAGTATAGCTAAGTGACTTCTCACGTAAGCATCAATAATCAATACTGAGTGCTACTATGCAACCACGCCAGACATCGCATTTTTTACCACCGGGTAGTTCAAAAGTTTGAAGCAGTAACACCTCCATAGTTATTTTTATAGAAAGATAATTTTGTCGTTTTCTAACTACGACAATACTTAGTTAATAGGGTCCACCAATGATTGGTAGTCAAATACGAATATTCCCCGAACAAAAGAATATTCCCACCAAACGAATATTTTATAACAACTTGCTTACTTTGAAAAATTTATAAATATTACCCACAACTATAACATTATATCAAATTTATTCCATAATATTCAAAAATAATATTTATAGAAAATTCATCTTTATTTATAAAAGCTGGGGTCTTATAAAGGGTGAGCTCAACTAGCCCAGTAAGAAATATTATGACTAAGATAATGCAGAATAAATTATCATTAGCCTTCAACAGTGTTAAACTGATAAAATATAACAAACATCAAGTTTAACTGCAGCGGAACAAGCAATTCATTAGAAGAGTCAAATAGAGAATAAAATCTACTATCTTCTATGATTTAAAAGATTTTTCATGATTTTTATCGCTGAGACTCAGCTTAATAAATAATCCACATCATCGAATCACCCCTACACTACGGCCAAGGATATTCTTTAGTATCACAACCACAAATTATCCATGAACTACGGACCAAAATTATTTGTGTATTCATTAATGGTCATGATCATGCCAACAACTGTTCATTAATGCACTACGGGCCATTAAGGACTTTTACCACATCATTTGTAACATTACGGTCATGATTACACTGAATAATCCCTGGTCATAATCATACCAAGTCCATCTATGCACTATAGGCCACAGATGACTTTCAACAAAATATAAACATGAGGATGATGACAATGATATAAGAATTCAATAAAACAAGTTCAAGAATTAATTTATCCAGGAACTAATAACGTCCAAATTGTCAACATGATACTACTTTGTAGAGTAAAATTCAAGAATGCTCGAAGAATATTTTCATGAAAAGATACTTGATGGAAGCGCAAATATCAAGGATATTCCACTAATTTCATGGAGTATAGAAGTCAAAACTTTAACCAATTGAGTATAATAACGAATGGAATAACAAAAGAAATCACCATGCATGTGGTACCAGCATAGACGAAGTTATTCCAATAGATTAATAAATGTGGAACGGAACCGTGTCGGTGAAATTCGCATGCCAAGCGAGGATGTTCAACAGAATAATAAAAAGACGGAACCGGGTCAAAGATAAACGCATGCGAGACATGATATTCCAGCAGAATAATAATAATGATGGAACCAGTCCGGTACAGAACGCGCATGCACAGGATATTCAGCAAGAATAATAATAAAGAGCGGAACCGGTCCCGTAACGCGCTTCGAACAGGATATTCCAACAGAGTAATAATAAAGACGGAATATTAGAAGAATGTCACCAAGTATAGGGTAGTCCGTGTATACTGGTTATTCCAGCTGAATAATAAAGAATGGAATAACAGAAGTTCTCCTTATGAATACAAAATAAATAATACCCCTTACTAGTACAACAAATAATATCCCTTACCGTAAAAGAAACTGAATATAAGAGTAGGGAAGGAGCAGAATACTTTTCTATAGCTTCTCTATAATTTTTCTCTCTAGAGTTTCAGTGAATTCGTAAGAAATAATGAAGGAATGAGCTTCTATTTATAGAAAAATGGATCGCATAGTAATTAACTCACTTAAGTCGAGATTGATTTACTTTAATCGACGATTACTATATTTAAAGAAATTTTTTAAATAAAATATAATATATTCTATTTATAATCTAGTAAAATGAATAACTTTATAAAAGATTTTACTATGCAAACACTTTATGAGCACTATGCAAATACTATGCATAGTAAAATATAATATATTCTAATTATTGTCTAATAAAAGCAGATAACTTCATAAAAGTATTCTGTTTTATATAAAAAAAATTTACTATTAGCCTAACAAAACGAATAACTTTATAAAAGTATTTTGTTTTATATAAAAAGCTTTTCTGTTTTATTACATTAATAATACCAATAAAACAAAACTGAGTGACTTATCACATAAGCATCAATAATCAATACCGTATGTTACTGTGCAACTACGCGTATTACTGTACTTTTAACACCGAGTGTTTCAACAGTTAATGGTAAAACTTCCGCCATTATTTTCATAAAGTATTTTTGTCATTTTCTAAATTCGACAATAATTCCGTTGTGGGATCCACCAATGATTGTGCCGTTGTACGAATATTTCCTGTTAAAACGAAAATTCCCCGACCAATCGAATATTATATAACAACTTGCGTACTTTGCAAAATTTATAAATATTACCCACAACTATAACATTATATCAAATTCATTCCATAATATTCAAAGATGATATTTATAGAAAATTCATCTTTATTCACAAAAGTTGGGGTCTTACACTTTCTATCACTGTTCTTCGTGAAATGAGAAGCGTACTTGAGGATTAGTCGAGGAGCACTTTGTGACGGTCGAGAGGATAGCATTAGTAGTCCTCACTATTCTGTGAAATAGTGTGTTAATAAATGTATTAAAGACTTATTTTGAGTTTTAATGCTGTCTAGAAGACAATGTTTGTATTAAAACTCACAGCTCATGTTGTATATTTAAGGTTATATTTGTATTCTGTACCATGTATTTGGCGACTCAGAATAGGTGATGTATACCTATTTTGGGGGCGTCACAGTTGGTATCAAAGCTTAGGGATATGATCCCTGGTTAAGATGTGAGACTAGAACTAGGAGGGGAGAGATGGGGAATTCCTTCACTAGTATGACCTACCTACGTTTATTTGGTATTTAATTGATCGGTCAGAGTATAGTGATAATATTTTACATGTCAATTAACCCTTGTTTTGTGGCAGTATCTGAAAATGACATCCGAGAATGTTGAGAATATCAATGGAGCACAGGAGACCGTTGAATCACAATAAATCAACACCCAGGATAATGTACATCAGGAAGGCAATAATCCTCAGGTGAACAATAACACCGACCAAATGGCGAATGATGGAATGTTTAGCAGCTTTCTGCAATTCGTATAACACCAGGGAAGAGAGACCTGTCCAAAATGCAGGTGGAAACACTGGAAACTCTCGGACGGTCACCGCTAAACAGTTCAAGGAGCTGGGACCACCGGAGTTTATTGGAGAACCAAAACCACTTAAGGCGGAGACGTAGATAAAGCAGATCACCAAGATATTTGATGTTCTGGGATGCTCTAAGGAGCAAAAGGTACCCTTTGCCACCTTTATGTTGTGAGGAGAGGCAGATTACTGGTGGGAATCGGTAAAACGTACTCAACCTACCGCACTGAAGATGTCTTGGGAGAAGTTCTAAGAACTATTCAATGACAAGTACTTTCCCGAAAGTATTCATCACATGAAAGAGGTAGAGTTCATCAAGTTAGAACAGAACAATATGACTGTGTCGTAGTACGAAGCTAAGTTTGCCGAGTTGTCCGGTTTGCGTCTCACTTAGTTAACAATGAGGAGAGAATGACGTGGATGTTTCTAAGAGGTTTGAAACCCGAGATACGTCAATATCTAATTTCTCGTAAACTGTGTTTGTATTCAGATGTTGTAAATAGGGCTCAGTTATTGGAGCGCGATAACGAGTCAACACAACCAAGAAAAAGCAGCCGGCAAAATGAAAAAGTGAGAGCAGTCATCGAAGCGGTGACAACAAGCGTGGAGGGAATCAACAGGCCAGAAATGGTAACCACTTCGGTGGTAATCAAGGCCAAAATAATAAGAATGGACATTTCAAGAAGAGGAGATTTAAAAATGATGGAAAGACGTCAGCACCAGCACCCGTTGTTAAGGAAGGAGAACGACCACCTATCATATACTTCAAATGTGGAAGGGAGGGACACATCACCAAAGCTAGCAGCGATCACAGTCCAAAGAATGTTATAATTGTGGAAGAGAAGGTCACTAGCCGATTTTGTCGTTCACCAGAAGACAAGTTCAGACTAGGATGGAGGCCTTAAGGGCCGTCCCGGAAAATTCAAAGCTCAGTAGTACAAGGGAGGCGTTTGTAGTGACCTCCGGAAAAGTAAGGAACCCGAATGAGGTCATTACGGGTAAGCTTATCATAAACTCTAATAAGTCTATACCTTATTTGATCTGGCTCTACCCATTATTTTATTTCTCTACTTTTCAACGATTAAATTTGACTCCGGAGAAATTAGACTTTGACTTATCTGTGGAAACTTCGTTGGGAGAAACCTTCATTACATCCACTGTTTATAAGTCTTGTTTGGTTCAAATCGGTACCCTCACATTACTTGTCAATCTTATTTCATTAAAAATACTTACATTTGATGTGATTCTAAGGATTGATTGGTTAACTACTCATCATGCAAAAATTGATTGTTTTCGTAAGGTTGTTAGCTTTCATATTCCTAACCAACCTATTATTCGAATTCAAGCAACCAAACCATTAAAATCAATCATGGTCATCTCAAGCCATAAAACTATTCGTTTATTGAAAAACAGATGTCAAGCTTTCTTAGCTCATGTCACGGATCTAAACAAAAATACGTCAATTTTGAATGATATTTCTATTGTTAATAAATTTCCTGACGTATTTCCTGAAGAACTTCCTGGTCTACCCCCAGAGCGTGAAATTGAATTTTGTATCGACCTTGAACCCGGTACAAAACCTATTTCCAAAGCCCCATATCGAATGGCTCCTATTGAACTTCAGGAGTTAAAGACCCAATTGCAGGAATTGTTAGACATTGGTTTCATTCGTCCTAGTAAGTCTCCTTGGGGTGCTCCTTTTTTATTCGTGAAGAAGAAAGATGGAAGTATGCGACTTTGTATTGATTATCGGGAGTTGAATCATGTCACCATAAAAAATAGGTATCCGTTGCCTCGCATTGATGACCTGTTTGACCAGTTGCAAGGAGCACAATTCTTTTCAAAGATCGATCTTCGATTCGGATATCATCATTTGAAGGTTAGACCGAGGATATTCCAAAGCGCCGAGAACTCGATGCGGGCATTATGAATTCTTAGTCATGTCTTTTGGATTGACTAATGCTCCTAACGCCTTCATGGATATGATGAACCGAGTATTCAAGGAATATTTGGATCACTTTGTGGTCGTCTTTATTGATGACATCCTTATTTATTCCAAAAGCCGTGAAGATCATGAGCAACACTTGAGGCTGATACTCCAAAAGCTTCGTGAATACAAGCTTTATGCCAAGTTGAAGAAATGTGAGTTCTGGCTTGAGGAAGTAGCATTCCTTGGGCACGTAGTATCAAGTCATGGAATATCTGTTGACCCGGCAAAGATTGAAGCTATTCAAAGCTGGGAGCAACCCAAATCAGTGACCGAAGTACGTAGCTTTCTCGGCTTAGCTGGTTAATATCGGAGATTCGTGGAAGGATTTTCTCGAATCGCTACTCCATTAACTCAGCTGACTCAGAAAGATACAAAATTAGGTTGGAGCAAAGAATGTGAGAAGAGTTTTCAAGAACTCAAGAGGAGACTCATTTCAGCACCTGTTTTGACAATACCATCTGGCTCAAAGGGATTTGTCATCTACAGTGATCCTTCGAGCAAAGGGTTGGGATGTGTTCTCATACAAAATGGGAAAGTCATAGCCTATGCCTCAAGATAACTCAAAGAATATGAGAGGAATTATCCTACTCACGATCTAGAGTTGGCAGCTGTTGTCTTTGCACTTAAAATTTGGAGGCATTACTTGTATGGGGAGAAAGTGGAGATCTTTACGGATCATAAAAGCCTCAAATATTTCTTCACTCAAAAGGAACTCAACATGCTACAACGACGTTTGCTTAAACTGTTGAAAGATTATGATCATACCATCCAATACCATCTTGGAAAAGCGAACGTGGTAGCTAACGCATTGAGTAGAAGATCATATGCGTGTACGAGTGCGATATTGTCAACGCAAAGGCCCATTTTGTGTGACTTGCAAAGGATGGAGATAGGGTTAAAGACTCCGGGGACTTATGTGATGATGGTGAATATATGAGTAGAACCGACTTTAATTGATAAAGTTAAAAGTCGCTTTCAAGCTACGGACACAGGCCCGATGCGTATGAGGAAGAAAGTGCAAGAAGGTGCTATGCCGGAAGCAAGAATCGAAGAAGAAGGAATACTTCGAGTCAACTCCAGACTTTGTTTCCCTAACGACCCTGATTTAATGTATAAAATCATGATGGAGGCGCACAACACACCATTTGCAATCCATCCTGGGAGTACCAAAATGTATCGTGATCTTCGCCACACATTTTGGTGGAGCAATATGAAGAGAGAGATAGCGTTGTTTATCTCAAGGTGTCTAACTTGTCAACGAGTCAAGGCAGAGCATCAAGTACCAAAAGGTCCATTGCAACCACTTATAATTCCAAAATGGAAGTGGGAGCACATTACTATGGATTTCGTTACCGATCTTCCCAAGGTTTCTGAAGGCATAGATGTGATTTGGGTCATTGTTGATATATTGACCAAGTCTGCTCATTTCGTTACTTATACACTTGAACGTCTTGCTCGTATGTACATAAACTAGATTGTAAGATTGCATGGTATACCAGTATCCATAGTTTCTGATCGAGACCCAAGATTCTCTTCAAGATTTTGGGTTAGTTTGCAAAAAGCTATGGGCACAGATTTACGATTTAGCTCGGCATATCATCCTCAGACGGACGGGCAATCAGGAGAGGACGATTCAAACTCTTGAAGATCTATTAAGACTCTGTGTCCTTGACTTCAAGGAAGTTGGGACAAGTTCTTACCATTGGTGGAGTTTTCCTACAACAACAGTTATCAAGTAAGTATTGGCATGGCTCCATTCGAGGCGTTGTATGGAAGAAAGTGTCGTTCTCCAAGTATCTTTGGGATGAGGTAGGGGCGAACAACGTTGTTAGGACCAAGAAGTTATGCATTATGACTACGGAAAAGATTCAAATGATCCGACAACGTATAAAAACCTCACAAGATCGACAAAAGAGTTATGCTGATCTTCATCGAAAGGACGTGGAATTTGATATAGGAGATCATGTGTTGTTACATGTTGCTCCATGGAAAGGAGTTACGAGATTTGGAAAGAGAGGAAAGCTCAATCCTTGATTCATCGGCCTATTTTTAATCCTTGATAGAGTAGGAACTTTGGCCTATAGACTCGCTTTACCACCAAGTATATCTCGTGTTCATAACATTTTTCACATATCCATGTTACATAAATATGTGGAAGACCCGAACCACATTATTCAGTTAGAACCGGACGAAATAGCGGAAGATTTGACGTATGAAGAGGTTCTTGTTCAAATCTTGGATAAGAAGGAACATATTCTACGCTCCAAGGTTATACCTCAAGTCAAAGTTTTGTGGAGAAACCACTATGTTGATGAAATGATATGGGAGTTAGAATCTGAAATGAAATCAAGGTATCCTTACCTCTTCGACATACCAGGTATGTACCCTAATTTCGAGGGCGAAATTTCATAAGAAGGGGAGGTTGTAAGACCCCAACTTTTATAAATAAAGATGAATTTTCTATAAATATCATTTTTGAATATTATGGAGTAAATTTGATATAATGTTATAGTTGTAGGTAATATTTATAAATTTTGCAAAATGCACGCAAGTTGTTATATAATATTCGATTGGTCGGAGAATATTCGTTTTAACGAGGAATATTCGCATACAAGCGGCACAATTATTAGTGGACCCCACAACGAAATTATTGTCGGATTGAGAAAATGAAAAAATACTTTTATGAAAATAACTACGGAAGTTTTTATCGTTAACTGTTGAAACACCGGTGTTAAAAGTAAATCGATGTCTGGCGTGGTTGCATAGTAGCACACGGTATTGATTATTGATGCTTACGTGAGAAGTCACTCAATTTTGTTCAATTATTGATCTGATGAATTCTTTGCATAGTATCTCACGTTATTTGATTCAATTATTGTCAATATTTTTATATTATTAAATCAATAATTGAGACGACAAGGTTATTAATATTATTATTTGCAATATTAACGATGTCTAGAAGTTACATCAAGGAGAGGCCGTTTGGTCACCTAATTGCGGCATGATAGGAGAAATCCTTATTGGAAAGCCCCTCTTTCTTAGGAGCGACACGGTCGATTAATAGTGTGAATAATAATAATGATGATGAGTTTTGTTTTATTAGTATTATTAATGTAATAAAAGCAGAAAAACTTTTATATAAAATAGAATACTTTTATAAAGTTATTTGTTTTATTAGACTATAAATAGAATATATGATATTTATTATGCATAGTGTTCGTGAAGTCTGCGATAGTACTTGCATAGTAAAATCTTTTTATATAAAGCAGAATACTTTTATAAAGTTATTTTTTTTTATTAGACAATAATTAGAATATATTATATTTTATTATGCATAGTGTTTTGAATAGTAATTTTTTTTATATAAAATGTAATACTTTTATAAAGTTATTTGTTTTATTAGATTATAAATAGAATATATTATATTTTATTTAAAAGATTTTGTTTTAAATCGGATCGTTCGATTAAAGTAAATCAATCTGGATCGTTCATGAATTAGTTACTATGCGGTCCATTCTTCTATAAATAAAAGCTCATTCCTTCATTATTTCTTACTTAATTCAATTTGAAACTCTAGAGAGAAACTATAGAGAGAAAGAAGAAAAGTGTTCTCTACTACTTCACTACTTCTATATCCAGTACTCTTCTTTCTAAAGGTAAGGGATATTATTCGTTGTACTCGTAAGGGGTATTATTTCTTTCGTATTCATAAAGAGAAATTCTGTTATTCCATTCTTTATTATTCATTTGAATAACTTTTGTATCTGCTGGCTACCCTATACTTGGTGAAATTCTTATGTTATTCCTTTCTTTATCATTATGTTGGAATATCCTGTCTATGCGAAGTACCGCATGCATGGTGATTTCTGTTATTATTCCATTCTTTATCATTCCGTTGGAACATCATGTCTATGCTTTATGCATGACCTGGTTCCGTTCTTTATTATTCTGTTGGAACATCCTGTCTGTGCTTTACGCATGTCCTGGTTCCATTATTTATCATTCTATTGGAACATCCCGTCTGTGCGTTTACACATGACCTGGTTCCATTATTCATTGTTCTGTTGGAATAACATGTCTGTGCGGTCTATCGCATGCCTGGTGATTTCTTTTGTTATTCCATTCTTTATTATACTCAGTTGGTTAAAGTTTTGACTTCTATACTACATGAAATTAGTGGAATATCCTTGATATTTGCATTTCATCCAGTATTATTCGGTATAATTATGACCGTAATGTTACAAATGATGTGGAAAAGTCCTCATTGGCCCGTAGTGCATTAATGGACAGTTGTTGGCATGATCATGACCATTAATGAATACACAAATATTCTTTGCTCGTAGTGCATGGATAATTTGTGGTCGTGATACTAAATAATATCCTTGGCCGTAGTGCAGGGGTGATTCAACGATGTGGATTATTTATTAAGCTGAGTTTTAGCGATAAAAGTGATGAAAAACCTTTAAAATCATAAAAAATAGTAGATTTTATTTTCTACTTGACTCTTTTAATGGATTGATTATTCCGATGTAGTTAAACTTGATGTTTTTTATATTGTATCAATTTAACACTATTGAAGACTAATGATAATTTATTCTGCTTTATCTTAGTCATAATATTTCTTACTGGGCTAGTTGAGCTCACCCTTTCTTTTATTGTTCTCTTTAGGAAATGAGAACGAAACAAGGACTAGTCGGGGAACGGAGTGACGGTCTAGAGGATAACAATAGTAGTTCTCACTATTATGTGAAATAGTGTGTTAATAAATGTATTGAGGACTTATTTTGAGTTTTAATGCTGTCTAGAAGACAATGTTTGTATTAAAACTCATAGCTCATGTTGTATATTTAAGGTTATATTTGTATTCTGTACCATGTATTTGGCGACTCAGAATAGGTGATGTATACCTATTTTGGGGGCATCACAAATTGTCCTTGGTGTAACAACCGCTTAGCTTCCTATATTGATTAGTGGTCGAGTTTACTGATTCTTTGTATGGGCAGGGGATTGTGTTTGATTCGACAACCACTTAGCTTCTGATAGTGATAATTATTGAAATGTTTTTATCGCGCTATTTGCTATATACATGTTGAAAATGTGATTCTTTTCTCATGTATATAACATATATGTAGAGGATAAGTAGAGAATATAAGATTAGTTGTGAGTTCTTAAAACTCATACTTATGGTAAGTTTGTGACTCATAATCGTATGATATGTTTTGAACCCCTAAGCGTATGGACAGTTCCTGATTGGTTCTTGAACTACGTATTGCTAGGATAAGTTTCAAAACTCATATTATTGTAGAAAGTTCCTGAACTCATAACGTGTGGTAAGTTTGATGAACTGGGGTATAGATAAGTTGTGAATGGAGTATTGAGGATAATAGAAATAAATATAATTATTAAGCAATGGATCAGTATAGAAAATGGAGTTGATGATGAAAGCATAGGTATTCCAAATCTTCTAGCTATGCTAGACTTCGAAATTTTTGACATCAAGCTAAATACGCACTGCTGTGCCTTTTAAAAATGAATTTTTATTCTCAACACATGGTGACAATTGTGTATGTGTGGACTTCGGGACACTGACACATCGTTACCTGTTGAGGTATGATAACACTAAAACTAATTTTCAATGGTTTTGAACTGTTTAAAGAATAGTCTATGCTAATTGTTTCGGCTAGACGAAAATAATTTAAAAATATCAAAATGTATTTTATATCATTAATGCATCATGTAACCTGGTGCAAAGATGATAAAAATTGATGGAGTTGTAAGTGCAGAATTACTAAGTGTTGGATGTGATCGAAAGATCATCAACCCACGATAGTATGATGTATTATTACAAAGTCACACAATGACGAAATCCTCAAACGGGCTGTAAATACAGTACGGTATCATGATGTCATAAAATTATTTTTAGAATTTCAAAGATAAATTATTGCCAACGGGGTTTGGCCATATATGTTTCGATTGAAATTTGAATTATTAGTATTAGTCTAAGCTATTTGATTCAACTAGACCAACATTTATGAAAATTTAAAGTATTCTTTGAAAATTTTTTCCGAACAAAATTGTTTTGGTGCGGAATCCTATGATAAGACTGAGGTGAACTATATCGTTTGGATAACATAATCCAATCTATGATTAAAGTACTAGCATTGATAGTTTACCTTCTTCGTGATTGTAAACATACTATTAACATTTTTAAGGGGTAGAGTACCTTTTTCTTAATTAAAAGGGGTCGCAGGTAGTAATACCTCTAAACCTCAATAGTTCATGGTCTGTATGACTCCTCAGCATGATTTGAAAATTTTAACTCTTTGGAGTGATGTTTTGGGTAGTATGTGATGGTGTGTATGAAATATTATGAACTCGTTGCGCACGGGTAGAATCTGATATGATTAAATAAATGTTACTATAAAAACCTAGTTCTGGTTAATGAAAGGAGTAGAGTGTAGTATGCTATAATTTCGAGGACAAAATTCTTAGAAGAAATGGTGAATGTGACAACCCGAGAATTTTGACGATTAATAAAATCTTAAATAAAGGTTGAATAATAAAACCTAGACTGGGAAATAAGATATGGATTTAAATTTTTTATGAAGGATTTGTATAAATTACAAACTATAAGTGAATATCTGATAGCGAGGTATAGGGTTTTATGTATTATGAATATGTGTGTACAGTATGTGGTTAAGGGGCAATTGTTGCCGACCTAATTTCATTTACGGGAATCCTAAATCCTAATTGGGAATTTCAAAACCCTAATTTGGGAACCCTAATGTTAAGTATTAAGAACTCAGGGTTAAAAGTTATGTGATATATATGAAAAGACCAAATTATCCTTCAAATTGTAGGGTAAATGACCAAAATACCCTTAGTAGGTGCAAAATTACCAAAATACCCTTTTAATTAAACTTTAAGCAAAAGATATTGCCAAATCTTGTGAGTCATCAAATGGGAGATTCGCCATGTGCTCTATATCTCTCCAATCAGCCAACATGTGTCACCTAGCATCATCCATATTCAATGAATCAAAAGATTAAAAGTTAAAAGTTAAGAAAACCTTTACTGTATTTTCTAACTTGGCCAACACTTTCTCTCTCTCCAATTCTCGAAATGTTGAGAGGAAATCAGTTAGAAGTTAAGCCTTATCATCCCATACATAAGCCAATATCAGATCATAAGGACAGAATCAAGATTGAGCATTAAAAAAGTATAAACCCTAATTCTTTGTAGATCCTTATGATTTATGTGAACTATGTGTTTTATTATTTAGATTAATGTTTTAAGATGTTATTTAGTGATCTATGATGTTATATACATCATGGATCCATAACATCTAAATGCAAGAAAATAAGAATTTTGAAAACAGTCAAGAACCCTAATTTTGAGGTCTGGCAGCCATATGCCAGACCCTTTAAATCTCAATCTGTTAGATGTTAGGATGGCTAAGTGTATCGTTGATGTTCTATGCCATGAGGAGAGTAGACTGGAAGTGGAATCTAGTCCATACCATGTCTAGATCTCAAGTTATTCATGGTCAAATATGGTTGACCAAGCACAAAATCTGGAAATCTGGAAAACCCAGAAACCCAGATCTATCTAACAACATTTTTCATGCCTTAGATCTTGCTGTTGTTAAGTTGTTAGGCCATGTAAGTACTGTATAGCTTTTGTTGTCTGACATATGGACTACCAAACCATGACACTAGAACACTTAAATCATCAACATGATCAAATTTATTCATGGTCAAAACTGGGTTGAC
Organism: Panax quinquefolius; assembly: GCA_020205615.1. Lineage (NCBI taxonomy): Eukaryota > Viridiplantae > Streptophyta > Magnoliopsida > Apiales > Araliaceae > Panax > Panax quinquefolius. The sequence goes on from CM035165.1 coordinate 90,016,637, forward strand.
CAATTGACAAAGAAGAATTCTAGAAAACCTAGATTTCTTCAAGAACAAGTTCTGACACCATCTTGACTGGCCTAGATCTTTCAGTTGTGATGTTGTTAAGCTACAAAATTGTATTACTTTTGTACCTTGACATACCTACTACATAAGTGTTACACTTTAACACTTAGAGTAAGCCTAGAATCCAAGTTATTAAGATCCAAAGTAGGACCCTTATCACTGTTCTTATTTTCTAAGTAACCCAGAAAATGAAGAACAACTCTGACATGACTTTTGATGCTTTATATCTTCATGACATGAAGTAGTTTGGACCTGAACTTAGTTTGTACATGTAGTATTACATCAATACTACATTACCAATACACCTACATGCCCAGAAAATCAAAGATCTACAAGTGGTCAAACTAGGCAACTAGAAACTGACTTTGAATGTTCTTGAGGGCTCAAGAACACCTATAACGACAGTTTGGTCGCGATAGGCCCTTTTAGCGGCAGTTTTATTAAAAACGAATTATTTAATTTAAATAATTAGAATAAAATGGAAAATAATTATGAAAAATTCATAATTAATTTATAAAAATTATTTTAAGGTATAAAAATTAATTTTTAATCATTTGAGATATATTTCATTAATATTTTAATATTAATGATATTAAATTTATTTAATAATTATATTAAATAAATTACTTAAAAATGATTTCAATATTTTAAAAATCATTTGAAAATATATTAAAGTGTTAGAAAATATTTAAAGTTATTTTGAAGGACTTTTAATGTTTTGGGATGGATTTCATTAATAATTTAATATTAATGATAATAAATTTATTTAATAATTGTATTAAATAAATTATGGAAAAAGGTTTTAATGTTTTAAAAATAATTTAAAAAATGATTTAAAGGTTTTGAAATTGTTTTAAGTTATAAAACATAACTTTTAATATTTTGTCATGAAATACATTAATATTTTAATATTAATGATGAGTTAATTAATAATGGTTTTAAATACTTTAAAATCATTTAAAGGCGATATTAAGGTATTAAAATTACTTTGAGTTATAATAAATAATTTATAATATTATGACATGTATTTCATTAATATTTGAAATTAATTAAATATTAATGATAATGGAATTATGTGGTATTTTAAAATGATATTAATGATTGAAAAATCAATGTAAATGATAATAATTATTTGAAAATTATTATGAGCTATTGAAAAATGTTTTGATTAATAATAAATTATCTAAGATAATATTGAAGAATTTAAGTAGTCTTATTGAAAATAGGCTCGATAATTATCCGATTAGGCAATCGGGACGTCGAAATAGTACCGAACTCAACTCAGACTGAAATAGTTTGACTCGATATCGGGTCTTATGTGTTTTAGTGACGATTAGGGATATGTGCTTATGTGTTTAAGTTATATTATGACTTTATATAGCAGTAGTATATGTGATGATATTATTATAGTTGGGAGATCGATATTATCAATATTAGGTCTTCAGTTGAAGCTAAAATAGATTGCGTAGTAGTAGTCGACGGTACAGACAAGTTACTCGAACTATACTTTTAACTAGTGATTAATCATTGTTGATTACATTACGTTTATGATTTATTGATTCGCAAGTTGTGCATGTTGTATATGTTCATCAGGTATGAAATGCTGATCACCTTCATTACCATTTGGTTTAGTTATAATTGTTCATGTTCATTGTTGGCCATTCATTTTTATTGTCTCGGTCTTTCAGTTATGAAAATCGATTCATGTTCTTTCACAATTATTATATTGTTGAAAGTTTGTCAGCTTATTATTCATTCTTTCAATCATGATATATCTTTCCTTGAACTTAAACTTGCTGGGCAAATTTGTTGCTCACCCTTGCTATATCATGATAAACATTTCAGATTAAGACGAAATGTCGAATACAGGCAAAGTCAAAGACAATTCCAACATTGGATTATTGTACAAGTTAAAATTGTAATAGTATTGTATGATAATGACATTGTATATCGATTAGGATTTTGAATTCAGGTATTAAGTTAAGCTTATAGACCTTGGAAATTATGTGTAAATGTATTTGTATAAACAAATTATGTTTATATCTTCCGCAATAGTTATAGAATTGGTGTACCAGATTCGTGGTGATTAATAGTACCCGGATTTGGGGAAGCTACATGGGACGCTTTTCGGGGCGCGTGCATGATAAGATACCTTAGTAGGGGGCATATCATTGACATTATCGAACCATTGGACTGTGTTACAGGGTTGTTGTAACCTTAGTCATCAGGGCTGTGGATTAAAAGATACATTGAATATATTAAAATCGTTTTCGAATTATGTTTTGTGATTATTGATTTTGGTTTTGAAAGTATATATTGACTATTGTTATCGAACAAGAAAAGATTATTTTCGAAAAGTATGTTTATTATTGTTATTGAATTCAAAAAGTTATTTTGAAAAAGTGTTTTGCAAATTATACTTGCTCCACCTAAATAGTAAAGATTGTCATTTGTTGGGCTTCATTGCTCACCCTTACATAATTTCTACAAGAAACTTGTTAAGAGCCGATCATTGTGGCACTTTTGTGGAAGACATGAAGATATTTTTGTTTAAGAAGTATAGGAATATTTTAGAGTTATTATAAGACTTTTGTTTAATGGAGTTGTGTCTCCAAAATTATGTTTTCAGTATTTAGTTATTGAATGTTAGTGTAAATTTGTTAATGAAAGACTGTTTGGTTTCAAGTTAGTTTTATTATTGTGTTTTCGTTTGGGCTGCGTTATTGATATTGTTGCTTTGCGGGTCTTTGAGTTTACGACGTGTGTCACTCCGGACATGTAACGGATTCCGGGTGTTACAATATTATAGTGTCTGGGTCTTCGGTCATGACCCGACCCACGTTGGATATCCTATGCTAACACACAAAATGAATTACTTGAGTAGAAAGACAAACTAGCTCACGTGCTTCTCAGACCACCAAAAGAAGTTGAATTACGGATGACACAAAATGTACTTTTTTTGTTTCAAAATTAAAAGCATATTTTATTTATTAATTTATATTAACAAAATAATTTAAAAAAATTTTGAATTATAAAATGAGTATAACTTTTATTTTTATTTATACTAATAGAATATATATTTTTATTTTAAAACTGCAAAATGACATGATAGTATTAATTTTTTTCCTTATCATTTCTATAATCGAGCACCACACAACTAAATTCTTAAGCTAAACTAAAGATATATTTGGAAATATAAACTGATCTTAAAAGTCAGTACATTAAAATATATCTCTGAACAAATACAATAAATTTTATCATTAAAGTTTACTATATAACTATATAAGGCAAACTAAATACGACTTCAATTTGTGACATGTGACTACAAAGATCATGTGGTTATGTCAGTTTATTTTGAATGAGAAACGAGTATGATTTTTGCCGACAAGGAGGTACTTGAGTGACAAATAATTAGCTAAATACTTGATGAGTTAATGATTATTACTTATTTGAATAATCTATAAATTATTATTACAGTAAGGTATTTGATAAACAAATTAGTTATATACTTTAATATTTAATATTTTATATATTTATTTTATTTAATTAATACATTTTATTTTATTTATTTTGGTGAATAAGTAAAAGATAATTGTTCCCCTTGAAGTCAAGTTGGAGATAAAGAGATAAAAGAGTAAAAAGAAGACCAAGTTCAATGTATTAATATTAGGTTACAATTCATTTGTATCAATAAATAGGTCTTTTGTTTTAGAGAGAAATGAGGGAGACGAATTAGAGTTTTTTTTTATTTTTTATTTATCTTCTTCTTCTTCTTAGGTAGTGTATTTATTTTTGTATCTAGTTAATTTCTTTAATCTAGGATGAAGATGTAAGTAATGATAATATTTTCATCTCTTCTTATTTATGTTTTATGTTTAATTAATTTTCGTCTTCATGTTTCGTTATTGAAGTGTTTTTATTTTATAGTTCTTATAAAATTTTAAATTAATTAAGAAATTTTGATAGGTTATTGTTAAGATATGAGTATTTCATAATCCATACTTGCTCGAAGAAATTTTGATGATTTATAGTTAATTCTTAATTTTTCATAATCTATGTTTGTCCACGATAATTGTAAAATTATTAAATTAAAGGGAATGAAGATCAAAACCATAGTTAAGTTATAAAAATAGAAGAAATTGGATTTCTTGTTATGCTTATTTTTTTATGGATTCTGATTCCTAGATTGCTTACTTATTATTAGTTTTCATATTCTAATTAGTTTAATTGTAGTTAATCGATTCTCAATCTGTATTTCTAATTCGTCTGAAAAAAATATTAAAGATGTTTTAAAACTAATCTAGTCAATGTGGTTCGACTTGTACTTGTCGATTCTTCAATATGACAATGTGCACTTGTTGTTACATATTTTTATCACATCAAGTTTTTGGCGTCGTTGTCGAGGATTAGATTTAATTTTGTATTCCTTAATTTTTTATTTCTTCGAATTAGTTTTTATTTATTTAAAATAATATTTTTATTATTTTTTAAAAATTTTCAGGATTATCAAAGCAGATCAACGGTACAAAAAGACAAGATTGTTCCTGGTGTTTGGTATCTTAACTAAAAAAAATAGTAGTTTATTATTTTTTAAAGTTTTTATTGTTAGTTAAAAAACTAATTGTCGCATTTATGCATTCACTCACGTAGAGCACATCCTTTTTAGGTTATTTATTTATTTTATTATTATTATTATTTTCGTCAATTATAAACTTTGTGATTATTGGAGGATTGAGGTATATACGTCAAATTTATTCTTTTTTCGTAATTCGCATAGTTTTAGGACATTTTTTTGTTTTCAATTTTTTATTTTATTTGTGTATTTTCATCTTTAATCTAACATTAAGGGCAAAAACGTGGAACAAGATAAGATGAGGATTTTATCACCCTTCCTTGACCCACAAACTACCCATTCATTTTACATAACATTGCCTTAATAAAATCAAGTAGACGTTGACCCCTAAGAATTTCGAGCATATATAATTAGGACAAAGTGACTCTAAGAGGAGACTAAATTTTAAATTAATCAAACTACTAATGTCTAGGCAAGTGGTTCAAAAGACAAACGCCTCAAGAATGTGTGGTTATTCAATTAGTCACCGTACTCACGAAGAGACTCCCATCATTCTTACACTTATTTGGCTAGTGGTATGATTAATTTTGATTTTTTGTAGAGCTTAAGGTGTAACTTGAAATAGTTAAGAGATCTAGATTTTATTTAGGTTAACCGTAGAATTAGGATTTTTATTTTATTTTATTTATTTATATTTTTTGTATGCGGCTTTGGTGGTTAGCTGTTTATTTATCTTGTGATTTGTGGAAAGATGAACTTGTATTATAGTTTGAATAATCATTTTGCTTGGAATCAAGAACCCTATGAAAATTTTAATGCACACGAAGTAAATTAATTTTTTTTAACTTACGAAAATCATTATCTAAGTTCATATTCATATTTATATTTGGACCCAGAATCTCAATATTCACAAGAATTTTCAAATAAAAAAGAGAAAAGATTTAACACCTTAGAGAAAACTTTGGAGGCTTTAATTGAAACTCAATTTAATTTCATGCAAAACACAAATCAAACTATATCTCGTTTAAAAATTCAAATGAGTCAGTTAGCCACCATAATAAATGAACAAGAGGTGGGAGAATTTTCTAAGTACTTTGAGGTTAATTTTAAAAAGGGCTAAATACACTTCCGTTACATCAAGTACCACCATATTCATAATTTGGCCCCCAAAGAATTTGGGTTTATAATTTACTACATAAAGTGCCTAATTTGATACAATGTCGACCCCAATATCAGAATTCAACCAAAATTTGCCGGAATACCTGACCGTCCAAAATTTTGATCGGGTCTTAAGTATTTAATATGACTAAATAAACTTCTGTTACACTAAGTACCCTCAAATTTAGGGTTAAATATAAAGTCGACCACTGAACTTTTCTGATATTTGGGTATTGATCCCCTTTTTTTTGGTCAACGCAAACTGAGCCTCTTTCTATTCAAAAATTTGGACTTTGAACCCATAGGCGCCACATGTGCGTTGACATGCTGACGTGACACATGTGGCCCAAACGTGGCACACGTGGCAGGTTTGACGTGATATTTAATATTGTAATTTGACACGTGTCCGTTGCTGGCGTGGCATCTTTTGAATTTTTTCCAAAAATTGCGTCTCCACAGGTTTGAACTCGCAACCTCACATTTGGAATTTTGGTCATATGATCGCTGGAACAACACAAATCAACTGTTAATATCTTACAATGATTAATATTTATATCAAAACATGAGATTTTCCAAGATGCAAGCGTAGATGCTAGTTGACCATAATAATTTTAAACAAGTTGACCATAAATAAAAAGGCTTGGCTTACCCAAAATCAATGAATGTTCTCTTTTTCTTATTAGTTTGAAAAAATAAATTATATAAGTCAATAAACTCCACCATCAACGACAACAAGAAATATTACTTCTTAACATATACATTCAAATGGAAAAGGTAAGGTTTCAAAAATATAGTAAAAATAAATTAAAAAGCTAATACTATTATAAGCAAATTCCAAATAATAAAAAATATTATAAAATTTTAAAGTCAGTTTTTAAAATATATATTACTTCATTTAAACTTTGAAAAAAAGCTTTTTTAATTGACTTGACAAGTCAAAACTTATCTCTCTACTGTTAATTTATTTACGACCAAAGAATAGGTATACAACCCACATATATAATCACATATTCACGTGAGACAATCCATATTATTATTATTATTATTATTATTATTATTATTATTATTATTATTATTATTACGCAATTAGTTATGGTATGTAGTGAAGGAGAAGAAAAGAATATATGAGGGAAATCTCAGGTTTTGATATAAGTATTAATTCTTGCAAGATATTAACAGTTGACACATGGTTCTCCAGCGGTCATATGACCAAAATTCCAAATGTGAGGTTGCGAGTTTAAATATGTGGAGAGGCAATTTCAGGAAAAAATTCAAAAGACGCCACGTCAGTAGCATACACGTGTCAAATTACAATATTAAATGTAAGACCCCAACTTTTATAAATAAAGATGAATTTTCTATAAATATCATTTTTGAATATTATGGAGTAAATTTGATATAATGTTATAGTTGTGAGTAATATTTATAAATTTTGCAAAGTACGCAAGTTGTTATATAATATTCGATTGGTCCGGAAATATTCGTTTTAACAGGAAATATTCGTACAACGGCACAATCATTGGTGGACCTCACAACGAAATTATTGTCGGATTGAGAAAACGACAAAAATACTTTATGAAAATAACGGCGGAAGTTTTTACCGTTAACTGTTGAAACACCCGGTGTTAAAAGTACGATGAATCTGGCGTGGTTGCATAGTAGACACAAGTATTGATGCTTACGTGAGAAGTCACTCGCTTTTGTTGATTATTGCTACAAGAATTCTTTGTATAATATCTCACGTTATTTGATTTAATTATTGTCAATATTTTATATATTATTAAATCAATAATTGAGACGACAAGGTTATTAATATTATTATTTACAATATTAACGATGTCTAGAAGTTCTGCCATGGAGAGATTTGGTCACCTAATTACGGCATGATAGGAGAAATCCTTATTGGAAAGCCCCTCTTTCTGGGAACGACACGGTCGATTAATAGTGTGAATAATAATAATGATGATGAATTTTGTTTTATTAGTATTATTAATGTAATAAAAAAAAAAATTTTTATATAAAGCAGAATACTTTTATAAAGTTATTCGTTTTATTATACTATAATATAATATTCTATTATGCGTAGTGTTTTGCAGATAGTAAAATCTTTTATATATAAAGCAGAATACTTTTATAAAGTTATTTGTTTTATTAGACAATAATTAGAATATATTATATTTTATTATGCATAGTGTTGCATAATGCCACGCATAGTGTTTTCATATAGTAAAATCTTTTTATATAAAATGTAATACTTTTATAAAGTTATTTCGTTTTATTAGATTATAAATAGAATATATTATATTTTATTTAAAAGATTTTATTTTAAATCTGGACCATCCGTTTAAAGTAAATTAATCTAGGCTAGTTTCATGAATTAGTTACTATGCAATCCATTCTTTTATAAATAGAAGCTCATTCCTTCATTATTTCTTTTAATTCTTTGAAACTCTGTAGAGAGAAACTATAGAGCGAGAAAAAAAGAAAAGTGTTTCGCTACTTCACTACTTACTATATCCAAAGACTCTTCTTTCTAAGGTAAGGGTATTATTTCTTTCGTCTTCTTGATGAAGAGAACTTACATTATTCCATTCTTTATCATTATGTTGGAATAACTTTGTATATATCTAATCACCGCATGCATGGTGATTTACATTATTATTTCGTTTCTTTATCATTCCGTTGGAACATCTTGTATGCGTGCTTTACGCATGACCTGGTTCCGCTTTTATTATTCTGTTAGAATATCCCGCTCGTGCTTCTTACGACACTGGTTCCGTTCTTTATTATTACATTGGAACATCATGCGTGCTTTTTACGCGCGACTTGGTTCCGCTCGTGCTTTTACGCATGACTGGTTCCGTTCTTTATCATTACTGTTGGAACATCCACATGCGTGCATTTACGCATGACTGGTTCCGTTATTTATTATTCTGTTGGAATAACTCCATGCATTGCCTATCGCATGCCTGGTGATTTCTTTTGTTATTCCACTCTTTATTATACTCAGTTGGTTAAAGTTTTAACTTCTATACTCCATGAAATTAGTGGAATATCTTTGATATTTTCACTTCATCCAGTATCTTTTCATGGAAATGTTCTTCTGAACATTCTTGAATTGTACACCACAAAGAAGTATCTTGTTGATAATTTGGACGTTATTGGTTCCTAGATAAATTAATTCTTGAACTTGTTTTATTGAATTCTTATATCATTGTCATCATCCTCATGTTTATATTATGTTGAAAGTCATCTGTGGCCTGTAGTGCATAGATGGACTTGGTATGATTATGACTAGGGATTATTTGGTGTAATCATGACCGTAATATTACAAATGATGTGGAAAAAGTCCTCATTGACCCGTAGTGCATTGATGGACAATTGTTGGCATGATCATGACTATTAATGAATACACGAATATTCTTGGGCCGTAGTGCATGGATAATTTGTGGTCGTGATACTAAAGAATATCTTTGGCCGTAGTGCAGGGGTGATTCAATGATGTGGATTATTTATTAAGCTGAGTCTCAGCGATAAAAGTGATGAAAAACCTTTTAAATCATAAAAGATAGTAGATTTTATTTTCTACTTGACTCTTTTAATGGATTGCTTATTCCGCTACAGTTAAACTTGATGTTTGTTATATTGTATCAGTTCAACACTATTGAAGACTAATGATAATTTATTCTGCTTTATCTTAGTCATAATATTTCTTACTGGGCTAGTTGAGCTCACCCTTTCTTTCAATGTTCTCTTGAGAAATGAGAGCGTAGCGAGGACTAGTCGGGGAAAGGAGTGGCGGCTCAGAGGATAGCATTAGTAGTCCTCACTATTACGTGAAATAGTGTGTTAATAAATGTATTGAGGACTTATTTTGAGTTTTAATCTTGCCTCAGAAGACAATGTTTGTATTAAAACTCACGACTTATATTGTATATTTAAGATTGTATTTGTATTACGTACCATGTATTTGGCGACTCGAGAATAGGTGATGTATACCTATTTTGGGGCGTCATAGTTGATATCAAAGCTCGTGGATATGATCCACGGCTAAGATGTGAGACTAGAACTAGGAGGGAGAGCGGGGAATTCCTTCGCTAGTATGACCTACCTAAGTTTATTTGGTATTTAATTGGTCGGTCAGAGTATAGTGATAATATGTTACATGTCAATTAACCCTTGTTTTGTGGCAGTATCTAAAAATGACATCCGAGAATGTTGAGAATATCAATGGAGCACAGGAGATCATTGAATCTCCACAAATCAAGACCCAAGATAATGTGCATCAGGAAGGCAATAATCCTTAGCTGAACAACAACACCGACCAAATGGCGAACGACGGAATGTTTAGGAGCTTTACTGATTAATTGCTGACATCGGCAAGAGAGACTCCTGTCCAAAATGCAGGTGGAAACACTGGCAACTCTCGGATGGTCACCGCCAAACAGTTCAAGGAGCTGGGACCACCAGAGTTTATTGGAGATCCAAAACCACTTAAGGCGGAGACGTGGATAAAGCAGATCACCAAGATATTTGATGTCTTGGGATGCTCTGAGGAGCAAAAGGTTCCCTTTGCCACCTTTATGTTGCGAGGAAAAGCATATTCTTTGGTGGGAATCGGTAAAGCGTACTCAACTGCCTGCTTGAAGATGTCTTGGGAGAAGTTCCAAGAACTATTCAACGACAAGTACTTTCCGAAAGTATTCGTCACACATGAAAGAGGTAGAGTTCATCAAGTTGGAGCGAGAACAATATGATCGTGTGTCGCGATGCAAGCTATGTTTGCCGAGTTGCCCCGGTTTGCGTCTCACTTGGTTGACAATGAGGAGAGAATGACGCGGATGTTTCTAAGAGGTTTAAAACCGAGATACGTCGATATCTAATTTCTCATAAAGCGTGTTTGTATTGAGATGTTGTAAATAGGGCTCGATTATTGGAGTAGCGATAACAAGTCAATATAACCAAGAGAAAGCGGTAAAGCGTGAAATGATAATACCGGTGGTAGCGAATCGAAGTGGTGACAACAAGCGTGGAGGAATCAAGGGCGAAATGGTAACCACCGGTGGTAATCAAGGCCAAAATAATAAGAATGGACATTTCAAGAAGAGGAGATTCAACAATGATGGAAAGACGTCAGCACCAACACCCGTTGTTAAGGAAGGAGAACGACCACCTATCATATGCTTCAAATGTGGAGGGGAGGGACACATCAATCTAAACTGCGCGATGTTGTCCAAAGCATGTTATAATTATGGAAGAGAAGGTCACCTAGCCCAATTTTTTCGTGCACCAAAGACAAGTCCAGTTGGAACGGTGACACAAAATACCATCCCAGACAAGTCAAAACCAGTAGTTTAAGGGAGAGCGTTTGTTGTGACCTCCCAGAAAGTAAGGAACCCGAACAAGGTCATCACGGGTAAGCTTATCATAAACTCTAGCGAAGTCTATACCTTATTTGATACCGGTTCTACCCATTCTTTTATTTCTCCTACTTGCGCTCAACGTTTAAATTTGACTCCGAAGAAATTAGACTTTGACTTATCCGTGGAAACTCCATTGGGAGAAACCTTCATTACATCCACCGTTTATAAGTCTTGTTTGGTTTAAATTGGTACCCTCACATTACCTGTCGATCTTATTTCATTGAAAATATTTGCATTTGACATGATTCTAGGGATTGATTGGTTAACTACTCATCATGCAAAAATTGATTATTTTCGTAAGGTCGTTAGCTTTCATATTCTTAAAAAACCTATTATGCGAATTCAAGCAACTAAACCATTAAAATCAATCACTGTCATTTCAAGCCATAAAGCTATTCGTTTATTGAAAAACGGATGTCAAGCTTTCTTAGCTCATGTCACGGATCTAAACAAAAATAAGTCAGTTTTGAATGATATTTCTGTTGTTAATGAATTTCCTGACGTATTCCCCGAAGAACTTCCTGGCCTACCCCAGAGCGTGAAATTGAATTTTGTATCGACCTTGAACCCGGTACAAAACCCATTTCCAAAGCCCCATATCGAATGGCTCCTATTGAACTTCAGGAGTTAAAGACCCAACTGAAGGAATTGTTAGATATTGGCTTTATTCGTCCTAGTACTTCTCCTTGGGGTCCTCCTGTGTATTGATTATCAGGAGTTGAATCATGTCACCATCAAAAATAGGTATCCATTGCCATGTATTGATCACCTGTTTGACCAGTTGCAAGGCGCCAAATTCTTTTCAAAGATTGATATTCGTTCTGGATATCACCAATTGAAGATTAGAACCGATGACATTCCAAAGACGACTTTCAGAACTCGGTAAGGGCATTATGAATTCCTAGTCATGTCTTTTGGATTGACTAATGCTCTTGCTGCCTTCATGGATATGATGAACCGAGTATTCAAGGAATATTTGGTTCACTTTGTGGTCGTCTTTATTGATGACATCTTTATTTATTCCAAAAGCCGTAAAGATCATGAGCAACACTTGAGGCTGATACTCCAAAAGCTTCGTGAATACAAGCTTTATCCTAAGTTGAAGAAATGCGAGTTCTGGCTTGAGGAAGTAGCATTCCTTGGGCACGTAGTATCAAGTCATGAAATATCATTTGACCCAGCAAAGATTGAAGCTATTCAAAGCTGGGAGCAACCCAAATCAGTGACCGAAGTACGTAGCTTTCTCGGCTTAGCTGGTTATTATTGAAGATTCGTGGAAGGATTTTCTCGAATCGCTACTCCATTAACTCAGCTGACTCGAAAAGATACAAAATTCAATTGGAGCGAAGAATGTGAGAAGAGTTTTCAAGAACTCAAGAGAAGACTCATTTCAGCACCTGTTCTGACAATACCATTTGGCTCGGAGGGATTTGTCATCTACAGTGATGCTTCGGGCAAAGGGTTGGGATGTGTTCTCAAGTACCAAAAGGTTTATTGCAGCCACTTGAAATTCCAGAATGGAAGTGGGAGCACATTACCATGGATTTCGTTACTGGTCTTCCCAAGGTTTCTCAAGGCATAGATGCAATTTGGGTCATTGTTGATAGATTGTCCAAGTCTGCTCATTTTATACCAATACGAGAAACTTATACACTTGAGCGTCTTGCTCGTATATACATAAATGAGATTGTAAGATTGCATGGTATGCCAGTATCCATAGTTTCTGATCGAGACCCAAGATTCACTTCACGATTTTTGGGTTAGTTTGCAAAAGGCTATGGGCACGGATTTAAGATTTAGTTCGGTATATCATCCTCAGACGGACGGACAATCAGAGAGGACTATTCAAACTCTTGAAGATTTATTAAGACTCTGTGTCCTTGACTTCATGGGAAGTTAGGACAAGTTCTTACCATTAGTGTAGTTTTCCTACAACAACAGCTATCAAGCAAGTATTGGCATGGCTCCATTCGAAGCGTTGTATGGAAAAAAGTGTCGTTCTCCAGTATGCTGGGATGAGGTGGGTGAAGCAACGTTGTTGGGACCGTAGTTGGTACGTATGACTACGAAAAAGATTCAAACGATCCGACAACGTATAAAAACTTCACAAGATCGACAAAAGAGTTATGCTGATCTTCATCGAAAGGACGTGGAATTCGATATAGGAGATCATGTGTTGTTATGTGTTGCTCCATGGAAAGGAGTTACGAGATTTGGAAAGAGAGGAAAGCTCAATCCTCAATTCATCGACCCATTTTTAATCCTCGATCGAGTAGGAACTGTGGCCTATAGACTCGCTTTACCGCCAAGTATGTCTCGTGTTCATAACGTTTTTCACATATCCATGTTACGTAAATATGTGGAAGACACGAACCACATTATTGAGTTAGAACCGGACGAAATAGCGGAAGATTTGACGTATGAAGAGGTTCCTGTTCAAATCTTGGATAAGAAAGAACATATTCTACGCTCCAAGGTTATACCTCAAGTCAAAGTTTTATGGAGAAACCACGATGTTGACGAAATGACCTGGGAGTTAGAATCTGAAATGAAATCAAGGTATCCTTACCTCTTCGACATACCAGGTATGTACCCTAATTTTGAGGGTGAAATTTCATAAGGGGAGGTTGTAAGACCCCAACTTTTATAAATAAAGATGAATTTTCTATAAATATCATTTTTGAATATTATGGAGTAAATTTGATATAATGTTATAGTTGTGGGTAATATTTATAAATTTTGTAAAAGTACATAAGTTGTTATATAATATTCGATTGGTGGGGAATATTCGTTTTAACAGGGAATATTCGCATAACAACGACACAATCATTGGTGGACCCTACAACGGAATTATTATGCGATTGAGAAAGCGACAAAAATACTTTATGAAAATAACGACGGAAGTTTTTCACCGTTAACTATTGAAACACCCTTGTGTTAAAAGTACGATGTCTGGCGTGGTTGCATAGTAGCACACGGTATTGATTATTGATGCTTACGTGAGAAGTCACTCGGTTTTGTTCGATTATTGCTACTGAAGAATTGTCTGATAATATCTCACATTATTTGATTCAATTATATTCAATATTTTATATATTATTAAATCAATAATTGAGAGACAACAGTTATTAATATTATTATTTGCAATATTAACGATGTCTAGAAGTTACATCAATGAGAGGTTTGGTCACCTAATTTGCGCATGATAGGGAGAAATCCTTATTGGAAAGCCCCCTCTTTCACAGGAATGACACAGTCGATTAATAGTGTGAATAATAATAATGATGATGAGTTTTGTTTTATTAGTATTATTAATGTAATAAAATAGAAAAGCTTTTATATAAAGCAGAATACTTTTATAAAGTTATTCGTTTTATTAGACTATAAATAGAATATATAATATTCTATTATGCATAGTGTTTTGTATAGTAAAATCTTTTTTATATAAAGCAGAATACTTTTATAAAATTATTTATTTTATTAGACAATAATTAGAATATATTATATTTTATTACGCATAGTTACTGATAGTGTTTTGCATAGTAAAATCTTTTTATATAAAAAATGTAATACTTTTATAAAGTTATTCGTTTTATTAGATTATAAATAGAATATATTATATTTTATTTAAAAGATTTTATTTTAAACTGGACCGCTTGATTTAAAGTAAATCAATCTGGATAGTTCATGAATTAGTTACTATACGGTCCATTCTTCTATAAATAGAAGCTCATTCCTTCATTATTTCTTACTTAATTCACTTTCAAACTCTAGAGAGAAAACTATAGAGAAAGAAGAAAAGTGTTACGCTACTTCACTACTTCGATATCCGGTACTCTTTTCTTTCTAAGGTAAGGGGTATTATTTCTTTCAGATTCATGAAGAGAACTTCACATTACTCCATTCTTTATCATTATGTTAGAATAACTTTGCCTCATGTGAAATCTTCGCATGCATAGTGATTTACATTATTATTCCATTCTTTATCATTCCGTTGGAACATCACATGCATCATGTTTTACCCATGACCGGTTCCGTTCTTTATTATTCTGTTGGAACATCTTGTCTGTGCTTTACGTATGACCTGGTTCCGTTCTTTATTATTCTGTTGAAACATCCTGTCTGTGCTTTATGCATGACCTGGTTCCATTATTTATCATTCTATTGGAACACCCTGTCTGTGCGTTTACGCATGACCTGGTTCCATTATTTATTATTCTATTGGAATAACCTGTCTGTGCAGTCTATCACATGCCTGGTGATTTCTTTTGTTATTCCATTCTTTATTATACTCAGTTGGTTAAAGTTTTGATTTCTATACTCCATGAAATTAGTGGAATATCCTTGATATTTGCGCTTCATCTAGTATCTTTTCATGGAAATATTCTTCTGAGCATTCTTCAATTTTACTCCACAAAGAAGTATCATGTTGACAATTTGGATGTTATTGGTTCCTAGATAAATTAATTCTTGAACTTGTTTTATTGAATTCTTATATCATTGTCATCATCCTCATGTTTATATTATGTTGAAAGTCATCTGTAGCCTGTAGTGCATAAATGGACTTGGTATGATTATAACCAGGGATTATTCGGTGTAATCATGACCGTCATGTTACAAATGATGTGAAAAAAGTCATCATTGGCCCGTAGTGCATTAATGGACAGTTGTTGGCATGATCATGACCATTAATGAATACACGAATATTCTTGGCCCGTAGTGCATGGATAATTTATGGTCGTGATACTAAAGAATATCCTTGGCCATAGTGCAGGGGTGATTCAATGATGTGGATTATTTATTAAGCTAAGTCTCAGCGATAAAAGTGATGAAAACCCTTTTAAATCATAAAAGATAGTAGATTTTATTTTCTACTTGACTCTTTTAATGGATTGCTTGTTCGTCTTGATTAAAGCTAAACTTGATTTGTTATATTGTATCGATTCAACACTATTGAAGACTAATGATAATTTATTCTGCTTTATCTTAGTCATAATATTTCTTACTGGGCTAGTTGAGCTCACCCTTTCTTTCACTGTTCTCTTCAGGAAATGAGAATGTAGCAGGGACTAGTCGGGGAAAGGAGTGACGGTCTAGAGGATAGCATTAGTAGTCCTCACTATTCTGTGAAATAGTGTGTTAATAAATGTATTGAGGACTTATTTTGAGTTTTAATGCTGTTTGGAAGACAATGTTTGTATTAAAACTCACAGCTAATGTTGTATATTTAAGATTGTATTTGTATTCTGTACCATGTATTTGGCGACTCAGAATAGGTGATGTATACCTATTTTGGGGGAGTCACATTAAATACCACGTCAAATCTACCACGTGTGCGAACATGTGGCGCCTGAGGGTTCAAAGTCCAAATTTTTGAATAGAAAGGGGCTCAGTTTGCGTTGACCAGAAGAAAAGAGGCTCAATACCCAAATATCAAAAAAGTTCAGTAGTTGACTTTGCATTTAACCCTCAAATTTATAAACCGGCCCCCAAAGTATTCATATTGACTTTGAAAATACTGGTTAACCAGTATTCATATACAACTTGATTTCATTAAAAAAATAAAAATCTTCTAAATACAATTAACTCTAAATTTAAATATTCTAAGTACAATTAGTCCCAAATTAAAATAATTCTAAATATAACTAACTCCCCAAATTAAAATAATTTTAAAGTCAATTCATCCCAAATAATATTGATCTTGAAAATATGGTCACTAAAACTTATACCAAATAATGTTTAACAAAAAAATAAAAAAGAATTACGACTTTTTAATTATTAAAAATTCATACATATGTAATAAAAAGATAATTTTTTCTAGGATTTGAAGATTTATTGTCATTATTTTTTGTGTTACTTCTCTTTATGCTTAATACCAATTTTTATTCCAAAATGTTGAACAACAATATTAACATTCAATTTTTTCAAAACAGAAATTAAAAAAGGTGCAAATTTTCTTCCAAAATGAGCACCAATATTAACATTTCAATTTTACAAAACAGAAATTAAAAATATTATTTTCCACTTCCATACCTTCTTCCCTCTAGGACAACAACCTCGCAACATGAAATTAGGGGAAAATTAATCGGCCAACTGAGTTACTTCGAATCGGACGATTGGTACCCAATTGTGGAGTATTAGGGGAAAAGCTCTGCAGAAGTTTGTCATCGAAGTGGTGGTGATAGTGAGCATATCCATATATTAATTAATTGGTGGAGTAATCGATGATGGAAAAAGAGTACTAAAATTTGTTTGCATGTTTCAATTTTAGATATATGTTTAAAGTTTACTTTTGATTTTCTATTTTAATAATATATATATATATATATATATATATATATTTGTGTGTGTGTGTGTGTAATATATCTATTGTGTTGTAATTGTGAAGTTTGAGATAAGATTGGCTTTTAGGGAAGAAAATGGTGCTTGATTGATGATAGTGATAGAGGAGTTAATGATGGTATTGATATTGGAAGTGTTGATGTTGGTGATGGAGGAGTTTAGAGAAGAAATAATGAGATTTTTTAATTTGTTTTTACATTATTAAGTTTTTAAATTAGTTATTATAGAAATAATTTCTTACATCAATTTGGGGACAACATTGTATGCAATTAGACACTTTATGTAGTAAATTATAAGTCAAATTGTATTTTAATACGGTTAAACCATAAAATACTATTTGTCTTACCAGCAATTAAGGTATTTCGACCAAATTTGGTCGAAATATGAATTTGGGGGCAATATTGTATACAATTAGACACATTATGTAGTAAATTGTATGCTCAAATTCTTTGGGGGCCAAATTACAAATATGGTGATACTTGATGTAACAGAAGTGTATTTAGCCCTTTTAAAAATCACGATGGTTGTGAAAATGATGGGAAAAATGAAAAATCTTATATTCAATTAATCCACACAATTTGAGTCAAGTGAATTTGAGGAAAATTTATTCCTAGAAAATCACCTAGTGATTTTTTGGACCAACCTATTAAAGTAAACTTGATCCAAAAATTGTCCGTGAACTAAGATAAATAAAAATAAACTCATGATTGAAGATGATCCAATTAATTTTTTCTTAAATCACCTTTACCAAAATTGGGATGAATCTGAATATTTAGATAAGGTCAATGAGATGTTGTAATCCACTATAAATAAGTCAACTAAATTAGAACATGTATTTGAACCAATTCGATCTTCCATCTTTTGAACATGTTAGTTAAAGTTTTCTTGAGGTAGGCTTTAAGCATAACTGTGATAAATTTTTTGGTTATTTTCAATTTTCTAGACCTTTTGAAAATCATGTAAAGTTTACACTCACTTACCCATTTGTATAATTCATTTATAGTTACATACTTTTTAGGATTTATGAAATTCGTAGGTATGTATATTTATTTTTTTTACCAAATTTTATTGCAGAATAAATGTCCCACATACAAGGTACAATTCTTTCATTTCTTTGTTCACTATTTTTTATTTCCATACATTAAGGAAAATGCATGATTTAGATCACTGGGGGCGTTTGTTTGTATTATTGTATTTTTTTTTTCTTTTTTAGGAAAATATAGTAAAAAAACAAAAAATTAAAAAAATTTAAAAATTTTGTTTGACTTTTTATGAGTTGAATTAATTCTAATTAATGTATGTGGAGCAAAAATTCATGAGTAAGATTGAAAGATTTAGAACACTTGAACCTTTGATTAGATACACAATCTTAGTTTGAAATACTATTTAGAATAAAATTGATTTCATATGTATTTTTGCACGGTCACAGTAATTCTTAGTTGTGTTGGTATAAACTGTGAGTCGAGAAATTTCAAAAAAGAAAAGAAAAGAAAAAATATTGAAAAAATAGAAAAAAAAAATAACTGCTTTAATATCCATTGAACGAAATAACTGTGTATCCAAGTCTAAGGAAGTATTGATATTCACGCTGAAAAATTGTGATGGATAAAAGCAACTTGACTAGTCTAATTTTTTGGCTTTTGTTACTCGAGTTAGTAAGCTCTTAGGGTTTTCTCTACATCTTGTGCCCTAAAAGTCAACTGATTTGGGAGTCATTGGTCCAACGCTCGTTATATGGATAACTCTGAAAAGCCTAAGAAAAAGTAGCATTGCACATGTCAAGGAAAAAAAGTCAAATAAGAAAAAAAATCAAAAAAGAAGAAAAAAAAGAAAAAAAATAAGTTTACTTGATTTTCATGGTAATAATTCATACTAAGAGTTACATCACATACACAATGCATGCATCACATGGAACTAATTTTATGAAGATGGTGATTGAGTATTTTTGATAAGGTGAAAGTTCAAATTTTAATTTAATCTTGTTTATGTATAATGCCCATGTATACTTAGAAATTTTCTTTCAATTTCATAATTTGTTGAACTCAAAAATATTTAAATATTAAACTTTATGAGTATATTCACTGCAAACCCTCACGAGACACAACTCTTCCACTTCGGATAATCTTGGAGTTTAAAGGCTTGTTGCACATGTTAAGTGCAATCGTGTTTCCTAAGAAAATGCGGTAGTTTAGGTTTTTGGTTTTATTTTATTTTATTTTTATGTTAGTCGAGGACGAACAAAAGCTAGGTATGAGGTATTTGATAAACACATTAATTATACATTTTAATATTCCCATATTAATTATTATATATGTTTATTTTATTTAGCTAATATATTTTATTTTATTTTGTAGGATTTATCTTGGTGAATAAGTAAAAATATAAGAGTTTTTAAAGATGAAAAATGACTCTTGGAGGATTATCATGAAGAAGTTGAAGTCAAGTTGGAGATAAAGAGATTAAAGCACAAAAAGAATACCAAGTTTAATGTATTAATATTGGGTTGCAATTCATTTGTGGTTATAAATATGTCTTTTGTTTTAGAGAGAAAGGGGAGATGTGATGCCCCCAAATTTGCGTCTAAACCACACCCAAAACTACTTGGGTCGCTAAAAACAACACTACAGACAAACATGAATTTTTCTATTTACAACTATTATTACAACAACAGTATTCACACAACAAAATCAATAAAACTCTACATAAAGGTACAATCAATAACTGTTTTAGGGATTAAAATATTTGGAAAATGCTCAAGGATACATTCGTACATGGGAAGACATGTTTCTAAGTTATAATAGATATCATAGGACTTGAGAATTAACCTTGGTTGACCCAATAAACCCCAAAGAAGAACGAGAAGATTACTATAATGATCATTCCAATGTTGTGCATCTTCTTGCCATATAATTATCTCCATTGTGTCAAACAAAGGATTATATTCGAACTATACTCCAAAATTATATAGATAGTGCTTATAGATATAGTCAGCAAGTGGATGCGCAAAACTACATTTTATGGCAACATGATTTTGTATGTGGTCGAATATCTTGTCTAATAGGTACTTGTGACGCTCCCAAATTCGGGTCCACACCACCCTATTTGGTTCATCAAAATCAATTAGTAAAATATCATATAACATACGACACACACTTTAAGTTCTCAGTTAAATTATTGCCACACTATTTTGATAACTTAACGAGATAATCCACTAACTCGGACCATTACTCAACTCCCAGACTAGTCTCAGCTACACTTTCATTTTCTGATAAGAAAAATGGAACAAAAAGGAAAAGGGTGAGCACAAATAACCCAATAAAGAATATCATGACTAATATTATAATACCCAATAAAATAAAAAATAAAATATTAAAGTACGCTTTAAAATATTTAATTGGACTTTTCTTATGTGACGCCCCCAAAATAGGTATACATCACCTATTCTGAGTCGTCAAATACATGGCACAGAATACAAATACAACTTAATTATACAACTGTCGTGTAAAGGACGACAAAATATAAGCTGTGAGTTTTAATACAAATATTGTCGTCTAGACAATATACAAACTCAAATTCAATATTATTACATTTATTTTCCACTATTTCACTAAATAGTGAGGACTACTAATGCTATCATCATCGTCCGTCACCCGCAGGTTCCGACTAGTCCTCGCTACGTTCTCATTTCTGGAGAGAACAATAAAAAAAAAAGGGTGAGCTCAACTAGCCCAGTAGAAAATATTATGACTAAGATAATACAGAATATATTATCGTTAGCCTTCAACAATGTTAAACTGATACAATATAACAACCATCAAGTTTAACTGCAGCGGAACAAGCAATCTATTAAAAGAGTCAAGTAGAGAATAAAATCTACTATCTTTGATGATTTAAAAGGTTTTTCATCACTTTTATCGCTGGGACTCAGCTTAATAAATAATCCACATCATCGAATCACCCTTGCACTACGGCCAAGGATATTCTTTAGTATCACGACCACAATTATCCATGCACTACGGGCCAAGAATATAAGTGTATTCAATAATGGTCATGATCATGCCAACAACTGTCCATCAATGCTCTACGGGCCAATGAGGACTTTTTCCACATCATTTGTAACATTACGGTCATGATTACATCGAATAATCCCTGGTCATAATCATACCAAGTCCATCTATGCACTATAAGCCATAGATGACTTTTAACAAAATATATACATGAGGATGATGACAATGATATAAGAATTCAATAAAACAAGTTCAAGAAGTAATTTATCCAGGAACTAATAACGTCCAAATTGTCAACATGATACTGCTTTGTAGAGTAAAATTCAAGAATGCTCAGAAAAATATTTCCATGAAAAGATACTGGATGAAGCGCAAATATCAAGGATATTCCACTAATTTCATGGAGTATAGAAGTCAAAACTTTAACCAACTGAGTATAATAAGGAATGGAATAACAAAAGAAATCACCGGGCATGCGATGAAGGCAGACATGTAGGTTATTCCAACTGAATAATAAATAACGGAATCGGATTCGAAAGCGTAAAATACATGAGCATGTGATATTCCAACAGAATAATAAAGAGCGGAACCAGTCCGGCAGAAAACGCATCTGATGTGAGGATATTCCAACAGAATAATAAAGACGGAACCAGTTCCGGTGTAGAACGCACAAACAGGATGTTCCCACATAATAATAAAGAATGGAACAACAGAAGAATTTCACCAAGTATAGGGTAGCCCGTGTATACAGGTTATTCCAACAGAATAATAAAGGATGGAATAACAGAAGTTCTCTTCATGGATAGAAAGAAATAATACTCCCTACCTTTAGAAAAACTGGATACTGGAATAGTGAGGTAGCAGACTTCTCTTATTCTTTCTATAATTTCTCTTTATAATAATCGCTCTAAAGCTTTTGTGAATTGGTGAAAAATGAAGGAAGAATGAGCTTCTATTTATAGAAAATTATAGTTTCGATAATTGCACGTTTTGTAGCTCAAAAAATTACAGTACAATACCTCCAACTTTTCCTTTATTTTTAATTTAGTCATGGAAGTATTATCAATCTTGCACCAACTCTCCTAATAGTAAATAATGTGATTCAATAGTAAATTATGTGAATCAATAGTTCTAGACATGTGAAAATACGAATTACAGTATAGTACCTCCATCTATACCTCCATTTTTAACTTAGTCATGCAAGTATTATCAATCTTGCACCAACTCCCCTAATAGTAACATGAATGTGAAACAATAGTATAAACATGTGAACAAATAGTTATAATCATGTGGAATAATAGCAATTAATTGCTCATTTATCCGGTTAGATACCCGATTGGTCAATATAACCTCCAGACATCAATTATTATCGAAATAATTGTCGATTTTCACTAACACAAATAATTCCAACACAATGAAACCATTTTTATCAAAAATATAAATTTTGAAATTTTGAAGTTTGACTTTTCTTGAAAAAAGTCAACTGTGAATTTTTTGACCAAATAGTGAATTACGGAAAATTTTGTGTTTATAGACTATTTTTACTAATTTCATCGTTAGGACTCAAATATCACGTCTGCGTCTCCAAATTCAACTCGAACACAACTTCAATTTTAATAACATTCATCATTAATATTATAACTCACAATATTTATCAACCAGTCGTCGCTCCAGGAAAGAGGGGTTTTCAATAAGGATTTCTCCCTATCATGGCCAGCAATTAGGTGACCAAACCTCTCCTCGATGTAACTTCTAGACATTGTAAATATTATAATTTAATAATATGAATAACTTTGTCGTCTCAATTATTGATTTAATAAAATAACATATTATGCAGATGATACTATGACAATAATCGAATCAATAATATGAGAGATATGATGCAGCAATTACTGTAGCAATAATTGAGTATAACTGAGTGACTTATAACGTAAGCATCAATAATCAATACCATGTGCTACTATGCTACCACGCGTATTACTCTATTTTTACTACTGGGTAGTTCAGCAGTTAACGGTAAAACTTCCGCCGTTATTTTCATAAAGTATTTTTGTCGTTTTCTCAATCCGACAATAATTCCGTTGTGGGGGTCCACCAATGATTGTCAGTTGTTATACGAATATTCCTGTTAAAACGAATATTCCCGGACCAATCGAATATTATATAATAACTTGCGTACTTTGCAAAATTTGTAAATATTACCCACAACTATTATATCAAATCCACACCATAATATTCAAAAATATATTTCGAGAAAATTTAATCTTTATTCAAAAAGTTGGGGTCTTACAACCTCCCCTTCTTATGAAATTTCGTCCTCGAAATTAGGGTGCGTACCTGGTATGTTGAGGAGGTGAGGATACTTTGATTTTATTTCAGATTCTAACTCCCAGGTCATTTCCTCAACATCGTGGTTTCTCCACAAAACTTTGACTTGAGGTATAATCTTGGAGCGTAGAATATGTTCCTTCTTATCCAAGATTTTAACAGGAACCTCTTCATACGTTAAATCTTCCTCTATTTCGTCCGGTTCTAACTCAATAATGTGGTTCGGGTCTTTTACATATTTACGTAACATGGATATGAGAAAAACGTTATGAACACGAGACATACTTGGCAGTAACGCAAGTCTATAGGCCACGGTTCCTACTCGATCGAGGATTAAAAATGGGCCAATGAATCGAGGATTGAGCTTTCCTCTCTTTCCAAATCTTATAACTCCTTTCCATGGAGCAACACGTAACAACACATGATCTCCAATATCGAATTCTACGTCCTTTTGATGAAGATCTGCATAACTCTTTTGTCGATCTTGTGAGGTTTTTATACGTTGTTGGATCATTTGAATCTTTTCCCTAGTCATACGTACCAACTCTGGTCCCAACAACGTTGCTTCACCAACCTCATCCTAGCATACTGGAGAACGACACTTTCTTCTATACAACGCCTCAAATGGAGCCATGCCAATACTTGCTTGATAACTGTTGTTGTAGGAAAACTCCACCAATGGTAAGAACTTGTCCTAACTTCCATTGAAGTCAAGGACATAGAGTCTTAATAAATCTTCAAGAGTTTGAATAGTCCTCTCGATTCGCCGTCATTCGAGGATGATATGCCGAAAGCTAAATCGTAAATTCGCGCCCATAGCTTTTTGCAAACTAACCCAAAATCTTGAAGTGAATCTTGGGTCTCGATCAAAAACTATGGATCTTTGGCATACCATGCAATCTTACAACCTCGTTTATGTACATACTGAGCAAGATGTTCAAGTGTATAAGTTTCTCAGATCGATAAAAAATGAGCGGACTTGGTCAATCTATCAACAATGACCCAAATCGCATCTATGCCTTGAGAAACTTTGGGAAGGCGAAGAATGAAATCCATGGTAATGTGCTCCCACTTCCATTCTAGATTTTAAGTGGTTGCAATGGACCTTTTGGTACTTGATGCTCCGCTTTAACTCGTTGACAAATTAGACACCTTGAGATAAATAACGCTATCTCTCTCTTCATATTGCTCCACCAAAATGTATGACGAAGATCACGATACATTTTGGTACTCCCAGGATGGATTGCAAACGGTGTGTTGTGTGCCTCCATCATGATTTTATACTTTAAATCAGGGTCGTTAGGAACACAAAGTCTGGAGTTGACTCGAAGTATTCCTTCTTCATCGATTCTTGCTTCCGGCATAGCACCTCTTTGCACTTTCTTCCTCATACGCATCAGCTCCAGATCTGTAACTTGAGCAACTTTAACTTTATCAATTAAAGTCGGTTCTACTCGTATATTCGCCATCATCACATGGGTCCCTAGAGTTTTTAACTCTATCTCCATCCTTTGCAAGTCACACAAAATGGGCTTTTGTGTTGTGATTATTGCACTCGTACCCGCATATGATCTTCTACTCAATGCGTCAGCTACCACGTTCGCTTTTCTAGGATGGTATTGGATGGTATGATCATAATCTTTCAATAGTTCCAGCCAACGTCGTTGTCGCATGTTGAGTTCCTTTTGAGTGAAGAAATATTTGAGGCTTTTATGATCCGTAAAGATCTCCACTTTCTCTCCATACAAGTAATGCCTCCAAATTTTAAGTGCGAAGACAACAGCTACCAACTTTAGATCATGAGTAGGATAATTCATCTCATATTCTTTGAGTTGTCTTGAGGCATAGGCTATGACTTTCCCATGTTGCATGAGAACACATCCTAACCCTTTGCCCGAAGCATCACTATAGATGACAAATCCCTCCGAACCAGATGGTATTGTCAGAACAGGTGTTGAAATGAGTCTCCTTTTGATTTCTTGAAAACTCTTCTCACATTCCTCGCTCCAACCGAACTTTGTATCTTTCCGAGTCAGCTGAGTTAATGGAGTAACGATTCGAGAAAATCCTTCCATGAATCTCCGATAATAACCAGCTAAACCTAGAAAGCTACGTACTTCTCTCACTGATTTGGGTTGTTCCGAGCTTTGAATAGCTTCAATCTTTGCCGGGTCAACGGATATTCCATGACTTGATACTACGTGCCCAAGGAATGCTACTTCCTCAAGCCAGAACTCGCATTTCTTTAACTTGGCATAAAGCTTATATTCACGAAGCTTTTGGAGTATCAGCCTCAAGTGTTGCTCATGATCTTCACGGCTGGAATAAATAAGGATGTCATCAATAAAGACGACCACAAAGTGATCCAAATATTCCTTGAATACTCAGTTCATCATATCCATGAAGGCAGCAGGAGCATTAGTCAATCCAAAAGACATGACTAAGAATTCATAATGCCCGTCATCGAAGTTCGAAGGCGTCTTTGGAATATCCTCGCTTTTAACCTTCGGTGATGATATCAAAACGAAGATCGATCTTTGAAAAAATTGTGCTCCTTTGTAAATCGATCAAACAGTCATCAATACGTGGCAATGGGTACCTATTTTTGATGGTGACATGATTCAACTCCCGATAATCAATACAAAGTCGCATACTCCCATCTTTCTTCTTCATGAATAGAAACAGGAGCACCCCGAGGAGACGTCTTAGGACTAATGAAACCAATGTCTAACAATTCACGCAATTGGGTCTTTAACTCCTCGAAGTTCAATAGAGTCATTCGATATGGGGCTTTGGAAATGGGTTTTGTACCGGGGTTCAAGGTCGATACAAAATTCAACTTCACGCCTGGGGTAGCCATGAAGTTCTTCTTGGAATACGTCGGAAATTTATTAACAATAGAAATATCCTTCAAATCGGCGTATTTTTGTTTAAATCGTGATATGAGCTAAGAAAGCTTGACATCCATTTTTCAATAAGCGAATATCTTTATGGCTTCAGATAACCGTGATTGATTTTAATGGTTTGGTCGCTTGAATTCGTATAATAGGTTTATTAGGAATATGATGAAAGCTAACAACCTTACGAAAATAATCAATTTTAGCATGATGAGTAGTTAACCAATCAATCCCTAGAATCACGTCAAATGCAAGTATTTTAAGGAGATAAGATCGACGGGTAAAAAGTGCGATTCTTGATTTGAATCAAACAAGACTTATAAATAGTGGATGTAATGAAGGTTTCTCCTAATGGAGTTTCAACAGATAAGTCAAAGTCTAATTTCTCCGGAGTCAAATTTAAACGTTGAGCGCAAGTAGGAGAAATAAAAGAATGGGTAGAACCGTTATCAAATAAGGTATAGACCTCACTAGAGTTTATGATAAGCTTACCCGTGATGACCTCGTTTGGGTTCCTTGCTTTCTGGGAGGTCACAACAAATGTTCTCCCTTGCACCACCGGCTTTGACTTTTCTGGGATGACCTTTGGTGCCTCCATCCTAGCTGAACTTGTCTTCGGTGAACGACAAAATCAGGCTAGGTGACCTTCTCTTCCACAATTATAACACGCTTTGGATGGCATCGCGCAGTTTGGACTGATATGTCCCTCCCCTCCGCATTTGAAGCATATGATAGGTGGTCGTTCTCCTTCCTTAACCACGGTTGCTGGTGTTGACGTCTTTCCATCATTGTTAAATCTCCTTTTCTTGAAATGTCCATTTTTATTGTCATGGCCATGATTACCACCGAAGTGGTTACCATTTCTGGCATGTTGATTCCCTACACGTTTGTTGTCACGCTCAGATGGATTTGTTACCTACGTAGTATTTTCATGTTGTCATTTACCGCTTTCTCGTGGTTGCGTTGACTCGTTATCGCGCTCCAATAACTGAGCCCTATTTACAACATCTGAGTACAAACATAGTTTATGAGAAATAAGATATTGACGTATCTTCAGTTTCAAACCTCTTAAAAACATTCGCGTCATTCGCTCCTCATTATCGACCAAATGGGATGCAAATCGGGATAAGTCTGCAAATTTAGCCTCGTATTGCGATACGGTCATATTGTTTTGTTCCAACTTGATAAACTCTACCTCCTTCATGTGGCGAATACTTTCGGGAAAGTACTTGTCGTTGAATGACTCTTGGAACTTCTCCCAAGACATCTTGAGTGAGTGAGTCAGGTTGATGCGTTTCTGATTCCCACCAAGAATCCGCCTCTTTACGCAACATAAAGGTGGCGAAGGGAACCTTTTGTTCCTCGGAGCATCCCAAAACATCAAATATCTTGGTGATCTACTTTATCCACGCTTCTGCCTTAAGTGGTTTTGGCTCTCCAATAAACTCCGGTGGTCCCAACTCCTTGAACTGTTTAGCGGTGACCGTCCGAGAGTTTGGAGTGTTTCCACCTGTATTTTGGACAGGAGACGCTCTCGCCTGATGTTGCATGAATTGCATGAAGCCTCGGAACATTCCATCGTTCATCATTTGGTCAGTGTTATTGTTTGTATGAGGATTGTCGCCTTCCTGATGCACATTGTCCTGGTTATTGATCTATGGAGACTCAACGGTCTCCTGTGCTCCATTGATGTTCTCAACATTCTCGGATGCCATTTTCAAATACTGCCACAAAACAAGGGTTAATTGACATGAAACATATTATCCCTACACTCTGCCTGACCAATTTAATACCAAATAAACTTAGGTAGGTCATAGTAGCGAAGGAATTCTCCGTCTCTCCCCTCCTAGTTCTAGTCTCACATCTTATGGGGATCATATCCTAAGCTTTGATATTAACTGTGACGCCCCCAAAATAGGTATACATCACCTATTTCGAAGTCGTCAAAACAAGGTATGTAATACAAATACAACTTAATTATACAACTGTCGTGTAAAGTACGACAAAACATAAGCTGTGAGTTTTAATACAAATATTGTCGTCTAGACAATATAAAAACTCAAATTCAATATTATTACATTTATTTTCCACTATTTTACTAAATAGTGAGGACTACTAATGCTATCATATGGTCCGTCACTCCGTTCCCTGACTAGTCCCTGCTACGTTCTCATTTCCTGTAGAGAACAATAAAAGTAAAAGGGTGAGCTCAACTAGCCCAGTAGGAAATATTATGACTAAGATAATGCAGAATATATTATCGTTAGCCTTCAACAGTGTTAAACTGATACAATATATCAACCATCAAGTTTAACTGCAGCGGAACAAGCAATCCATTAAAAGAGTCAAGTAGAGAATAAAATCTACTATCTTTTATGATTTAAAAGGTTTTTCATCACTTTTATCGTTGGGACTCAGCTTAATAAATAATCCACATCATCTAATCACCCCTGCACTACGGCCAAGGATATTCTTTAGTATCACGACCACAATTATCCATGCACTACGGGCCAAGAATATTTGTGTATTCAATAATGGTCATGATCATAC
Organism: Panax quinquefolius; assembly: GCA_020205615.1. NCBI lineage: Eukaryota > Viridiplantae > Streptophyta > Magnoliopsida > Apiales > Araliaceae > Panax > Panax quinquefolius. Next base: position 90,045,972 of record CM035165.1, read on the forward strand.
CAACAACTGTCCATCAATGCTCTACGGGCCAATGAGGACTATTTCCACATCATTTGTAACATTACGGTCATGATTACACCGAATAATCCCTGGTCATAATCATACCAAGTCCATCTATGCACTATAGGCGACAGATGACTTTTAACAAAATATAAACATGAGGATGATGACAATGATATAAGAATTCAATAAAATAAGTTCAAGAATTAATTTATTCAGGAGCTAATAACGTCCAAATTGTCAACATGATACTGATTTATAGAGTAAAATTCAAGAATGCTCAGAAAAATATTTCCATGAAAAGATACTGGATGAAGCGCAAATATCAAGGATATTCCACTAATTTCATGGAGTATAGAAGTCAAAACTTTAACCAACTGAGTATAATAATGAAAGGAATAACAAAAGAAATCACCAAGCATGCGATAGACCGCACATGCAGGTTATTCCAACAAAATAATAAATAATCGAATCAGTCCGGCGAAAAAACGCATGCATATGAAATTCAACAGAATAATAAAAGGCGGAATCAGTCCGGCAGAAAACGCATGAACACGATATTCCAACAGAATAATAAAGACGGAACCAGTCCGTAAAAAATGCATGACATGGATATTCCAATGTAATAATAAAGAGCGGAACCAGTCCGGTAAAACGCATGCACAGGATGTTCCCACGAATGATAAAGAATGGAACAACAGAAGAATTTCACCAAGTATAGGGTAGCCCGCGTATACAGGTTATTCCAACAAAATAATAAAGGATGGAATAACAGAAATTCTATTCATGGATAAGAAAGAAAATAATACTCCCTACCTTTAGAAAAAGCGGATCTTTGGAATAGTGAGGTAAAGAGACTTTCTTCTTCTTTCTATAATTTCTCTCTATAATAATCGCTCTAAAGCTTATGTGAATTGGTGAGAAATGAAGGAAGAATGAGCTTCTATTTATAGAAAAATATAGTTTCGATAATTGCACGTTTTGGGGCTCAAAAAATTACAGTAGAATACCTCCAACTTTTTCTTTATTTTTAATTTAGTCATGGAAGTATTATCAATCTTGCACAAACTCCCCTAATAGTAAATAATGTGATTCAATAGTAAATTATGTGAATCAATAGTTCTAGACATGTGAAAATACGAATTATAGTATAGTACCTCCATCTATACCTCCATTTTTAACTTAGTCATGCAAGTATTATCAATCTTGCACCAACTCCCCTAATAGTAACAAGAATGTGAAACAATAGTATACACATGTGAACAAATAGTTATAATCATGTGAAATAATAGCAATCAATTGCTCATTTATCCGGTTAGATACCCGATTGGTCAATATAACCTCCAAAATCAATTATTATCGAAATAATGGTCGATTTTCACTAACACAAATAATTCCAACACAATGAAACCATTTTTATCAAAAATATAAATTTTGAAATTTTGAAGTTTGACTTTTCCCAAAAAAGTCAACTGTTGACTTTTTGACCAAATAGTGAATTCTGGAAAATTTTGTGTTTATAGACTATTTTTACTAATTTCATCGTTCCGGACTCAAATATCACGTCCGCGTCTCCAAATTCAACTCTGAACACAACTTCAATTTTAATAACATTCATAATTAATATTATAACTCATAATATTTATCAACCAGGTCGTTCCCAGGAAAGAGGGGGCTTTCCAATAAGGATTTCTCCATATTGGCGCGCAATTAGGTGACCAAACCTCTCATTGACAGAACTTCTAGACATTATAAATATTGCAATTTAATAATATTAATAACTTTGTCGTCTCAATTATTGATTTAATAAAATAACATATTATGCAGATGATACTATGACAATAATTGAATCAATAATATGAGAGATATGATGTAGCAATTACTGTAGCAATAATTGAGTATAACTGAGTGACTTATCACGTAAGCATCAATAATCAATACCGTGTGCTATTATGCAACCACGCGTATTACTGTATTTTTACTACCGGGTAGTTCAACAGTTAACGGTAAAACTTCCGCAGTTATTTTCATAAAGTATTTTTGTCGTTTTCTCAATCCGACAATAATTTCGTTGTGGGGGTCCACCAATGATTGTGCCGTTGTACGAATATTTCCTGTTAAAACGAATATTCCCCGACCAATCGAATATTATATAACAACTTGCGTACTTTGCAAAATTTGTAAATATTACCCACAACTATTATATCAAATCCACACCATAATATTCAAAAATATATTTCGAGAAAATTTAATCTTTATTCAAAAAGTTGGGGTCTTACATCTTATATTTGGGGAAAACTGTAGTTAATTAATTTGGACCATAATAAGTAAATATTACATTAATTTGGGCCATTAAAGTTAATTAGGTCTAAATTATGTTTGTGTTATTTTAAATCCTAATAAAATTAAAAGAATTAATAAAACATGTTAATTAATAATTAAAGAATTAAAACCTAGCTATATTTCATTATGCCTGATGAGTTGTGGGAATAGAAAGAAAACAAAAGGAAGAGGCGGAAGGAGAACGAGGGAACGTACGTGGCTGGAATTAAAAAGGGTTTGAGAGCAAGATCATTAAAATTTTATTCACCATATTCTTATTCTCAAAGGTAATTATTGGACTCTTTTTGAATACAAAATAATTATTTTGCTACTGTAATTACAATCTATTTCCTTGTTGTGTTTGCAATTTATTTTAAAATTTTATTATTCCGCTTGATTAATTGAATTTGTTAATGAAATTTTTATTTACAATTGGGATATATGATACATATGTATTAAGAAAATTAATTGTAACTGTAAATTTGCGACATTACGTTTATATATATATATATATATAATGTACCTTTAGATTACAAACTGAATACGGTATATTAAAATTATTGAATTTTTGAAAATATAAACTATATAAGTTCATAATTTAATTATATGTATTGTATTTTATTTTGATAATTAGATCGGATTGAGGGAGTCTAGCGGGTGATATTTGGATTTTATTTTGGTACTATATTAAGGTACGAATTTCGTACTTTTTCAGCGACATTCTTATTAAATTTGATTTTTCGTTTTGTTCCGCATTTCAAATTTGCCTATTGTTTCACATAATTGTTGCATGTGAAAGAAATATGATAGTTTCATGTTGATGTTGATACATAGAACTTGTATTTGTACTCTTTGGGCTAGTTAATCATGTCAACATATTTTGAAGACTTTATTCGTTTGTGTCATCCTTCACATATTTTTGTTCACATTCGGATGTTATTTTAATTGTTGGTATTTTGTGATAGTATGTTCGTATCTAAAATAATTCGATGTCATTTGGAGATGGTCATGTAAGTCTTGTGATTTGAACCCCTTTTGGCTTACATTTTGTAGATTGATCCTTAGGGTATACTTGAGCTAACCTCCTATGGGGGTACCACATGCATGTCCTCTTGACACAAGGGTATGCCACCTTTTGTGGTGGTGTGATCAGTCCACGGCGTATCCTTTTGTTTTGTATGATGCTCTGGATGTGAGCTTTGGCCATTTGATATATTTGTTCAGGATACGTATGGGTCGACCTAGTATTTGATTCGATACGATTTGTTTGGCGGATTAATGACGTATGTGTCGTGCGTACTATTCGATTTGATTTGTATACTTCATGGTACCGATGTATTTTGTTAGCCTTTGACTATTTGTATTTGAGCTCAGTATGAAATTGTTACATTATAACCATTTGATTCAGCCTTCTTTTGTTTGCAATTGTTTTCACTATAGTTGTCGGTTCGACAATGTTAATCATTTGTACATTGTCTCATTAAATTTGATATATTCATATTTGGTTAGTAGTTGTAATTTTTCTTTCATTCAGTTCTTTTGGTACATATATATATATATTGTTTTATATATCATGTGCATTTTTATATCTGTACTGGGCAATTAGCTCACACTGTGTTCTTTTTTCGACAGGTAATCAGGAGTGATCAAGATTTGTGGGATGAGAGCTACCTTTGATCCAAATTAGTAAATTAGTTTTGAAACTATTATCGAACTTTGGTTTTCTAATATTTTGTAGATGGATGTTTTGGGCCTATTTTGGCATTCGTCCTTAGAAGTAGAGATTATGTTAATGTGGAGATCTTTCTATTTAATTGGCATTTAAAACTGTTGGTATCTAATCTATTTAGAAACACTTTGAGGTTTATTACAGGCTTGCATTTGTTATGTTTTGTGCGTGACATCCCTTTTCCTTTTTAGAAAAGGGGTGTTACAAATATAATGAAGAATGAATTATCTTTAGCCTTCAACAATGATAAATCATATAGAATATAATAAACAACAAGTTTTAGATCATTATCTGCAGTGGAATAAATAATCCATTAGAATAGTCAAGTAGAACATAATGTTTGCTATCTTCTCTAATTTAAAAAATTCACCAATATAATTTATCATTGTAACATCAATCAATAGTTCTTCTTTGTACCTAGTACAAAGAGAATTTTTACCACTCGTCTTTACCTGTAATGCCAAAAATCATGGTTATACTAATTCATAGTTCATGTTCATAATCATGCCAATCAATATCTTTTGGTCATAATTATGTTTAGCAATTCATCTCTGCACTATATGCCAAAGATAATCAATTGTAATAATAATAGTCATGATCATATATACCAATCTACAACTTTTAGTCATAATCATGTTAATCAATTCATCTTTGCACACAAAGATATTCAATTGTAACACCAATGATCATGATCATACCAATCTACAACTTTTGGTCATATATAATCATGCTAGTCAACATTTCTTCAAAGTTGTAGAGGACGAATATCTAATGAAAACAGGCTTGGTATCACTCAATTCCGACAAAAGATGAATTTACTGTGATTTTTCTAAGAAGCTGTTGTATATAAGAAAATTTCACTCGGGAATTCAAAGAAGAATGCAACAAAGACTTAACTTGGAATATAAATTTTGTACTCTAGTTGATATTTACTAATACTTGAGGTAGCCTAGCATACCTAGAGAGAAAGTTACACTAAGAAGTTTTTAGAGAGAGGAAGGAAGTATAAGTAAGACAGTTATGAATTTTCTTGTGCTAAGTCTTCCTATTTATAGTCAAAATATCCCACATTTATAAATATATTATTCATCAATTATCATTATCTTTAAACATAATGATTACCCATTTTCATCCATTATCTATACTTTTAAAAATAATGATTACCCATTTTCATCCATTATCATTACTTTAAAAATAATGATTACCAATTTTATCCATTATCTTTATTTATTCAAAAGATTAATCCATTATCAATATTTATTCAAAAAGATAAATCCATTATCAAAAAGATTTTTCCATTATTCACACTTTTTCAATATATTAAACATCCATAATATATTATTCACTCATTATTCATATCTTTTAATATATTAACCATCCATTATTTTTACCTTTAATTTCTCTAGCTCATAAATAAATATCTTTAATCTACTACATATTAATTATTCACATTCCAAGATTTCATTTAATCTTTACTATTCACAATTATTATTATATTATCTACTTCTTCATTATTGACTTAATGCATTACTATCACATATATTAGTGTTCTTCAAATAATGAGTAAGTCTAATAGTTTAATACTCGTGACATTTATTTATGCAACTTTCCATTACCACCCTTCCTATGATGACAATTATTGGTTCAATAATATGAGATATTGTGACAATTATTGTGACATCCCTAAATCCATGTGTTTGCTACAGTGAACTGGTATGTGCTAACTGATTTCTTCTGAGTGTGTAATTATTATAGACTTACAATATTGACAATCAGATCGTTCCCAAGAAAGAGGGGGCTTTCCGTATAAACGACTCGCAATTAAATAACACATTTCCTTGACAGAATTTTTTGAACATTGCCAATAATGTTTATTGAGCTAATAATATCATACCAAATAATATGAGTTACCGTGCCGTGTCAATTTTTGATATAATAATATGAAATATTGTGCATTTGTTACTGTGACAATTATTGAATTCAATAATATGAAATACTATGTAGTTGTTACTGTAATAATTATTGAATCAATAATATGAAGTACTGTGCAATATCGTGTGATACTGTGAAATGTCGTGTGCCACTGTAGAATAACGCGTGTTACTGTACTTTTATCACTAGATATTTAAATAGTTAAATGTGATAGTACCGTTGACATTTTTTTTATTAAAAAAATTATTTCTGTCATTTACTATATCCGACAATTACATCATTGTGGGGACTACTAATGATTGATTATTTCGGCATCGTCGTACTTTACCACATATTTTCTGACAGAAGGAATATTTCTCAACAGAACGAATATTTCCCGACATACTTTTTATAATTGCACATATCACCCTTATCTTATCATTTTATTAATTTAACATCTTACTATTAAGAATATAATTACAAGAAAATTAAATTCTTTTTATTAAAAATTTAGGGTCTTACAAAGGAGATGAATTAAAATTTTCTTATTTATTTTTATCTTATTCTTCTTATTTATTTTAGTTAGTGTACTTATTTTCATGTCTAGTTAATTTATTTAATCTAAGATGAAGATGAAATTAAATAATTATTCATGATAATATTTTTCATCTCTTCTATTATTTATGCTTTTATGTTTAATTGATTTCGCCTTCATGTTTCGTTATTGAAGTACCTTCATTTTATAGTTCTTATTTAATTTTAAATTAACTAAGAGGTTTTGATATGTTATTTTTAAGATATGAGTTTTTCATAATTCATGCTTACTCAAAAGCAGATTTGATCGGTTATAGTTAATTCTTAAATTTTCATAATCTATATTTACCCATGTTAATTGTAAACTTACTAAATTAAAGGAAGATATATCAAAACCATAGTTAAATTATAAAATAGAAGAAATTGAATTACTTGTTATGTTTATTATTTAATGGATTTGGATTCTTGGATTGTTTCCTCATTATTAGTTTTCATATTCTAATTAGTTTAATTGTAGTTAATCGATTCTCAATTTGTATTTCTAATTCGCTTGAAATAAATATTAAGGATGTTTTAAAATTAATCTAGTCTCTGTAGTTCGACCTTTACTTGTGAGTTCTTTAATTTGACATTGTATACTTGCAGTTACATATTTTTATCACATCAAGTACGTAATAAAAATATGTAACTATAAGCAATCTAATCTCTTCTATTTTTATAACTAATAATAAATAAGCAATCTAGGAATCTGAATCGATCTATTAAACATTACACATAACAAGCAATCCAATCTCTTCTATTTTTATAACTTCATTATGGTTTAGATCTCCATTCCCTTTAATTTAGTAATTTTACAATTAACGTGGACAAACATAAATTATGAAAATTTAAGGATTAACTATAACCCATCAAAACTTTTTTGAGCAAACATGTATTATGAAATACTCATATCTTAACAATAACCTATCAAAACTTCTTAATTGATTTTAAATATTTTTAAGAATTATAAAATGAAGGTACTTCAATAATAAAACATGAAGGCGAAATCAATTAAATATAAAAGCATAAATAATAGAAGAGATTAAAAATATTATCATGAATAATTATTTAATTTCATCTTTCTCCTAGATTAAGGAAATTAACTAGACATGTAAATAAATACACTAACTAAAATAAAGAAGAAGAAGAAAATAAAAATAAATAAGAAAACTTTAATTCATCTCCCGTTTTTTCTCTAAAACAAAAGACCTATTTATTAACACAAATGAATTGTAACCTAATACTAATACATTGAACTTGGTCTTCTTTTTGGTTTTTATCTCTTTATCTCCAACTTGACTTCAACTTTTCATGATAATCCTCCAAGTGTCATTTTTCATCTTTAAAAACTATAACAATTATCTTTTACTTATTCATCAAGATAAACAATTAAGATAAATTCCAAAATAAACTAAAATGTATTATTTAAATAAAATAAACATATAAATTGATAAATATGGAAATATTAAAATGTATAATTAATGTGTTTATCAGTATTTAAAACTTACCCAATAAGGTTCAAGAATAATGAGGTTTAAAACTTACCCAATTAAGGTTCAAGAATAATGAGGTTTGCAAGTATGGAGATTTTATTCATAACTACTGTTTATGCATAAATATTGGCAGATGGCTATATATAGTAGGACCAATAGAGTCACCATATGACCATAGGCATGTCTTCCATCAAAATCAAATTAGTAGAGTCTGATTTTGTTCATGAATTTCATAGATAATTATTTTATCTGATCCTTGAACAATAGCAAAGTATTGGGTTGTTGCCGTTCCCTTTAATGTAAATAAAATGTCTATAAACTGATCGTGTTCATGGCATTTCATCAATCAATTGGTTATGTTCGTATAGTTTTTTGATGAAATGTTATGAACAACGATCAGTTTGTATGATATTTGTGCGATTGTAGAAAAGGAGTGATGTGCTGAATCCCTACCACCAAAATAAGATATTTTTGCGATGAGTTTATAAAATATTTATGTTTACAGGCGTTTCATATATATCCCGATCAGAGCCGGCCTTGGCCCAGGGCTACCGGGGCTACTGCCCTGGGCCCAAAGCTGAAGGTGGCCCAAAAATTTTTAATATTCTGACTTGTGACTTCTAGAAGTCCTCACTTTTTAATTTGCTGCTTTGTTGAATTAATGAACTCTATAGTCCTCACTTTTGTTTCTACAAGCCAAGAGCGATCAATCGACAAACAAAAACAAAGCACTTCCAAAAAGCAAAATACAAAAAGAAGAAAATATAATCTTCTCAAGGCAAGATCTTCTTTTCGCTTTTGTTCCTATTGATTTATCCGTTTTCTTATTGTTTGATTTGTTACTTGTTAGATCTCTTTGATTGATGTCTATAGAATATGTATGCATTCCTTTGTGATTGAAGGGGCAAGGGGGATTCTATTTCCTTGACTGGCTGATGATTTTTCTTCCATATGTTAATTAGTTTGTTCTTTGCTCTCCGGCCTATGAAAAATGAAAATCTATGTATTCTGTCGAGAGTTCCAGACTGAAATGGTTATATTTTATCTGTAAATTGACTTTGTTAATGTTGGGGAAATGAATTTTCTTTGGTTCTATTTGATGGGGTTAACCGTTAATGTTGGTGATATGAATTTTCTTTTGTTCTATTTGAGAGATTGTTGGGTTTGGTGTTTGTTGAGCATTGGGGGTTTATGGTCAATAACGATCTTTTTTGGGATTTTTGAAACGACTAATATAAGGAGATTTGTCCAGTCTCACAATTTTGCAATCAATTAGTTGACTCCCTACTTGTTTTTTTGGAATCTTTGCACTTTCTGATATAATTGTTTGACTTTTTCGATCAGAAAGCTGATTGTCATAGTGTGTCATTAAATATGTCAAATATTGTTATATAATTGTGAATACCATATCACCATGTTAGAAGATTTGGCCAGTGTCACGATTTTGTAAATGATTTGTTGATTCCCTACTTGTCGTTTTGTAATCTTTGCACTTTCTAGCGTAATGGTTTGGCTTCTTTGATCAGAAAATTGAATGTTCCAGTGGATCAGTAAATATATTTGTAAGTCAAACCATAAGTACCCTTGCCTTATTGTTTGATTTGTTACTTGTTAGATCTCTTTGATTGATGAAATAATCAATTTTTCTGTTTTTTGTTTTTTGAAATAAAGTATATGTATCAGATTGATATGCTCTGTTTTGGCATGTGATGATTATTTGGTTCGATTAATTGTGAAGGATGAAAAAAAGATTGATCAAATCAAGAAATGCATATGGAGATTCGGGAGGAAGCATGTAGACTCAAATATGTATTTTTTTGTTTTTTAATGCAATGTTTACAATCCAGGGTACTCTTTTTCTTTCGTTTGGGGTTTTGTCCCATTGAGTTTTCTCCAAACAAGGTTTTAATGAGGCCCCAAAGTGTTCTTCATTATCTTTTGTAAATTCTTATAATTTTAATAAAATTAATTAGTTGATAATTTATTTATTTTGTATAAAGGGCACACTTGAAAAAATTTGCCCTGGACCTTAAAAAACCCAGGACCGGCTCCGATCCCGATACGTCTCTCGTACCCAATTTTATTTTACATACTCAGTCGATCTTCGCTAGTGCCAGTGGCGGATCTATATATGTGCAGTTTGTGTAGGTAATTACCTACATTGGAATCTTGTTTTTGATTTTTTTTAGTATAGTTGTTAGTATATTTGCCAAATTAGGGACTTAAATAAGTAAAAAAAGATCATTATTTTAAGGCCAACATATAATTTACTAAACATTTAATGCTAAGAGTCCAAAAAAGAATTTGGTTCTTTACAATGAAATTGTTTTACTGTCTCATTTACCTGACTTCTTAATTATTCCCAAGATAAATGATATTTTTGTCGCTCTAAATTATTACCCACTTTTAAATTCATCCTTAAATTTCATTTTTCACCAATTAAGTCTTTAAAGTGACATTTTTTTTGCATTTCCGTTTCTTTTATCCGATATAACCCCAACCCGACCTATTGTGATTAAATTTTGACCCAATCCGACCCAATTTGACCCGACCTCAATTTCACAAATTATTTTTTAAAAAAATTTAAAATAATAATAATTTTTAATATTTTAAAATAAAATAATTAGAAAAGTTTTTTAAATAATTATTTTAAATTTTTTTTATCATTTTAGAAAGAAATATTAGAATTTTTTCAAAAATGAGTAAAGTTTCATAAAATATAGATTCAAAAAATTAAAGTATAAAATTTTTAATTTTTAATTATTTTTATGAAAATTTACACATCTTTTAAAAATTAAAATTTTCTATTTTTGTTTTATGAAAATAAAGTTTTTTAATTACTTTTTTGAATCTATATTTTATGAAACTTTACTCATTTTTAAAAAATAAAAATTCTATTTTTTCTGAAAATAAAGTTTTATTTTTTAAATCTATATTTAATAAAACTTGACTCATTTTTTTAAAAATGAAAAATTTTCTAATTTTTTGTGAAAACTAATAATTATTTTTAAAAAATTCAATTTCTTTTTTAAAAAAAAATTGAATCAGTTTTTTATTTATCTTTTACTATTTTTGTATTTAAATTTCTATTTTTAATTTTATTGTTAAAAATTCTAATATTAAGAATACATATACTAATGGTAAAGACATAAATATTTTTTTTCTGAAAATAAAAGTTTACATAAAAAATGGAAAAAATCTATTTTTTAACAAATAAATTTTATTTTTTATTTAATTTTTTGAATCTATATTTTATGAAACTTTACTCATTTTGTGAAAAAATAAAAGTTTCTAATATTTTTTCTTAAAAATAATAATAATTTTAAAAATATTTAAAATAATAATTATTTTAATATTTTAAAATAAAATATTGTTTTTAAAATAACAATTATTAATAAAATAATTTTAAAATAATCATTATTTTTAAAATAATTTTAAAACTTTTTTACTTTTTTTTAAAAGTTAATTGGTAAAATTGGGGTCGGGTCAAATTAGATCAGGTTATGTCAAAATTTGGTCAAAATGGGCCGTATTTGGAGTCAAATCATGTAAAAAGAACAGAAACACAAAAAAAAATATCACTTTAAAGACCTAATTAATAAAAAATAAATTTTAATGACGATTTTAAAAATAAATAATAACTTGGAGGGATAGAAAACTTTATTCCACCGTTATTCACCACACACGTACATATATGTATATATATGATCATTGTAATGTGATTTTTAATAATATGATCCCAAGTGCATCAAATAAGTGATGTAGACATGAGAGACATTAATAGTTAGTGACCTTTATCTATTTGTGACACTATAATTATAAAAATGCATTTAAGACTAACAATAAATATTACTCCCTCCTATTTAGATTAAATGACGTTTTAGAGAGTTTAATTTTATTCTATATAAGTGTCGTTTTGGAATCTCTATGCAATATTGCATTATTTTTTCTTAATTTACCCCTTTATTTAATATGCTTAGTAAATGCAATTGTGTAAAGAGAAATAATTATTTAGGGACAATTGTGGAGAATGAGAAGAGACAATTGTGGAGAGAAAAATAATTAATTAGGGACACAAAAGATATTTTGTGTTATTTCTTAATAAGTGCGTTTAACTCTAAAATGATATTTAATCTGAATAGGAGGGAGTATATTTTTATTGACTTGAGATATTATTTTGCATGGGACATATTTAAAGTTAATTACTCACTACAAAAAGGTTGGTCATTGGCGACGACTCCATTACCGACGACGTTATTCCTATCAATAATATCTTATATTTTATTTTACAAAAAAATTGGTCATTGGAGACAACTCCATAACTCTTATATATTTAGACTCCATTATCGACAACGTTACTTAGGAGATAAAGGACTGGCTGCAGGGTACAGGGGGGCCGAAGAAGGGTAGAATTGTGGGCATTTCATGAGTCCCAACTTACACTTTAGTCCTTGCTGTGAGAGCTCGGCATCGCCCACCCACCGGAGCAGGTGGTGCGAGTGGATCGAGTGCTTGCCTTTCATTATCTGATTTCTTCCGGCGGATCATAGAGGGGTGCATGGCGAGCAGTGTTGTGCAATCAGGCGCACCATCACGCTAGCGAATCTACTAGTTTGCTCAGGAGGTCGTCCACGGCTCCATTGATCCTACAGCATCTGTCGACGAGCTCATGGGTCAAGTCCGGGAGGAAGCTGTCCGTGTATGCGCGGTTGTCTTGGCCAACCTCTTTCCACCATATATTCGGAGGTAAATACAATTATTGATATATGTATTTATTTAATTCATGTAATTTGTAATTATATTGTGTAACTTGTATAAATTTTAAAAAAGCTTAGAAAAATAGTTGAAAAAGAGACTAAAACACGTCCTAGGGCTTACGGAGACCATAAGATCCTCATAGATATTAGGAACACGTTACAACTTATGGGAATCGATTCCAATATCCAGAGACTGAGTTATCAGACCGTTTACGTAACTTGTTTAAATTAAAGAAAACGTAACACAATAAAGATCAAAACCCGCCCCGGGCGTCGAAACGACATGAAACCATAGAAAAAGTACCTCATAGATATTTAGAACACATTACAACTTACGAGACTCGATTCTAATATCTGGAGGCCGAGTTATTAACCCGTTTGTGTAACCTGTATAAATTAAAGAAAACTTAGAAAATAGTCGAAAAAAGACCAAAACCCGCTCCGGGCGTCGAAACGACACACATACATAGACATGGTATCTCATAGATATTAAGAACACATTATAACTTATGGGAATCAATTTCGCTATCTGGAGGCCGAGTTATCAGTTCGTTTGCGTAACTTGTATAAATTAACGAAAAACTTAGAAAAATAATCGAATCCAAAACCCGCCCAAGGCGTCGAAATGACACACAAACATAGAAATAACACCTTTTACATATTAGGAACATGTTACACCTTACGGGACTTGATTCTGATAATCGAAGATCGAGTTATCAATCTGTTTGCGTAACTTGTATAAATTAAAGAAAACTTAGAAAAATAGTCAAAAAAGAAACCAAAACACGCCCCGGGCGTCGAAACGACACACAACCATAGACATAGCACCTCATAGATATTAGGAACACGTTACAAGTTACGGGACTCGATTTCGATATCTGAAGGTCGAGTTATCAGCCCGTTTGCATAACTTGTATAAATTAAAGAAAAATTAGAAAAATAGTCGAAAATGAAACCGAAACCAGCCCCAGGCGGCAAAAAAATATGCAACCATAGAAATAGCACCTCATAGATATTAGGAACACGTTACAAGATCAAAACCCGCACCGGGCTTCGAAATGACACGAAAATATAGACATAGTACCTCATAGATATTTGGAACACTTTATAACTTATGAGACTCGATTTCGATATCCGGAATCCGAGTTATTAGCCCGTTTGCCTAACTTGTATAAATTAGTGAAAACTTAGAAAAATAGTCGGAAAAGAGCCAAAACCTGCCCCAGGCATCAAAATAATACGCAAACATAGACATAGTATCTTATAAATATTATGAACATGTTACAACTTACGGGATTCGATTCTGATATCCTGAGGTCGAGTTATCAGCCCTTTTGCCTAACTTGTATAAATTAAAGAAAACATAACACAATATAAACCAAAACTCGCCCCGGGCGTCAAAAAGAGATGAAACCATAGACATAGTACCTTATACATATTTGGAACAAGTTATTGTGACGCCCCCAAATTCGGGTCCCAAGAACCTCGAACTTGGTACGTTACGGTACTTCATCATCATACATATTTTATCATCTAATACGAACCAAATAAACATATATTGTTTATTTTACATAATTCTATATCATTTTCTCAGGTTTATTAACCTTAACTGAATACATACCTTCAAAATTACAAAGGTTTACAATAAGATAACTAAATAGTTATTCTTATAACAATCTATTACTGTATTTTGCTTTTTCCTCTGTCTTTCTTCAAGCCTTCGCCTTTATCTGAAATTTATTATCATGATATATCAAGGGTGAGCAACTACTTTGCCCAGCAAGTTTAAATTCAATAAGGATATATCATGATTGAAAGAATAATAAGCTTTCAAGTTTTCAACAATTTAATAATTGTGAAGAAACATGAATCAAGATGTCAATAATTGAATGACTGAATCAATAATGTTTAAAGTCCACAAGGACTAGAAATAACTTTATCTGAACCTTAGGGTAATGAAGGTGATCAGCCTTTCATACCTGATGAATATATGCAACATGTACTAAGTGTGAATCAATAATCAGTTTAGACGTGAATAATCATCAATAATCATTCACTAACATGCTTTGAAATATAACTTGAGTTTGAGTTAAGGAAACTTTCTTGTACCGTTGATTACCGCTAAGCAATTTAATTTAATCTCTTATAAAAGACCTATCAATAATAAGATCGATCCTCCAATTAGCATAATACATTTTATCTCACAACACTATTATTCAAATAATAAATTAGCTAACATTTAGCCACATAACCAAACATTGAATAATTCTTTAACTCATTAGTAATATTATTATCCCTTAATAATATTACTATCACTTAACCATTATCTTAAACTCTTGTCTAATATTATTAATTTTTAATAATATTTTAATCACTTCTTAACATTATTAATCATTCACAAACATTATTAATCATTTAACAATATTTTAATTATTTACCAATATTATTTACCCTTTAATAATATTCGAATCAAACACTAATATTATTAATCCTTTAATAATATTTTAATTCATAACTAATATTATTAATCATTATCTAATATTATTAATCATGTAATAATATTTTACTTGTTTCATAAATAATAAAGATCTCACACATTTTAAGATGTAAATATTTTACATCTTGAAGCTTTAAACCATTTAAATTCCATTTCAGAAATATCTTTTACATTTACTTGCAAATTCGGAGTTTAAATAGCTAATGCATAGCTTTTATAGTAAAATTCAATTTACTATATTATTTCTTTAATTTAAATAATTTTTATATCATTTTGTTCGTTCATGAGTCAACACGGACCATTTTCTCATATATACATATTTCATTCTGCTAGCACATTCGTTTTACTTTTCGTTTTACGAATATTCGCATTTTCGCTATATATATGTATATTTATTAATCAGCTCAAAAACCTCACTTTGAACTCCGAAAATCTCAAAATATCATTTTTATGATTAATACAATTTTTCAAAGGTTTCACGTTCTTCGTTGCACCACAAAATAATTTTATAGGCAATTATAGATTTTATTTCGCTTAAGTATGTAATTTATATTTATTACATATTTTTATTGCTTTATTTATGCCCGAAAGGAAGTTTTCCGGCATAAAATATCACTTATAGTCAAATCCCTTCGTAGGACTGTAATAGATTTATTATGACTTATTATTTTGCCAGAACACGATTCGGAACGTCGAACGTCAAAGTCGCTCGACGCGCCGACGTTCGGCGTTCGCTCAAATTTTATTTCTGATATGCATGTTCGCTCATTTTTATTTCTCAAATCGCAAGTCATATACTAGTGAAATTTTGGGTATGTTATAGACCTCATGTCATAGTATTTTAGAAAAATTTCACACCGCAAAAACGGATCACGGAAGCTAATGAAAACAGTGCGACAGTGCGCGAAAAAGACGTCAAGCAGCAGTCAGCACAGCCCAGCCCAGGCGCGCGCGGCGCTCGGCAGGTGCTGCTACTGCTCTGCCTGTTGCACATCTTGAGGCAGCCACTTCACGATTTTCTCACGCGTTACTCAAAACTCCGATAAATCTGATTTTTGGATATGTTATGCATGTCATAACAAAGTATTTTTAAAAAATATCACCCAGCAATTTCGGACCTCTTAGGCAGCCTAAAAAAGGCCCAAAAAATGTCCACTCGCAACCGTTTTCATCTTTTTCCCAGATTTGCCCTCTTTTGCTAAAACAGTCATAACTTTTTCGTCTTAAAACATTTTTGAGCGATTCTTGAGCCCACGCGAAGCTAACTTCCGGGACTACAACTCTTCCCTACTGAATTTTTCTCAGATTCCGAACACATTAGTCCAGAAATTCCGTTCAAGTGGACTGCACCGCACTTGTTGGACAGTTTTGACACTACAACTTTGAAATGTCATAACTTTCTCCTCCGATGTCGGATTTAGTCCGTTCCGGAGTCTATGGAAAGCTTATTCAGTGTACTATAACATACCAAACGACCCGAATTTTCTGAAACATCTAACTAACCCCGAAATTTCCCTTTTTAGGGCAGCAGTCTACTAGTTTTTCTTAGTTTTAAAAACTATTTTCACTTTTCTTCTTTGATCAAACTTGTTAACATCCAAAATGAGTAGATCTACACATAACACACTCTAAAACATGTAGATCTATGATTTTTAGAGTTCAAGATCATAACTTAAGATTTGATTCAACACAACCAAAATAATATACATAAACTTAGTTAGGATTTATACCTTTGATCTTTGACTATAGTTCTTCTTCCCAAAATAAGAAATGAAGTGTGGTGTCTTAAGGACCAACTTTCTTCTCCCTCCTCCCAGCCGACCAGTTGCACCTCTTAATAAAATAATGTGGCTAGAACTTTGGGGTGACACTTGGCTTGGAGTGTGAGAGTAAACTTGGATTATTATTATTTTTACGCCACATGCTTATTACTCCCTCAAATAGCCGGTGCATCCCCCCACCCTTTACTCTCCTTTTTGATTTATCCCACATGTATACTTACACAAATAATAAACTAGCACTTTGACCAATTTTGACTTTCACCAAATTGGATTTAAATTGGGTTTTGAACTTAATATTTTGAGCTTTAAAGAAATTGTTTGGATCATGTAAATTACTATGGTCTAATGTCTTAATTTTATCTTAACCTCATGAAATCATATAATTTATATAACACATCTTTGATACATAAATTATATAAAACAAAACATTTAAATTACATATTTATTTTATAATTACAAAATAAATATTCTACACATAATTTCTTATGCAAATACAATTATTTACATACCCAAGATAATTTAATATCCTTACCTTATTAACATAAATTCAATTAAGAATTTATATATACTTTCCTTAAAGATATTACAATAAATATAATATCTTTTTTATTAAATTAATTTCATATAAGAATTTATTCTAATACTCTTGGGTAAAGTATATATACATATTATATGCTTAACCCGCCTCTTTTTGCTTTATTATGCAAATTGTTCCCAACAATTTTATTTTCTAGCGTAACATATATATATAATTATATATATTCATTAACTCCCAATTACAAGTTACACAAACACCGCACACATCACATTAGGAAAAAAAATAAAAAATATTTTCTCACATTATAAATTATTGAATCAATTTCTTTACATATAGCAAATATAATTTAATATATTTACCATATTACATATATATACATATCCTTCATAACTTATAAAGTGATTTATATACTCATATATTAGACTAGACATTTAATTTAATGTCTATTAAACCTCTTAATACGGTTTGCTACATTCAATAGGCCTTCTTCATATGGCCTGACGTATATATTATTACATAATCTCTTTTAATTATTAAACCGTATTGATTTTTCTTAAAATTTTTAAATAAATCATCTATTTCCACTCTAGGTTTTAAAGTTTAACCTTTAATTTAATCATTTAAGATTTTCTAAATTTTTGGGTTGTCACAGTTATGACTTATGAGAATCGATTCTGATATCCGGAGGCCGAGTATCAGCCCGTTTGCCTAGCTTATATAAATTAAAGAAAATTTAGCACATTATATACCAAAACCTGCCTTGGGCGTCAAAACGACGCAAAACCATAGATATAGTACCTTATAGATATTAGGAACATGTTATAACTTATGAGACTCGATTCCGATAACTGTAGGCTGAGTTGTCAGTCTGTTTGCCTAACTTGTATAAATTAAAGAAAACTTAAAAAAATAGTCGAAAAAGAGACCAAAATCCACCCCGGGCATCGAAACGATACACAACCATAGACATAGCACATCGTAGATATTAGAAACACGTTAAAACTTATGGGACTCGATTCCGATATTCGGAGTCCGAGTTATCAGTCCATTTACTTAATTGTATAAATTAAAGAAAACTTAACACATTATAGACCAAAACCCGCCTCGGGCGTCGAAACATCACAAAACTATAGACATAGTATCTCATAGATATTTGGAACACGTTACAACTTAAGAGACTCAATTTCGATATCCGGAGGCCGAGTTATCAGCCCATTTGCGTAACATGTATAAATTAAAGAAAACTTAGAAAAATAGTCGAAAAAGAGACCAAAACCCGCTTCGGGCGTCGAAACAACACGCAACAATACACATAACACCTTAAAGATATTAGGAACACATTACAACTTACGAGACTCTATTCCGATATCCGGAGGCCGAGTTATCAACTCGTTTGCCTAACTTGTATAAATTAAAGAAAACTTAACAAAGTATAGACCAAAACCCGCCCAGGGTGTGGAAACAACACGAAACCATATTCGTACTACCTCATAGATATTTGAAACACACTACAAATTACGGGACTCGATTCCGATATCCGAAGGCCGAGTTATTAGCCAATTTGCCTAACATGTATAAATTAAAGAAAACTTAGAAAAATAGTCAAAAAAGAGACCAAAACTCGCCACGGGCTTCTAAACGACACGTAACCATAGACATAGCACCTCTTAGATATTAGAAACATGTTAACTTACGGGACTCGATTCTGTTATTCGCAGGCTGAGTTATCAGACTATTTGCCTAAATTTATATAAATGAAAGAAAACTTAACACACTATAGACCAAAACCCGCCCCGGACAACGAAACGACACAAAACCAGAGACATAGTACCTTATAGATATTTGGAACATGTTATAACTTACGAGACTCGATTTTGAAATTCGGATGCCGAGTTATCAACTCGTTTGCCTAACTTACATAAGTTAATTAAAGAACACTTAGAATAATTATTTAAATATGCTCTTTTGGACTTCGTTATTAATATTTTAATTTTGTAGCGTCTTGTTGATAAGCCTCATGGGGTGGAGGGGAGCTGGCAAGGGCCCTAGAGGAGATGATGAGGACCACCGAGCTGATCCTAATGATGCTATGGAGGGTGGGACTGGCGGTGGTACGACAGATGGTAGCGATGATGATAATGGTACTCCTAACCTAGAGATGTAGTTAGTTTATATTTATATTTTGACTTTCATGTATGTACATATACAATTTTTTGGTTGTACATACTAGGATTTTGTATTTATATATAGTTAGGTTGACGGTTTATGTATCTAACTAAATTGATGAAAGTTTTATGATGATTACGTTTTGTATCTACAACATTTATCAGTGATTACGTTGTCTACATTATTGATGGTAATTAATATGCGTTTGTGAAGAATTATTTATTTTTCTTTAGTTTATAACATGTACAATTATGTATATATGTAAATGAACAGGAGAAATTTTGCATTTTTCAATTTTTTTTAATAATATCATTAGCGACGGTGTCATTGGCGACGACATGCCCGTTGCGAATTACATATAGCTAGCGACGATTTTAGCGATGGATCTTTGATCCTTTTAATAATATAAATAAAACCCATTGCCAACGGACCATTAGTCATTGGTGACGGTCTGTCGTTACTATAATGACCATTTTAATAAATAATTTGTAATAATCATTGGCGACAGACAGTCCTTTGCCCTTGTTGTAGCCAATGAGTCATTAGCGACGGATGTAAAATCGTCGTAAATAACAACCTCATTCAAAACAACGATCGGCGAGAACCGAGGCGGCGACCCCTGTGCGATTGGAGTGGTGACGGGCGTTACCGTCGATAATGAGGTCAGTGGCGACGGCAGGGGGGTTATTGACAACAGCAAGGCCCGTCAACAATAGCCTTTTTTGTGTAGTGACTAATGACCTTAATCTATTAAACTTAATTTTATAATTAAAGTTTGTTGATATTATAGGAGCAAAAATGATATTGCAGTGTATAATGTTTAACAATATATTTATGCATTTGCTTTTTTACGATACTAAACAGTTTAATAAACGACATTTATTATTGTAACAACATTATTTTTATTTTGATAATATTAAATGTCTAATTAAAATAATGTATTTAAGACGGCGTTTACGAAGATTTATGACCCTTACAACTATAAAGATTATATTCTTACTCTTCACTCTTCAGATATGTTCGATATTGTACGTTTATGCATAATTTTAAATGCGAGTTGGCTATATATAGGGCAAATGAACCAATGGTATTTTTATTGAAATCAAATTCCTAAATTCTGATTGTGCCATGGCTTTTCATAAATTGATCTTTTTATTTTAATACCTCTTTTTTTCGTTTAAATATGAATTAGTACCCTAAACTATAGGTCATATTCCCTTTCGGTGATTCACCTTTCAATTTTGTCAATTAGATGGTTGAACTATTAATTTTTTTGATTCGTGACCAAATTGAGCACTCATCGCGTCGAAATTGCGGCGTGACTATATGAGTGGAACATTAATCAGTTGAGTTGTAATGAAAAAATAATATTTTATTTATTGATTAAACAATTGAGGGTAAAATGGTCACAACATATACATTAATTAAAATTAAACAAATCAAAAGCTTCCAAAACTTTCAGAATTCGATCAAAGCCACAAAGCCATCCTTATCTGATCTAAAAAACAACATTTATACATATATACCAAAAATAACAATCCAGATCTACAGTTCAACCATGACTAAATTAAAAAAAAAATAGTCCATCACAAAACCCTAACTAACATGGTCATAAAATTCAACAGTTTTTCATCGTGGAAAACAAATTCATTTCTAAAACTACAGAAATGCAGATCCCACATTCCTAATCAGAACAAACAGAGCACAAATTCTAGACACTTAACCACTTGGAAGCATAGAAATAATCATCTTATCCCAATAATTAGCAACAAAAGTAACAAAATCAGTCAATACTTCAACAATGAACAATAAATTCAAGCCAAAATTGGGGAAATTAGCCTACATAAGAAGCTTGATTCGATCGAGAGATGCCATAACGGATTTGGCAGCTGTTCCGCAATAACACCGGCGGCAAAGAGCGTGGCCCCGTTAGGCACCAAGGCGACGAAAGCAAGAGGATGCTTCAAGAGCTGTGGCGTAGTTGGCGCGAATACTCTCTCCCCTCTCTTGCCCGTCATAGAAACACAAGCAAAACCACCACCAGCGACGGCAGTAGCACTGAGATTTGTGATGCATTTGTTTTAACATTGGTCATAATTAGGTTGTGGGATGAAATTTGCACCGGTGTGAAGAAGGCTCCAGACTGGGAATGTCTCACCAAACCAACACGGCTAAAGAAGAGAAGAAAACCCAAATTGGTAGAGAAGAAACCTAGCGCAATTGGGAATTTGATATTTCCGTTTCTGGCTTTTGCTGGGCTTTTCTTTCTTTTCCAGCGAACTCAGGGAGGAAGACGATTCTTCATCAACGCAGATCTGATGGAAAGGAGATTTGACTCTCTTTTTTTTGTTTTAATTGAGAATAAAAAATAATGTGTCAAATTTATCCCTACTTTAATATTTTTAATTTAACAAAATGGTAAAAAAAATATTTTTTTAAGACACATCAGTTGCAGATGGCCCCATTTCAAAGGTCACGTCAGCAATTTCTGACGTGGTAGGGCCAATTGAATGAAAGTGGAAAAAATTAATAGTTCAATCTCTAATTAACAAAATTAAAAGGTGGATCATCGAAGTGGAATATGACCTATAGTTTAGGGTAGTAAATTATATTTAAGCCTTTTTTTATATTTTATATTTAAAATATTTTAATACGACTTTGTCTTTTATTTAGGTCAAACTAGTCATTTAATTTATGTGAGCTAATAAGTATTAAAAAGTGATGGATAAATTAATTTGGTAAAATTGAGCTTTAAAATTTATTGGGTTTAATTCATATTTGGGAAACATTAAATCCTATTATAATTTAGAAAATTAATAAAATATTTTAATAAATAAATAGATAAGTAAACCTAATTTTACTGGGCATTAGTTTAATACATAACCGAGAGAAAGAGAGGAAGCGGCAGCAATAACAGAAACAAGAAGGGAATTGACAAGTTGATACTAGTAGTTCTCGTATCCTGTGAGAAGATAAGAGGTAAATTAATCCTTAAGTCTTTGCGTATCAGCTGTTTGGATTCTCTTTTTGTCTTGTATGGTATGTAATACATATATAAATGATCTGCTAGGATTCCTTTTTGCCATGCATGGTATGAATACAAACATGAATGATCTGCTAGTTTTTAAAACGTTGGACTGGGAAACATATATAAGTGGTACTATTATTAATCTAGCCTCTTGGATTCTGCTAGGGGCGACATAATTGAATAAATTAGTATTTTAATTGTTTTAGTTCCTATATTAATATATGGAAGATGGTAAATTAATATGTTTACAAAACTGACAAAAGAAAACAAATCAAGATATTTTATTAAGTTGATTTATTGAATTATATAATGGGTTATGTACTTTTCAACTTCTATATTGTTAATACTATGAAATACATATTAGGTGAAGATTTTCGTAGTGTTCAGGCCATGTATTTGGCATTACAGTTATTAAAAATAAAATAAAGTCATCAGATACTAACCTAATATAATAATGTGGATGTTGGATTGTGTATATAAAATATTAAATAATAATATGAATAATTGTACTTAATTAACAAGTATACAGTATTTTTGTGAATATATCGGGTTGAATGAGATTAGAGAGTTATATTTAGAATATATTTTGGGTATTGCGTTGCTTATTCCATGTATAGATTTCATACTCTTTCAACGATAATCTTTTTAATTTTGATTTGATCGTTTTGCTACTCGTTTATAAATTTGGTATTGCTTCTCATGATTATTGTTTGTCAAATTTATTATAATATTTTTATTTTGGCATTGATATTTGAAACTCATATTTGTACTCTTTAGACTAGTGCATTATGTCTAGAATTTATTTTGATATTTGTATAAATGTACATGTCTATATTTTGGAGATCTGGTGTTGATGATTTGTTTTGGTTTGACATATACATATTAGAACCGATTTGTGTTGGTTTTGTGTCACATGTGTTGTGACATTATATCTTTGTTAGAATATATCGTATTGTATACCTGAGGTATAACCACATGTGTGGGTACCACATACATGTCCTCTTGACACTGAGGTATGAAACCTTCCGTGTCAGTGTGAGTAGTCCACGGCGTCTTCGTTTTGTGATCTGGTGACAGTTAGTCATATGGTGACTTGTTGTATGAGGCGTATGATTTGTCGACACTAGTTTTCTGTTTTGTTCTGTTATGCGGATTTGTGATATTTGTGCCAAACACGCCTTTTGATTTTGCATGCTTCTGGATCCGGCCGGTCCGATGTATGTTATGACTGTGTGACATTATTTTGACTTATCTGTGTGACAATGTATATTTATGTTTAATTCTGAACTCGATATTAAATAATACCCGACCAATTGTTTCAGCTTATTATTTTGTTGTGTTAGTTTTTGTTCGTTTTAGTTCAGTTCCTTTAATTGAGTTAGTTATTCCAGTTCATTATCCATGTACTCTATATTCGTACTGAGCATCTAACTAGATCATGCTGTGTTTTTCCTTCTACTAAGTAATCAGGGGATCAAGGGCAAGTGTGATGAGAGCTCTCTTATTTCTAATAGTTTAAATATTTTGTTTGGTGGGCTATGATACATCAATTTATTTTGAGTTGTATTTAATATTTTAAATTGTGGTTTGAGCCAGTTTGTCATTTGTTATAGTTTGACTTGTGGTATTTATCAGTTATTAGAAATATTCTTTTGTGGAACAAAGTTCTTTATTTGTTTCATCAGTTTTGTTGTGTTTTTATAGGGTTAATTGCATATAATGTAACGAATGTAATTTTTGTAAAATAATTAAAAATATTTATTGAATAAAATAAATATTTTAGTTGAAATATTTATCGGATAAAATAAATATTTTTATGGAAACTATTTATGGAATAATTTATATAAGTGTGATTATGTTAATTAAATATATGTTAGATGATTTTAAATTTGATGCGTATTTTATTACGCTAATGTGATGGAAATATTCTAATTTAATTAAATAATTAAATTAGAGGGCTAATACTTGGTTAAATAAAAAATTATAAATATTATGGCTAAATAATTTAACAATAAATTAAGTGTGACATATGTATCATATACTAGGAAAATACAAAAGTAAATAAAATTAAATTAAATGAAAAGGGAGCTTATTTGTGTTTAACCAAACAAAGCCTAGACCCTTCCATTCTATAACAGCTGAGACTCTTCCTTTGAATAACTGATAAACTAAATAAACTCGCGTTAAACCATATTTTAGCTTATTTCTATACTTCCGCTCATTTTTTGCAAATTTGAGAAAATGAGAGAAATTGAGAGAGAAAGAGTTCTCTGTGAGAATTGAGAAAATTCCAGAGAAATCAAAGAAGATGAAGAAGATTGTTCAAGCTTTCCATATTATCTAACTACGTTTAAGAAGGAATCAAAAGGTAATAAACTAACTTTAAATTTTTAGTTTATGTTTTCTCAAGTTCTTCACTGTAAAATTGATTTTTGGTTGTATGATTTGATGAGAAGTTGGATATATGTGTTTATGAGTGCATATAATCTGTTATGTATTATCTATAACTGATTGTGAAGTAATCAAATTCGTGTTTATGTGTAAAAGGGGAAGAATTAGACTTTTGGTTTAAAGTTGTTTGAGATACTAGTATGGTTTTATAAATGTTTATTTTCGTGTTTATTAAGTTTATAGCATATATACTTGGTTAGTTTAGAGGGGATGGAAGCAGTGCATTCACTAAGCTGCATAAAGCCGACTCTGAGTTCAATGGTGACATGCTGGAATAAGGCATTAATGAAGCCCATGCCATGTATTAGAACCTCGCTATGGAATGATCGAGAGCAAAAGTGGGGTGCGTTGCATGGATGGTGGTCAGAGACCGAAATGAGTTCGTGTTTGTTCAGTCTGGGGGATGTTTGATTAGCCTAGTCTAATGAACATAATGACATATTAATCATGTAATAAGACTTAATATCATATTGTAATCACAAAGATGGAACTTTAAGTTATGAACTATAAGAAGTTATGAAAAGTCCTTAATTCAATGTTCGTGAGAAGTGAGATGTCGTTCAAATGCTATGTTTTGTATTAAATCCTAATAGAGAGTTCAGATTCATGTTGTATAAGTAATTAGGGTATTCGGATCTTGAACTAAGATAATAATGCTGACTAAAGTGGGAACTAAACCAATACAGATAGTTTTAATGTAACTAATTGGTATTGTGATCTTAATGATATAATAACATACAGGTAATTTCGTAAGATGATGTAATATTGTGATAATCAAGGTGTGATGAGTTATAAAATGGGATTAGTGTAAATGATTAGTGAGTGTGATATCATAACTAATCAATGTGTCATTGTGGCTGAAATGTGTAGGATATTTATTGGAAGTATACTGTAATTGTGTAGTGAACGCGCAAGGCAAGTTTCCTAACATTTGCTACTTTATTATTCAGCGAGGTTTCTTAATTTGATCCAATGCCTATGTCCTTGAATGAGCTTTCTAGTTCTTCTAAAAGCAGTACTTCGACAAATAATGTTCGTTCGATTATGAATCATTGTCATTCTATTATTGTGTAAGTACCATTATGCGAGATTCTGTTGTTATCAAACTCTTGAATGATTTTTGAACCCTTTTTGATTCAAATAGTCCCTAGTTGATGAACGTTTTAAAGATCTAAAATTCCTTTAAAGCTACTCCAAACCAAACTGCCTTTGGTACGAATCCTAATGTTAAAGCTTAGATGAACAACCCAAAAATAAGGATTTTTTTTATCGAAAACTATAATTCCGAGCTACACAATAGCGATGATATGTTTGTGCACAATACATAGTACAAAAGGCTGATCACCTGGAGTACGAGATGGATGGTCCATAGTCTCTAGACTGTTAAAGGTTACTGTAGAAATACTTGATAACCTAAGATATAGTTCGTGGTCTTGTGATCCTCAGCATATTCCTTTGATCTTGATATCTGAGATTTATTTAAAAGTCGATTATTCCATTGAGCCCACAGTTATTGACTTAAAGTTTATTGTTTCTAGTAAAGATCATATTATTCAATTGAAGTTTATTCATTTGTTCATTTATATATTGTTTTTGTATATTGTTATACTTGTGAGCAAGTTGTTTTGCTCACTCTTGCATAAAAATATTTCAGCTAAGGTCAAAAAACCTGAGGAGTCTTCTACAAGTAAATGAAAGGGTAAGATGCATAAGTAGACGTTGTTTAGTCCATCTTTTATTTGTGAAACTTATGTAATGAACTTTATTTACGTTTAAATTATTATTTCGCTGTTATGATGTAATAATTAAGGTTAGATGACTTGAGATTTCGTTTTGATATGTGACCTTTATTAAGGATTTTTTATTGATGAATTAATTTTATTATCCTTTATTATGGGTAGGTTAGATGTGATTGTGATGGATCGTGAGTACCAAATTTATGGGATTGAAGTACCCAGATTTGGGGGTGTCACATATTACACCCTGAAGTATACACCCTTTTACCATTCGTGCGTACCCCGATGTTTAAATGCTCCCATCCCGCTACCCAAAGTACTGTTAAGTAAGCATAACTGACCCTTTTGTAATTTTTGGCTAAAAAAGTGGCTAGAACTGTCACGTGTTTAGGTAGAGGGAGTATAAGTATGTTTTGAAGATATATTTTTACATTTGACCATATAAAATCAACTTAAAAATAATTTTATATTAATCTTATTCAAAAATACGTACCAATCATCTTCAAATACCCAAGAATAATGTACCTCTGACCAATGCGATTAGATTTAATTTTAATGGATGCTTAAATGAATGTGGTTTTTATAAATGGGGTATGTGTAAGACCCCAACTTTTATGAATAAAGATTATTTTTTTTTGAAATATATTTTTGAATATTATGGTGTGGATTTGTTATATTATTATAGTTGTGGGTAATATTTATAAATTTTGCAAAGAAAACAAGTTGTTATAAAA
The DNA here is from genome assembly GCA_020205615.1 of Panax quinquefolius. Taxonomy (NCBI): domain Eukaryota; kingdom Viridiplantae; phylum Streptophyta; class Magnoliopsida; order Apiales; family Araliaceae; genus Panax; species Panax quinquefolius. The sequence continues at coordinate 90,073,688 of CM035165.1, forward strand.
TATTTGATTGATCGGGGAATATTCGTTTTAGCAGGGAATATTCGTACGACGGCACAATCATTGGTGGACCCCACAACAGAAGTTTTGTCGTAGTTAGAAAACAACAGAAATATCTTTTTATAAAAATAACGGCGAAAGTTTTACCGTTAAACTGTTGAACTACCCGATGGTAAAGAAATACGATGTCTGGCGTGTTTGCATAGTAGCACACGGTATTGATTATTGATGCTTACGTGAGAAGTCACTCAGTTATACTCAATTATTGCTATAGTAATTGCTACATAATATCTCTCAGATCATTGATTCAATTATTGTCACAATATCATCTGCATAATATTTATTATTATTATATCAATAATTGAGACGACAAAGTTATTCATATTATTTTTTGTAATATTGACAATGTCTAGAAAGTTCTGTCGAGGAGAGGTTTGGTCACCTAATTGAGCGCCAATAGGGAGAAATTCTTATCGGAAAGCCCCCTCTTTCCTGGAAATGATCTGGTTGTTAAATATTGTGAGTTATAATATTAATAATGAATAAGTTCGTATAAATCGACATCTATTTCGATAATAATTGATGTCTGGAGGTTATATTGACCAATCGGGTAATTAATCGGATAAATGAGCAATTAATTGTTATTAATTCACATGCTTATAATTAACTATTTATTCACATATATATGTACTATTGATTCACATGCATGTACTATTAGGGGAGGTGGTGCAAAATTGATAATACTTGCATGACTAAATTAAAAATAGAGGTATAGATGAAGGTACTATACCGTAACTATTTTTTTTCACATGTGTGTACTATTGATTCACATGATGTACTATTAGGGAGGTGGTGCAAGTTTGATAATACTTGCAAGACTAAATTAAAAATGAAGGAAAAGATGAAGGTATTATACTGTAATATTTCGAGCCCCAAAACGTGCAATTATTGAATTATATTTTCATATAAATAGAAGCTCATTCTTCTTTCATTCTCACCAATTCACAAAGACTCACAAGAGCAATTATAGAGAGAGAAGCTATAGAGAGAAAGAAGAAGAAAAGTCTGCTACCTCACTATTCCAGTATCCAGTCTTCTTCTGAGGTAAGGGATATTATTTTTTTCAGTATTCATAAGGAATAATATTTTCTTCAATACTCTGTAGTATGTGAGTAATATTATTTCGTCTCGTATTCCTGATTATACCCTCATTTTGTTAAAGTATTGCTTCTATATTCCATGAAATTAGTAGAATATCCTTGAAATTTGTGCTTCATCTAGTATCGTTTCACAAGGATATTTTATGCACATTCTTGTTAAATTTTAAGTTTTTCATGCCGGAGTACTGTCCATGAGTAGTATTCATTTTTACGGTACTATTCACAAAGTACTATTCACGGGGTACTATTCACAAAGTACTATTCACAGAATACTATTCACAAAGTACTATTCACGTGTACTATTCATAAAGTACTATTCATGGGGTACTATTTCTGAAGTACTATTCACGGGGTATTATTCACTCGAGGAATTATTCATGACAAAAATTGATTTCTTTGTTGCCCAAATCATTTTTGATACAATATTATTCTTGAATTTTACTCCACAAAGTAGTATCATGTTGACAATTTGGACATTAGTAAATTCTGGATAAATTAAATTATAAATCTTTAAAAATTTATCCTTTGCTTTTTTTAATTAAATTCTTATATCATTGTCATCATCATCATGCTTATTTTGTGATGAAAGTCATCTTTGGCTTACGTGCATAGATGGACTGTTGATTGGTATGATTATGACCAGGGATCATTCAGTATAATCATGATCCGTAATATTACAAATGATGTGGTAAAAGTCCTCATTGGCCTATAGTGCATTGAAAGACAGTTGTTGGTATGATTATAATCAGGGATTATTCGGTATAATCATGACCATTGATGATTACATGAATATACTTGGCCGTGGTGCAGGGATGATTCAATGATGTGGTTTATTTATTAAGCTGAGTCTCAGCGATAAAGTTGATGGAAAAACCTTTTTAAATCATAGAAAATAGTAGATATCATGCTCTACTTCACTCTTCTAATGGATTGCTTGTTCCACTGCAGTTAAACTTGATGTTTATTGTATTTTATCAGTTTTACACTGTTGAAGGCTAACGATAATTTATTCTGCATTATCTTAGTCATAATATTTCTTACTGGGCTAGTTGAGCTCACCCTTTTGCTTTCATTGTTCTCTTCAGAAAATAAGAACGTAGCCGGGACTAGTCGGGGAACAGAGTGATGGTCCGAGATGGTGGCTATAGTAGTCCTCACTATTTTATGAAATAGTGTGATAATAAATGTAATGAGGACTTCATTTGAGTTTGAATACTGTCTTAAGACAATATTCGTGTAAAAACTCTAAGCTGCGCTTTTATCGTATTGTATAAAAGAAGTTTGTATTTGATTTATGTACCATGTATTTAGCGACTCAGAATGGGTGATGTATACCTATTTTGGGGGCGTCACAGTATGCGTACCTCACCTCTCTAATATTCTGATGTAAATTCTATCTCCCTCCTATGTACTTCCCTTGACTACTGATTAATATTTCTATTTTATGAAAAATATATTGTAATATGATTATATAAAAATATTCGAGAAATTGGAGACGAAGAGAAAGAGCGTTGAAGGCCCATTTGTATTGAAGCCCAGGTTGAATGTAATAGTTATATTCAATGTTTTATTCTATTAACCTAGGTTTGACCTTTTGGTTCATGGTGGCTCCAATGAACCAAATTAGAATTAAGTCTATAATCATCCCAAGTAGAATATAGTATTATACAGATGCATGCTAATTATATATTAAATATATTATTATACATGTTGATGTGTGTTTAATATGACACGTATATATATATATATATATATATATATATATATTTGTATGTGCGCTAATCAAGATGAGACTAATTAATAACAAAACCCCCAAAGATAATATATTAAGTTGAATACGTTCAAAGACATTGGAGAATGTCGAATGTAGCCTTCTAGCATTGTAAAACGATAGAGTATAGAATATTTAATATGAGTTTGTTGTACACACACAAGGCAAGTATTAAATATTTGAGATATTGCTTTATTACATTGGATGTTTATAAGGATTTGAACAATACTGTTATGTTGTGTACACACAAGGACTGTATTTTTCTCTTCACTTATATGAAAATGTCGGGTTTAACTTAACGTAGATTATTTTAGTTCATATGTGCACACACTTGAACATTATAATCTAAGAGGAAAAATTATTAAAGGAATTACATGGATGTAATCGACAAGAGTTGTCTACCTTTTGAATAAATATGTAGTTTGTTGTGCACACACAATGCTATATATTTATTGCAATTGGATCCTTTCTCACTAAGTAGATTTTACTAAGTCACCAATACAAAATCTGTCAAACTACGTATAAAAGAGGGTTATATAGTTTGAAGAAATACTGGGAGACACCATTTTAATAAAGAACTAAATTAATCTGGTGATTAATAAAAAAAAATGCATGCTAATATTTTTAAATTTAATTCACCTGCAGAATTTTACAAATGGCTAATTCATTATCACTGCGAAGCATATATACTTGATGTAAAAAAAATAACCAGACCAAATTGAACAGACTAGTTAAGGAACTTGATAATTGTTCTCACAGCTGAAAAGCTGACTTATGTCCTTAACTCGCATGTACATGCAGCTGTTGCAAAAAAAGCCTCCGAGGAAGAGAAAACTACTTTTAGAAAGCGGCAGGATGATGAATATATGGCTCGGTGCATTATGTTAGCATCCATGAGTAACGAGTTACAACGTCAACATGAAAAAATAGATGCACCGACTATGCTGCTGCACCTTAAGGATTTGTATAGTGAGCAAAGTAGATCGGCTAGATATGAGATATCTAAAGAGCTTTTCTGATCTAGGATGACCGATGACACTATAGTGCAAACAAATGTCCTAGAGATGATCAATTTGATTGAACAGTTGGGACAATTAGGTTTTAACATAGATGGTGAGTTGAGTCAATTAGATTTGATCTTGCAATCACTCCCTGACTCGTATTTATAATTTGCTGTGAATTTTCACATAAAAAAGCTTGATGTAAGTTTACTTGAATTGCTTAACATGTTGAAAACCGCTTAGAGTCACATTCCAATGAAGAAAGACCACATTTTGCTTGTAGATGATTCTTCTAAGAAGCGGAAGTGGACCAAATGATCTTCTGAAAAGGAGAAAAATCCCAAGAAGGCAAAAAAGGAAGGCGAAACCAAAGGACGAGAAAGAGATTGATGCCGATAGCAAAGGAGTTTGTTTTCCCTACAACAAGTCGAGAAAATAAAAGAGAAATTGTAGGGAGTATCTTGCAGAGTAGAAGGAAAAGGAGCTTGGAGAAACTTCATCTTCAGCTACAGATACATGTTTGTTCATGATTGAAATAAATCTTTCAGTAAGTTAAAGTTCTAATTGGTTATTGGATACCGGTTGTGGTTCACATATGCAATTCTTTTGCAGGGACTAAGCAGAAGTAGAAAGCTGAACAAATGAGAAGTCACCATGCGTGTGGGGAATGGAGCAAAGGTTGTTGCATTAGCCGTAAGAACTTATTGTTTAGCACTAACTTCCGGAAAATCAATTTATTTAATAAGTTGTTATTATGTTCCAGTCCTTATTAGAAACATTATTTCAATTCCATTGTTGGACAAGGAAGATTTTAATATTATAATAAAGAACAATAGTTGTTCTATTTATAATGAGAATGTTTTGTATGGAATTGGCAGATTAATTGATGGATTGTATGTACTTGACTTACATAAAAATATTTTTCAAATTGAACAAACTAATAAAAGGAAAAGGGATGATGTGAATAATAATTTTGTATGGCATTGTAGAGACTCGATCATATAAATGAAACAAGACTAAACAAGTTGCATAAAGATTTGCTTTTAGTGCTATTTTATTTTCAATCATATCCAATTTGTGAATCTTTTCTCATAGGAAAGATGGCTAAATCTCCATTTAGTGGACATAGAGAAAAAGTTACAGGATTGTTAGAGTTAGTACACACAGATGTATGTGGACCTGTGACAATTAATGCATGAGGAGGGTATTCATATTTCATTACTTTTAATGATGATCATTATAGATATAGTTATGTGTATTTGATGAAATACAAGTCTGAATCATTTGAAAGATTTAAAGAATTTAGAAGTGAAGTAGAGAAACAAACTGGCAAAAGTATTAAAATTCTTCGATCGGATCGAGGAGGTGAATACTTAAGAAAGAGTTTCTTTATCATCTCAAGGATAATGATATCTTCTCACAATGGGGGCCTCACGGTTACACCATGAACTTAAGTCTTAAGCATGTTAAGATTTGGGGATGTCCGCCTTATGTGAAAAAGTTTCAAAATGATAAGTTTAGGAGAAACTATTTTATAATCCCTCACGTGAAAGGAGAAATCGTACCTTGTTGGACATGGTGCAGTCCATGAAGAGTTTCACCGATCTTCTAATATCATTATGGGGTTATTCCCTAGAGATGGCTGCGTATCTACTAAATAAGGTCTCCTCGAAATCTGTCCTTAAGACTCTATATGACTTATGGACAGGGAAGAAACCTAGTCTTAAGCATGTTAAGATTTGGGGATGTCATTTGATAAAGAAATATTTATTTTATGTGGATATAAATGATGGATTTATTTATGTGGTTATAAATGAAGAAATTATTGTTGAGGTGTTTTATCGATTTGCAGTTGGAGGTATTAAAAAATTATGTGAAAAAGTTTCAAAATGATAAGTTTAGGACAAAAATCGATAAGAGGTGTAAAGCCATCGGTAGCAAAGAAGTCGAAGTCTCGCTTTGGTAGGCTAACATTTTCCTATAAATAGAGGGCTAAGTTAGAATTGAAAATCACACGAAACAAAGTTTTCTCTCTTTCTCTCTATATTGTTGAGCGTATTTTGTGAGTATTTAGATACTTTGTGGGTTATCTGATTCTTTGAGGTAAGGGATATTATTTTTTAAATAAAAAGAAAATTTAGGAACTACATGACCATTGATTAATATCTTTGGCAGAGTAGTGATAAAAGATGAAAAGTGTGTTAAATGATTTATGAATCTGGAATGAATATCTTTGGCACAGTGTAGGTGAGCAGATGAATATTTGATTCGGATGATTGTTTATTAGATCGATGAAATACATAGTAAGATAGTAGAATTTGCATTCTTTCTACTTGCAGTGTTTCTTCTAAATGAATTTATTATTTCATTGCATGTAATATTGATTGAAAATTTGAACTTTTGTAAATTCTATCAGCATTAATGAATTATTTTTCCATTCATGAATATTGATTGAAAATTTGTTTATCTATCTAACGATTAAATTTTCCTGTTGAAGACTAACGATAATTTGTTGTGTATTATCTTAGTCATAATATTCTTTCTTGAGCTAGTTGAGCTCACCCTTTTCCTTTTTGTTCCATTCTTCTCGGGAGGCGAGAATATAGCGAGTGCTTTTAGCCTGGGGTATGGAATGAAGGTTTTAGAAAGGATTGTTTAGTAGTCCTCACCATTTTTGTAAAATAATGTATCAATAAATGTGATGAGGATAAATATTGTCTAAGATAATATTTGTATTTAAACTCAAGCGATTTCTTTGTTGTAATAATAAAGTTGTAGTTGTTTTCGTACCATGTATATGACATTCCGAAATTAGAATGGGTGATGTATACTATTTTGGGGTCGCGGTTGGTATCGAGCTTAGGGATATGATCTCTGGGAGATCGGGAATGAATAGAACTAGGAGGGAGACGAGTAAATCCTTCGGCTAGTGTGTCCTACTAAGCTTATTTGTTAGTTGGTGGATTATATAGGATATTATGTGATATATTGATTTCCTTAATTAACCCTTGTTTTATAGACAAGATTTGAGAATGTCGACCGAGAATAACATGATGGAGTAAATGAGACCGTGGAGATACTGTCTTTACCAGCGAGGAGAACGGCAACAGTGGCAATATTCCTCTGTGAACAACACCATGGAGCAGATGATGAAGCGAGGGGATGTTTAGAAGTTTTTGCAGTTCATGCAAAATCAGACGAGGAGACTCGTGTTCAAAATCTAATGATAGTAATTCACGGGTTGTCACGGTGAAAGATTCAAAGAGTTGGGACCACGAATTTAAGGAAAGCGGATCCGATCCGTCATGGCGGAAACATGGGTCAAACAAATTACAAGATATTCGATGTCTTGGGATGCGGGAGGAACGAAGGTTCCATTCGCCACCTTTATGTTCCGTGGCGAGGCGGAGATACTGGTGGGAGTCATGAAGCGCACCGATCCGGTACCGCTTTTCAAGGCGTGTCTTGGGAGGCGTTTGAGAGACTATTTAATGACAAATACTTTCTGAAAGTGTTCGGGCTATATGAAGGAAGTGGAGTTCATCGATTGGAACAAAACAACATGGCGGTGTCTCGATGCGAGGCAAAGTTTGCAGAGTTATCGTGTTTGCACCTCATTTGGTGGAGGATGAGGGCGATACGCGGATGTTTCTTAGAGGTTTGAAACCCTTACGATACGTCGATTATCATTTCATAAACTTTCTCTTTATTCAGATGTTTGTAAAGCGAGGCTCAATTATTAGGCGAGATAACGAAAGCAGTTAGTCATGAAAGCGAAGAAAGCGAGTCGGGGAGGAGATTTAAAAAGAGGAGATTTAACAGCGACTATGTGAAAGGACGATAAGTCAGCGTGACAAGCTGGTTCTAAGGGAGGAGAACGACCACCGGTCATATCTTCTGAAATGCGGAAAAAGAGGACATATCGGTCAAAAGCGCCCACAACCAGTTCAAGGTATGCTATAGTTGTGGAAAGGAAGGACATATCGCTTCGAGATTATGCGGTAGCGAAACCTAGTTCGATTAGGGGACGGTGACTCGAAAATCGGAAAGTCAAAGTCAACGATTCCGGAAGAAGCGTTTGTTGTGGTATTTGGTCATAATCGAGGAACCAGGCACGGGTAAGCTATTTATAAATTCTTGTGAAGTTTATACCTTACGAGAAATCTGGTGGTCTTACCCATTCATTTATCTCTCCTGCATGTGCTCAACGTTTAAACTTGACTCTGGAGAAATTAGACTTTGACCTATCTGTGGAAACTCCGTTAGGAGAAACTTTCATCACATCCACTATTTATAAATCTTGTTTGATTCAAGTTGGCACCATCACCTTACCTGTTGACCTTATCTCTTTAAAGATACTTGCTTTTGATGTGATTTTAGGGATTGATTGGTTAACTACTCATCATGCCAAAATTGATTGTTTTCGTAAGGTTGTTAGTTTTCATATTCCTAACCAACCTGTTGTACGAATTCAAGCAACTAAACCATTAAAATCAATCACTATCATATCTAATCATAAAGCTATTCGTTTATTGAAAAACGGATGTCAAGCTTTCTTAGCCCATGTTATGGATTTGAATAAAGACACGTCAAATTTGAATAATATTCCTGTTGTTATCGACTTTTTCTCAAGAACTTCCGGTCTACCCCCGTAACGTGAAGTTGAATTCTTTATTGATCTTGAACACTGCACAAAGCCCATTTCTAAAACCCATATCGAATGGCTCCTATTGAACTTCGAGGAGTTAAAGGTCCAACTACGGTGAATTGTTGGACATCGGTTTCATTTGTCCTAGTACATCTCCTTGGGGTGCTCTGTTTTATTTGTAAAAAAGAAAGGCGGAGTATGCGACTTTGTATTGACTATCTGAATTGAACCATGTCACCATCAAGAATAGGTATCCTCACCTCGTATTGATGACTTGTTTGACCGATTGCAAGGGGCACAATTCTTTTTCAAAAATCGATCTTCGCTCGGATATCATCGGTGAAGATTAGGCGAGGATATTCCAAAGCGCCTTTAGAACTCGATATGGGCATTATGAATTCTTAGTCATGTCTTTCGGACTAACTAATGCTCCTGCGCTTTCATGGATATGATGAACCAGTATTCAAGGAATATTTGGATCGGATTCGTTGTTGTCTTTATTGATGACATCCTTATATATTCCAAAAGTCGTGAAGATCATGAGCACCATTTGAAGCCGGTACTCCAAAGGCTTCGTGAAAACCAACTATATGCCAAATTGAAGAAATGCGAGTTTCGGCGAGGAAGTAGCATTTCTTGGGCATCATGGTGTCAAAACATGGAGTATCTGTTGATCCGTGAAGATTGAAGCAATACAAAGTTGGGAGCAAAATCAAGTCATGATCAAGTCACGTAGCTTTTGGGCTTATTTGGTTATTATCGGAGATTCGTGGAAGGGTTTTCTCGAATCGCTACTCCATTAACTAAGCTAACTCGGAAGGATACAAAATTCGTTTGGAAGCGAAGAATGCGAGAAAAGTTTCCAAGAGCTTAAGAGGAGACTTATTTAAGACTTTTTGTTCTAACAATACCATCTGGTTCGGATGGATTTGTTATCTCTGACGATGCTTGAGGAAAAGGGTTAGGATGTGTTCTCATGCAACGTGGGAAATATTGCTTTATGCCTCGCGACAACTTAAAGAGTATGAGAGGAATTATCCTACTCATGATCTAGAGTTAGCGCCCGATCGTTCGCGCTAAAGATATGGAGGCACTATCTATATATGGGAGAAAGTGGAGATATATTCAGATCATAAAAGCCTTAAATATTTCTTCACTCAAAAAGAACTCAAACATGCTGGCGTGCGTTGGCTCGAGCTATTGAAAGACTATGACCACACTATTCAATACCACCACCGGTAAAGCAAACGTGGTGGTGACGCATTGAGTAGAAGATCATATCATGCGGAGCGAGTGCGATGATGTCAAGTATACGCGTAGAGCCAACTTTAATAGAAAAGTTAAGGTTGCTCGAGCCACCCATGGGAACGTGATGCGTATGAAGAAGAAAGTACAAGAAGGAGCTATTAGGGCGAGAATTGATGAAGAAGGAATACTTGAGTCCACTCTAGACTTTGTGTTCCTAACGACTCGATTTGAAGTACAAGATTATGATGGAGGCACACAATACACCATTTGCAATCCATCTCGGAAGTACTAAAATGTATCGTGATCTTGACATACATTTTGGTGGAATAATATGAGAGAGAGATTGCAAAGTTTATCTCGATGTGTTTAACTTACCTAACGTGTAAAGGCGGAGCATCTAGTACCTAAGGGTCCGTTGCAACCACTTGAGATTAGGAATGGAAGTGGGAACACATTACCATGGATTTCGTTCTGGTCTTCCTACGGTTTCTTAAAGGCGCCAATGCTATTTGGGTTATTGTTGATAGATTAACCAAGTCCGCTCATTTCTTCTTGATATCACGGAGACTTATTCCTTGAACGTCTTGCTAGTATATACGTAAATGAGATCGTGAGGTTGCATGGCATGCACTGTATCCATAGTTTCGGATCGTGACCCAAGATTCACTTCAAGATTTTGGGTTAGCTTGCAAAAAAAGCTATGGGCACGGATTTGCGATTTTGTTCTTGCATACCATCCCCAAACCAGACGGACAATCGAGAGGACTATTCAAACTCTTGAAGATTTATTAAGACTCGTGTCCTAGACTTCAAGGGCGGTTGGGATAAGTATTTACCATTGGTGGAATTCTCCTACAACAACAGTTATCAGGCAAGTATAGGTGTGGCTCCATTCGAAGCATTATATGGACGAAAATGTCGTTCTCCAATATGTTGGGATGAGGTGGGTGAAGCAACATTGTTGGGACCCGAGTTAATACGTATGACTCACCGAAAAGATCCAAATGATTCGACAACGTATACAAACGGCTCAAGATCGACAAAAGAGTTATGCGGATCTTCATCGAAAGGACGTGGAATTTAATGTAGGGGATCATGTATTGTTGCGAGTTGCTCCATGGAAAGGAGTTACAAGATTTGGGAAGAGAGGAAAGCTCAATCCACGATTTATTGGTCCATTTCAAATTCTTGACCGAGTAGGAAATGTAGCCTATAGACTTGCGTTACCTCAAAGTATGTCTCGTGTTCATAATGTGTTTCACATATCGTACTTTCGTAAATATGTGAAAGACCGAACCACGTTATTGAGTTAGAACAGGACGAGATAGCCAGAAGACTTAACGTATGAGGAGGTACCTATCAAGATCTTGGATAGGAAGGAGCATGTCCCTACGCAAGAAAGGTCATACCACAAGTTAAAGTTTTGTGGAGGAATCATGCTTTATAGAGGAAATGACACAGGGAATTGGAAAGCGGAAATGAAAGCGAGGTATCCTCACCTTTTCAAAAACACAGTAGTACGTGACGCCAATTTCGAGGTCGAAATTTCATAAGAAGGGAGGTTGTAAGACCAGAAATTTTTTAAATAAAAGGAATTTCCTTTATTTATTATTTTGAAATAGTAAGGGTTGATTTGATTAATGTGGATAGTTAAGGGTTAAATACGCAAATATTTTAAAATAAGCAAGTGGTTATAAAATATTCATTTTATTGGGAATATTCGTTTGGTCGTGGAATATTAAATGCTTGTCGGGGAATATTAAATGACGGTAGTTATGACCATGTGTGGGCCCCATAACGGAAAGCGATTGGATGAAGAAAACGACAAATATAAGTTGGTTAAAAATAACGGCGTAGTTATTACCAGATTAAGACCATTGGAATACCCGGTGGTTAAAATCTGATGTCTGGCGTGGTTAAAGAAGAGCACGGTATTGCATGATTATTGTTGAATTATTGATCCTTACGTGAAGAAGGCACTACTCAATAATTTTCACGAGTGAATTCTTATTCAATATTTTATTTTATTGATTGATAATTCTTTGCGTTGATATTTTATATTATTCATTGTTCAATAATTGTCACCGCACATTATCTCCATTATCGGATCAATAATTCATATTATTTGAATAATATTATTAGATAGCATTATTGGCAATGTCTAGAAAGTTACATCGAGGAGAGGTTTGGTCACCTAATTGGCGTCAAGAAGGAGAAATCCTTATCGGAAAGCCCCTCTTTCACGGGAGCTACTGGTTGTCATAATTGTGATTCTGTAATATTATTTGTGAATAATTAATTATTGATTCATTTGATAAAGAAATATTTATTTTATGTGGATATAAATGATGGATTTATTTATGTGGTTATAAATGAAGAAATTATTGTTGAGGTGTTTTATCAGTATTTTACCAGATTGGAGGTATTAAAAATTAAATCAGGGGTTTTGAGATATATTGCGGGGGTTATAATTTTTAATCCGACCGTTGGATTGTGGTAATTTTTGGGTATGTTATACATACAAAAGTTGAGTATATGTCCACAAATTTTGAACCGTTAAAAATGCACGAATGATTTGTTATGAATTTTAAGAGGTGTCTGATTCGGAAATCAGGGTTATAATTGATTTTGGTGGAAAATTCTAGAATTGAGTGGGCCCCACTTGTGGTTGGTGAAGAAATGTGCTGAATTTTATTTCAAATGTGGTGGGTGGCAATAGTAGCAGGTAAAGCCATCAGTAGTAGCAGTCAAGTCGCTTCTATGGCTAACATTTTCCTATAAATAGAGGGCTAAGTTAGAATTGAAAATCACACCGAAACAAAGTTTTTCTCTTTCTCTCTCTATATTGTTGGCGTATTTTGTGAGTATTTAGATACTTTGAGAGTTCTTTGTCAAAGATACAAGTTTCATTCAAGCATCACTTGAGACCTTTCCTTAGAAATCTTGATTCTTTGAGGTAAGGGATATTATTTTTTTCGTAATGATATTATTTCTTCAATATCATTATGCTGAAATGTTGATCTGAAGCTTTTATCAAATTTAGAACTTTTTCATGTCGGGGTTACTATTCATGAGTTACTATTCACGAGTTACTATTCACGAGTACTATTCATGAAGCGTGAAAATATTTTTTTGTGGAATTTCTATCTTTTGGTGTCGAGATTCTTATTCACGTATCTGGCCTATTCACGATATCTGACTATTCACGATATCTGACTATTCAAGAAAAATAAAATTTCTTCTTTTCGTCCAAAATATCTATTCGGATACTAGCTTTGATTGTATCCATGTTTTGATCATTCTTGAATTTTACACCTTTGTGATTATTTTTGGGGTATTGTTGGACATGGATAAAACAAAGTACGAATCCTTAATCCTTAATCCTTGTCATTTTGTTTCCTTTGGATTCGTTCTTTAAAAATATTTTCATCATCCTCGGTCTTAAATGATGATATTATTGAATATCTTTGGCACGTAGTGCAAAGATGAATGATTTGAAGAATATCTTTGGCCCTGTAGTAAAAAGATGAGCAGTGTTGAGATGAACACGACCGATCGATTAATATCTTTGGCTGTAGTGCAAAGATGAGCAGTGTTTAAATGAACATGATTAATGATGAATATCTTTGGCTCGTAGTAAAAGATGAATATTTGATTCGGATGTATATTGATTGTTGTTCTGGGGATAAAAGATAGGCGATGAACTTTTAAATTCATACATAGAAGATAGTAGTTTGCATTCTCTACTTAACTCTTCTAATGAATTATTATTTCATTGCGAATATTGATTGAAAATTTGTTGTCTATTGTATTCCATTAAATTTTTCCTGTTGAAGACTAACGATAATTTGTTGTGTATTATCTTAGTCATAATATTCTTTCTTGAGCTAGTTGAGCTCACCCTTTTCCTTTTGTTCCATTCTTCTCTGGAGGCGAGAATATAGCGAAAGTGCGAGTCGGGGTATGGAATGAAGGTTTTAGAAAGGATTGTTTAGTAGTCCTCACCATTTTGTAAAATAATGTATCAATAAATGTGATGAGGATTTATGTGAGTATAAATATTGTCTAGAAGATAATATTTGTATTTAAACTCACGATTTCTTGTTGTAATAATAAAGTTGTAGTTGTTTCTGTACCATGTATTGACAACTCAGAATGGGTGATGTATACCTATTTTGGGGGCGTCACATAAAAGGTATGGATTCATTATAGTAAATGATGGAGAGGAACGCATCATAGAGGATGATGATCCAGTTATATACAGTTAGGCAATTAGTAGTAAATACTCAGAGAAATGACAAACCGCCATGAAATCCGAAATGGACTCCATGTATGAGAACCAAGTGTGGACTTTGGTTGAACTATCGGAAGGCATAAAGCCTATAGGGTGTAAATTAGTCTTTCAAAGAAAGATTGGGGCATATAGCAATGTTTAAACCTATAAGGCCAGACTGGTGACAAAAGGTTTCAGGCAAAGACAATGAGTTAACTATGACGAAACCTTCTCACCAGTTACAATGCTCAAGTCCATTCGGATTTTACTTATGATTGTAGCTTACTACGACTAAGAGACCTGACAAATGGATGTGAAAATGACCTTTCTCAATGGGAAACTAGAAGAAGATGTATACATGATACAACCAGAGGGTTTTGTTTCAAAAGTTGGAATAAATCAAGTTTATAAGCTACAATAATCCATTTATATATTAAAGAAAGCTTCTTGTACGTAGATGGAACATTCGTTTTGATGATACAATCAAAGAGTTTAATTTTATAAAAAATGTGGATGAACCTTGTGTGTGTAAGAAGGTTAGTGGGAGCGCTGTGACATTCCTAATATTATATATTGATGATATATTACTGATAGGGAATGAAATACATATGTTACAATCAGTAAAGATATGGTTGTCTAAACACTTCTCCATGAAGGACTTGGGAGAAACATCCTATGTATTTAGGATAAAGATCTATAGAGATAGATCTAAAAGGATGCTCGGCTGGACCAAAGGAACGTACATTGAATCGATGCTAAAGATGTTTGGCATGTCCAACTCCAATAGAGGGCTCATACCGGTGAGTTTTGGAGTGTATCTCTCCAAGAAAATGTCCCTAATGACACTTGAAGAGAGGGATCACATAAGTAAGATGCCTTATAATTCAAAAATAGGGTCTATCATGTATGTGATGATATGTACAAGACTTGATGTTTCTTATGCACTTGGAGTGACAAGAAGATATCAGTTGAATCCTAGAGAAGAACAGTGGAAAGTCGTAAAGAGCATTTCTAAAGTACTTGAGAAGGATTAATGATGTGTTTCTAGTGTATGGTGGGTCTGATTTGAAACTAGAGGGCTATACAGACTCAAGTAACAGCAAATCCATATCAGGTTATATATTTATCCTAAATGGTGGTGGAGTGAGTTGGAAGAGTTCCAAGCAACAAACGGTTGTTGATTCAATGACAGAAGCGAAGTACATAGCTGTAAGTGAAGCTGTAAAGGAAGTTGTTTGGATGAAGAATTTCATTGCTGAACTTGGAGTTTCTCCTATCATATAAGGACCAGCGCATGTATATTGTAATAACAACGAGGCTATTGCATAAGTCAATGAACCCAAGTCTCATCAAAAATCCAAGGATGTATTGTGGCGCTTTCATCTGATTATAGAAATAGTTGAAAAGGGAGATGTAAACCTGGCGAGAGCTAACTCTTAGAACAATTGCAGATCTATTTACTAAAGTATTAACTCAACAACAGTTTGATCGTCACTTAGAAAAGATGGGTATTAGATACCAAGGAGATTGACTTTAGTGCAAGTGGGAGATTGAAAGTAGTATGACCTTAAGCCAATTACATTTGATGTAATAAGCATTTACTTTGTAATCTTATTTATTTATTAATAAGAGAATTTATTTTATAAAAGGCATTCTTTATCCATGTTAATTAGTTGAATTAATAAATGAGATAAACCCATAGTTATTGAGCAATGCTTTTAGAATCATGATGTTGATCATGCTAATGAGATTTAAATTCTTTATAGCTCAAAAATAAAATGTTCCTAATCGTATGACTCACTAATGTGGGGTTACTGATTTCAGATAGATTAGTACATACTATGTTTGCTCTGTTGAAGAGAATGATTGGTCTCATGATCATTTGTGTGGAGACAGTAAAACAAGTATATATGTGCTTATTGGAGAATAAGTTCACTGAACGTGAGTAATAAATTAAAGGAACCCTAATGGAGTTTTACTTGTCTGTTAATAGGAGTTCCTACTGTAATAGTAATACAAGTAATCCTTGAACTTGAGACCATCATAGTATCTTGTATATACTGAATTATGTTTTGACATATTCCTTAATATTATTGAGTATGTCGTAGGGTATGCTCGAATATAGTAAAGTATATATGGAGATAGGTGAATGATCAACAAATGATCTACCGCTTCTAGTAAAGGGAGATAATGCCCTATGTGATTCGATAAAGTGATAACATGGAAATACATGTCCATGGTTGAATAGAACTTAGAAAGGAGTTTCTAATTAATTTACATTAATTATTGTTGTGCATTTTAGAATCGAAATACATATAATCAAATAAATAAAACTTGATAGTAATTCTATGTTTTATATTTAATTGGGACATTGTGTGGTAGATTGATTGACTTGTACGGTAACTATTCACAGAATTAATAGGTTCTTTGTATTCTTTGTGATTAATGTTGAATTCATATTATCCGGACAGTTATGATAC
Organism: Panax quinquefolius; assembly: GCA_020205615.1. NCBI lineage: Eukaryota > Viridiplantae > Streptophyta > Magnoliopsida > Apiales > Araliaceae > Panax > Panax quinquefolius. The sequence continues at coordinate 90,090,266 of CM035165.1, forward strand.
ATTATTTATAAGGTGTCACTCATAATGTAGAATAAATAATATTTTTTATATTTGAATTAAAGAAGTTTAATTCATTATAAATAATATTAGAATTGTTCTAATTTATTTATTCTACTATTGGTTTAATATTGAACCTAGAGGTTCACACCACAAAAGGGAGAAATATGATTTTTAAATTGATTGGCTTAATAATAACAAATTAAGTGTATTTAATTTATTAGTGGAATAAATTAAATAACTTAAGATTTATAATTAAGTATTTGGAGAAATACTAATATTATAAACTAATAAGATTGGTCATCTTATTATTATTATTATTATTATTATTAAATTGACTAAATAATAATAATATGGTATTTGAAGAAATACTAATATTTATAATTGAGTATTTGGAGAAATACTAGATTATAAATAAATAAGAGTATTATTATTATTATTATTATTATTATTATTATTATTATTATTATTTAGTTCGTAATTAGATTGAGATTAAAACCCTAACTTATAAAAGATTTAGAATTAGGGTTAGTCTTTAAATAAGAGGAGTCTTATTGTGGGAAAGACTAATGCTCATGCATTTGACTGCTCTTTTGCAAGTATTCTCAAAACTCTAAGTTGTTAGGATAGTGAGAATTAGGACTAGCCATCCAACACCTAGTCGAGTCTAATATCAAATATTGAATTTATTACTTTACGTGGCACTACAAAAAAATGGGGCTTCAGCAACAATCGATTTTCGTTGCTAAAGGTGCCAAATTTCGTTGCTAAAGGGTTTTGGCAACGATTTTACTGTCGTTGCGTCTTTCGTTGTGCAATGAGCGTTGCTAATTGTTCCGCAACGAACGTATTTTTTTCATTGCCAAAAGTAATACATTTTGCAACTAAATTTGGCTTTCGTACAGAGACATCGATCCTTTAGCAACAAAATGTATTGTTGCAGAATAATTAAAATGTCGTTACTAAAAATCCCATTTCGTTGCAAAAGCCTGCTAATTGGCAACGAAATGAACTCTCTCTTTTTTTGCAACAACCATGCATTTTCGTTGCAATTGACACCATTTTGCAACGATATTTTTCATTGCAGTAAATTATGAAAATTGTTGCCTAAGCTTGCTTTCGTTGCGGAATGTAAACTTTTTAGCAACGATTTTCGTTGCTGATTATATTATTTGGCAACGACATTATGCTGAATCAGCAACGAAAATGCTTGTTGCTGGTTATTTTTCAATACCAACGAAAGTCGTCGATTAGCAACGACATTATATGTTGTCGTTTCTTTATATGTGCAACGAAAGTTGATATGATTTGAAACGATAAAAAATGTTGCCTTTTATTTTAGTATTAGCAACAATATCCTCTTCGTTGTTATTAAGTTAATTTTTCGTTGCCAAATATTATGTTTTTAATGCCATTAGCAACGAAAATTTGTTGCTAAATGTATAAAAAATTGTTGCTATATTAAAAGTTGTTCAATGATTTGGTAACGAATTATATTGTTGCCAAATCAAAATTTGACATTCTTTTTGTGTACCTGGCTGGCTCAATGTTCCCATAGCAAATAATGGCAAAAATACAAAAAACTAAATATTATTAACTTAATAAAATCATCCACTATATAATCATTCATTATTTTTACAATTAACCATCTAAAGCTTCCACAGTTCTTCAATAAAAGTATATATCTACATATATAGAGAGAGTACACTTCCTAATTTCGTCCCTTGTCTTCCGTAAACGTAGCACGAAAATTTGATACCCAGTATTATAAGGCAGGTCGTAGAATTAGTCTTTCTGCACATTTAAAAATAATAGCAAGTTAGAAAAATGAAGCAAATAGGTCACCAGAGGCACTTAGTGCCAAAATCAATACACAACGACAATAGAATTGCTACGTGGTACAATGTCAAGGCTTGGCTCCTATTTCATAATACTTTAGAATACCACCAATTTTTTGTTCAATTTGAGTGACTAAACAATAAATATGGTTTGCACATCAATGCATAATCACTCTCTAACCTGGTTATAGCATAAGTTAGAACAAGAACTCCACTTTCCATTGCCAAAAATATTTCCCATCATTGCATTCAATTTAATAAGGGGATGTGTTATCTTCAAAAAGCATGCAAAAATACTTGAAAAATGATATCTTGTGAAAAACATTTATGAGCTGAAGATTGAAACTACATACCATACATGCGAATCATAGTCGTTGTTGCGATTATCACCCATCACAAAAACTGAGTTTTCTGGTACACGCTGCACCACAGTATAAAAGCATCAGTTTCATAATCAATATTAGTTGGCCATGTTTCCAGTGATGCACTCCAGCAATCTTACATGAGATTTTAACAAAAGTTATAGCTAGGATGATACTGAGCTTTAGAAAAAATTTATTCAATAAGATGTATGAAATAAACTTCTAGAAGTAAATAATATCATATAGTTGTATATGCATCAACAGGAAAATATGAAGGATTTCATGATAACATACCTTCATAGCATTTGAACCAACACTGTCAAGTTCATACATACGGCAAATCTCTATATTTTGCTTAAGATACATTTATAGGGGTCAATTATTAGAAACATATACAGTTAAAGCAGATGTTATCAACTTCAGAAGAAAATAGTTTTTGAAAGTTACAAAAAAGATGAGGAAAATAAAAGGCAAAAAAAAAAAAAGGTATAGATTTATCACCTTGAGTAGTACTTGATTGTGTCGTATGTGAGTTTTTGTACAACAAAATCTCCAACAAGCCCATTCCTTTTTTCATACATAATGTCAAATATATTGGAGCAATCTGTAGGAAATAATAAATAATTCTCGACATGAAACCACTTCATCCGAACAAGACAAACCTTTTCAAACTTGTCAAATATGCACAACTAAGTTTGAAATATGAAACCACTTTATCCAAACAAGACATAAACCTTTTCAAATGCACTAGAAGGCAAATAAAATTCTGAAGAAAATATAGAATAGTTATAGTAATTATAAGAAAAAATGAACACTAATCATATAGACATAATATAAAGTGATTTTGAATTAACTTGCACTCACTTACCAAGTTAATGCATGAGATGATGAGAACTTGAGCATAGACCCGACCGATAGAGCTCCTCTAAGCTAACTCCCCCACTTGATTATTACGCTCTTCATGTAGTAAAATTTATGCTGTCATGCGCTCCCAAAGAATTAATGACTTCTACTGGCATGGGCAACCAATTTGCAAGGAAGAATGATAAAAGTTCCATCAAGAAAATGTCGAGGACCACTGATTGCACTCATCCTTTTTATTTTACATTGCAGATGCGGGTGGGGGCATTAGCCATACCCACCATAAACCCCTCAAAAACTGTCCATTTTGGAATTGTAAACGTGGATCTCCAATGTATTAGGTGTGGATTAGTTCTTCAAAGATTAGCAGTCAGACAGTGAGAAAGATATAAATCTATCCGCGACCTACGGGATAGGGGCATAGGGTTGTTATTAGCTAGTCACCAGCAACCACTATATTTAAAGAAAAAAGGAGCTCAATCAAGGATAAAAGATTTTTGTGGTTCATTTAGAGATTGACAATCCTCCAATCATGAAATTCTGATTAATGCTTACATAGCATACAGATCAACAACGTCAGATAGAAACCTCAACTGACCATGCAATAGAAAATGAGAAAAAAAAATAACACTTCCTAAACTAAGCAAGACTAAATCAAACAAACTAGTTAGATTAGCAGCTCACTAGGGACCAAATGATCTTGAGCATGCTGCTAAAACAACCTAAACCGAAAAGAAAACGCGAGATAATATTTAGACAAATAAAAGGCCCAAAAAGAAAAACATCAGTACATTAGCAATGTCGATCCACCTTCCTTACCTCTATATTTTCTCCAAGAATTCCGGTTAAGTTCCATCAACTTATGAAATTTGGATCTTTGGTTTTGATCGCATGCATTTCGAAAGCGAGATTGTACATGCTTTCCAAACCTCATATCGAAAAAAAGATATCAATGCCTTTTCATAAAAAAGATAAACGAAAGACAAAAGAGTAACTAGCCAACTGCTGGATTCTTTTTGAAGAGAAGGATGTAAGATGACGTCACCAAAGCCATCCCCATTTTTAAGGGCAGACCCTTTATCAGCACCACGTGAGTGAGTGCTAATGCCACGTGAGAAGCCTGACCAAGGGTATTTTCCAATGGTAGACTCTCTAACCAATGATGGTTGTCCTAATATTCTGTCCACGTAACTCCAAATCACCTTTGCACCCTTTTTGTAATCCATAAGCCATTAAAATCAAATAAACACCTGGTAAGAATATTTATGCTATAACAACTTATCAAACAAGGAAGGAATATTTATTCCAAAATAGTTATCCTACTCTTCTCGTTGTGGTCCCCCCCAACTTTTGGTGAAAAAGAAAAAAGGACCATACTATCAACATAGTAATGCATCTTGGTGATGCAAAACCACTAACTTACCAATCTTTGGGTTGAAGTACTATCCTGAGCAACAATGAAACACTTAATGGAGAAGAGGGAGCAAAAAGCCATCAAGTAAAATTTTTGAAGGTAATACTAAAAGTATCATCAGCTATTCAAGTCAAATATGTCATATATTCAATAGACTTTTTAGTTATCTAAAGTAAAAAATTGATTCAATTTGCAGGTTGTTTGCAAGAAGGAATATCTTCCGTGTAGTGTAGTGACACATACATGATGCTAGCATATATATAAATTAGTAAAACTTCTAATCATATATATGACAGAGAATAGACCATCTACTTTGCTTCCTTACCAAGCCCAAGATCCGGAGCAATATGACATTGATTTTAAGTATGTGTATGCATTCTATTTCATAATCAAAACATGTCCAATTGTAAACCTTTACTATTTTTACAAGATCTCATCAACTATAACCTTATGTCAACCAAATTATTTCTCCATCGGAAGGATGCATAAAAACATATGACTAATTCAACCTTACGTAACTCATTACCAACACAATAATGAGATACCCACCGAAAAAAAGTACATCGCTAGGTTTATACAATGGCATAGATTGAGTCATAAGCTCAAGGAAACACGGGGACCCGAAATACAGACTTAGACTATCCAAGAAAATTAAGAATTGAAAATATTCAACTAATTGACATAATTTATATACCTTGTTGTGTAGATCCCACTTGCAAGAGCACGAATAACACCCCAACACTCTACAACCAACTTATTTTGATCATTAATATTGCTCAAAACCCCTAAATACAAAGATGAAATATTCATCGACAACTTTATGAAAAATGCTAGTTGGTTAATGCCTCGCATGAACCAAGTAAAATATCCTAATGTATGGACTCATAACACATTTATGAAAAATGCAAATACACTGCAAGTAATTATACCAAAGATCACAAAAGAAAAATTAGACTTACACTTTACGCCTGAGCTTGATTGCCTTAAATTTACGCCGATTTAGCGAGAAAATTCTTCGTATGGTCTCTTTCGCTTCTTGATCCTCTCAAAACCTAAATCAACACCAAATCACATTAATTTCACCAGGAAACATCAAATGGAAACAATATTTAACAAATCTTTACGTAGCAAAATCACCCCTTTCTAAACACTGACTACCACCAATCACATGTCAACACATAAATCCTACATTATGAAAATTAACAAGTATAATAAACCCAATTAATAATACTAAATTTGTAATATATACTCAAATCGAAAATTTTCAAGGAACACAATATTCATAAGAATAATTTGGTACAAAAATATTGATCACTTGAAACCTTACGCGCTTGGAGCAGAACATACAAACCCATCATAGGAAATTACAAAAAACAAATAACAAACCTTTTTGGCATGGGAAGAGTTGTTAATGCCTCGCAGAGTCTTTGCACCTCTCTCCAACCCTCAGGATCAAACCCCGCCAAGTAAAGACATGCGGATTATTATTGCGAACACGCTGAAGGTCGCTTTCAAGATTCGCCTCCGTTTTATCGGTCGACAGAGGGGGAGATTGAGGAGGAGCTTGGGGAGATTCCGCTGAACGGGAAGAAGAAGAAGAAGAAGAAGAAAAAGAAGAAGAAGAAGGGTGGAGTAGAGGATTGGGAGTAGAGATTTCTGGGGGTTTTTGCTCTCTGCAAATTTTGTCCAAAACCTAGCTTTGGTTGAAAGAAGTGGTACCAGTACTGAAGAAGGCGAGCTAATTCCCAAATCTGTACTGCCTAAATATAATTTGATTTATAAGTTATTTTAAGTCGAGGCTCCACATTTTAACTTATAAATTATAAATTAAGTTAAAATAAATTATGAAAGTGTTAAGTTTATAATGATTTATAAATTAAAATAAATGAAAAAATTATTAAAAATGACATTAATAAAAAAATATGCAAAATATAAAAGAGACAAAATAGACATTTCATTTGGTCAAACTAAAACTTATTACGAATTACATAATTTTACATAATTAATTTAATTCTAAAACATACATATATTACATAATTTTATACACATAACATGATACTTTGATCATCAATTTTCAAACTCACCCGCAAATCCCTTTATCTCTCTGCCATCCTTGTCGCTGCCTCTAATCCATCGTCGTTGCTTCCACCAAGAAAGTCATCTTAAATCTCCACATTAAACTAAATATATATAAAGTAACTATGAATATTTATATAACGTAACTATGAATATTTTAATATATATATATATATATATAAACAAATATTCATATAAATATTTATAAATTTATCTCTAAATATTCAAATAAATTTATCTTTAAAATTTATAAACAAATATTTATTTATAAATTTATAAATATTTCATCTTAAATTTATAAAATTTAGATATGAATATTTAGAGATAAATTTATAAATATTTTTTTATATATATATATATATATATATATATTTATATATATAAATATTCATAGTTACTTTAATTATATTTAGTTTAATGTTGAGATTTGTTTAGTATTTATTTAGTTTGACAAGAAATTTTTGAAAAATATGTATGTATGTGTATATATATATATATATATATATATATATATATATATACATACATATTAGTAGAATAAATTTAAAGATATTGGAGACTATAAAAATACTTTTTTTAAAAAGAAAATATATATATATATATATATATATATATATATATATGGTTGTAAAATTTATCTAATACATAAAAAATATAGCATATGAAGCATGAAAAAATTTAATAATGACTTATAAGTAAAAATAAAGTTAAAATTTAAGTTATTGTTAAACACTAAATAATAACAAATGACTTATAACTTAGTTTGACCAACTTATAAGTTATTGTTAAACACCCTCTATAATTCAAGATATAAAGAGAAATTAATATTTGATTATAAAAAAAATTACATGTCAAGAAAAAGGAGAATTTGAAAAAGAGAAATTAAAAAAGAACTTACACATCATTGGTGCAATTTAATTGGTCTATGTCGGAACTAGACCTGGCAATATAGTTGGTTAACTGTCGGGTCAACCCATATTAACTGGAACCAATTGGGTTGGTTAACTATATTTATTTATTTGGGTTGGTTAAAGTTTAGAACCATATTTATTTGGGTTGGTTATAGTTCCAACCCGGTTAACAATTTTTCGACCCATATTTTATTCCAAATCCAAATCAAAAATTCCTCTAATTTGCTAAGAAAACTAATGCTATTAATACTACTAAAATGTTCCTCTAAAAATCAAGGTAACTAGTAATATTCGGATATTATTCGTTCCCCTGCTTGTGACGCCCCCAAAATAGGTATACAACACCCATTTCGAGTCGTCAAAATACATGGTACAGAAACAACTACAACTTTATTAATACAACATAAAAACTGTGAGTTTAAATACAAATATTGTCATCTAGACAATATCCACACTCAAATAAGTCCTCATTACAATTATTGATACACTATTTTATAGAATAGTGAGGACTACTAGAACAACTTCTAGAACCATCATTCCACACCTCGACTAGTACTCGCTACATTATCGCCTTCCTGAGAAGAAAAATGGAACATCAAGGAAAAGGGTGAGCTCAACTAGCCCAGTAAAGAACATTATGACTAAGATAATATAGAACAAATTATCATTAGTCCTCAACAGGGAAAAATCTAATAGAATACAATAGACAACCAGTTTTAAATCAATCTTCGCAGCGGAAATAATAATTCATTAGAAGAGTTAAGTAGAGGATGCAAACTACTATCTTCTATATATGAATTTAAAAGTTCATCGTCGATATTTTATCCCTGTAACATCAATCAATATATATCTCGGAATCAAATATTCATCTTTGCACTACTGAGCCAAAGATATTCATCGATTGGTCATGTTCATCTAAACACTGCTCATCTTTGCATCAAGGGCCAAAGATATTAATCGATCCATCATGTTCATCTCAACACTGCTCATCTTCAGACTACGGGCCTAAGATATTCATCAAGAAATCATTCATCTTTGCACTACAGGCCAAAGATATTCAGTAATATCATCATTTAGGAATGAGGATGATGAAAAATATTTTAAAGAAAACGAATCCAGTGAAACAAAAGAACAAATATTAAGGATTCGTACTTTAAACAATCCAAGTTCAAAAATACTTCATAAATAACCAGAGTGGAGTAAAATTCAAGAATGAAGACCAAAACATAAATCCAATCCAAGATAGGGATCATAACAGACGATCTTGGACACAAAAGAAAATTTAATTTTTCTGTGAATAGTGTCATATTCGTGAATAGTGCCATATACATGAATAGTACCGTATACGTGAATAGTAACTCCGACACTAAAAGATAGAAATTTCACAAAAAAAATTATCATGCTTCGTGAATAGTACTCGTGAATAGTAACTCATGAATAGTAACCCCAACATGAAAAAGTTCCAAATTTGATAAAAAGTTCCAACCAATATTTCGGCATAATAATATTGAAGAAATAATATCATTTATGAAGAAAATAATCTCCTTACCTCGTAAAGAATAGTACTTACGATTTGGAATCTTTGGATATAGTCTTTGAAAGAACTTGCACCAGATAGCAATACTCAAAGTACTAAAATACTCACAAATATTTCGATATTATAGAGAGAAAGAGAGAAATCTTTAGTTTACGGTGTGATTTTCAATTCTAACCTAAGCACCCTATTTATAGGAAAATGCTTAGAACATCAAAGCAGAAAATTTAATATAATATTAATATTTAAAAAAAAATTTCCTATGCCTACTTTGAAAATCTGATTTCAGCCATTTGCAACACATGGGGGGCCAACCAAAACAATAAAAACTTTTTATAACTATAAATATTTTAAACTTCCAAAAATCAATTATTCTGGAACCTCAGAACTTCAATAATTCATAATAAATAGCCCTTTTATCAGAAAATTCAAATCTCGCGAATTTTTATAGGAAATTCAATTCTCTACAACTTTACAGAAGAAAGTTTTTCCAAATTCCAAACAGAAAATGACCGAAATCCATAAACGGGCGATTTTACAGGCTATAATCAAATTTCAGTCAAGAAATGGGTCCACCAACATGTTTAACATGTTTTAAACAACTTTTACAACAACAATACTCTTCCTCCTCATATACTCATATATCCCACATTCATTGTAAAAATATCACCATTATTATATTATTAAAATATAATAATAAATTATTTTATCAGAAAAGATAAAATATTATTTTTTTAACAATTGTCACTTTAAAAATTTTCTTCATCTATATCCACATAAAATCAATATTTTCCTCATCATATAAATTAATAATTAATTATTCACAAATAAAATTACAGAATCACAGTACTGGCAACCAGGCCGTTCCCAAGAAAGAGGGGGCTTTTCAATAAGGATTTCTCCTTACTGGCACGCAATTAAGTGACCAAACCTCTCCTTAGACAGAACTTTCTAGACATTGTCAATAATGTTATCTACTAATATTATTCAGATAATATGAATTATTGCTCCGATAATGGAAAATACCATGTAGTGACAATTATTGAAACAACAGTAATATAAAAAAATCAACGCAGCAATTATTGAATCAATAAAATAAAATCTTCGAATAAGTAATTCATCGTAACAATTATTGAGTAGTGCCTTCTCACGTAAGAATCAATAATTGGTGCAATACTGGTGTCTTCTTGACAACAACATGTACGACATCGTGTTTTAACCACGGGTATTCCAAAGATAATAAAGAATAACAACGCCAAGATTATTTATAAACAACTTATACTTGTCATTTTCTTCATCCAATCTCTTTCCGTTATGGGCCCACACAAAGGTCAATTGGCCGTCCGCATTTAATATTCTCGACAAGTAAGAATATTCCACGACCAAACGAATATTCCCAAACAACAATGAATATTTTATAACCACTTGCTTATTTAAAATATTTGCGTATTTTACCCATAACTAGCCACATTAATCAAATCAACCCTTACTATTTCAAAATAATAAATAGAGGAAATTAAATTTCATTTATTAATAATTTGGGGTCTTACACTGCTAATTAAAATTTTTAACACAATTTTTTACACACATAGGAACCGGCTATAGACACACTCAAGAAAATAGAAGTATTCTTATCAGCCAACCCACCTACCCTACCCCTACCCCACCTACCCCACCCACCCCACCCCACCCTACCCCTACCCCCATACCACCCCACCCCACCCTACCCAACCGTACCCCCTACCCCCACACCACCCACCCCACCCTACCCTTACCCCCACACCACACCACCCTACCCAACCCGTACCCCCTACCCCACCCACCCTACCCTATATTACCCACCCCACCTCACCCACCCTAACCCCTACCCACCCCACCCACCCCACCCCACACCACCCACTCCATCCACCCTACTTTCACCCTACCTTACCCCACCCCACCCACCCCACCTACCCCTATCCCACACCACCCACCCACCCCCACCCCATACCCCTACCACTCACACCCCACCCCACCCCACCCCTACCCCACTCACCCCACCCTACCCCCACTGCACTCCACACCCCACCCACACCACCCACCCCCCCCACCCCACATTACTACTACAACAGACTAAAAATTGTTTAAACAGTTGCATGATAAGACAAGTCGTAAAAATGAGAGTGAAAGGAATCTCAAGCATAAATTATAATTATATACTATTATATTTTAGTTATTTATTATATGATACACTCACAATATAAAAAATATATAATATTATAACAACTAATACAAATAAATATTTACATGAAACATCTTAAAATGGTTAATATGATTAATATAGTTTTTAACCATAACCATATAGTTCCAATCCACATAACCCATATTAAAAATGGTTAATATGGTTTTGGTTCTTAAATGGAACCATAACCATATTTTGAAAATCAAAACCAACCCATAACTATATTTTGTCGGGTCTAGTCGGAACCATTGGCGCGACTTAATCGGTGCAGTTTGGTCGATTTTTGGTGCACTTTTGAGAGTGCTTTCGATTCCGGGCACATCCCTTGTCAGAAATTATATATGTAAAATAACGAGTTACAAGAAAAATTCATATAAATTATTTTAGAAATTAATTATATTTTAGATGTAACATCACTTTAACTGACGTTGGAATCTTTTTTTTTTAATTTCTTTAATCTCTTGTACTTGTTTACAAACATCAATATTTTTTTATGTTTATTCTCTATCATCGAAAATGAATGAGTATATCAGACTTCAACTATAAAAAAATAAAAATAAAAATTCTAACACCAATTAAAGTGACGTTGCATCTTATTCTTCTTTTTTACAGATTCAATTATTTTTTAAAAAAATTAAATAAAATAGGGATAAAATTGATATTACATTAATATGGGTCAAACTAACTTATTACGAATGACTTATAAGTCATTTTAAATAACTATATTATGTTTTAGTTCATAAAACATAATAAATTTTTCTTCATCTTTTTTGTTTTCTCTTAGAACTGATAGTATTATAATTTAATTTTATAATATATTTGAAAAAAGGTAAAAGGAGAACTAGGAATATTTAGGGGTATATCATTATTATTCTTCTTTTTATGTTTTATTTTTGGACTTAAAAAAATATGTTCATGATTTAAATTACTACCTCCGCTCTAAGAATAAAAGTTCTTATTATTTTATGTAATCTTAAGTTAACTATTTACTTATATTAAATAATCTATTTTTTTTTACAATAATTTGTTCGTAATATCCTTAAATATCATATTTTTATTATTTAGAAATATTTATATTATATTACTAGTCGTGTATATAGAAAAATATGCAATTAGATGAGAATTTAAATATGAATAATTTTATCATTTGACATTTTTTTTAAATTAGCATAACATCAATCATCACTTTCATTCTCCGAGAGTGAGTGAGTACTTGTAAGTATATATATATTTATAAATTTATAAACAAATATTCATATAAATTTATCTTTAAAATTTATAAACAAATATTTATTTATAAATTTATAAATATTTCATCTAAAATTTATAAATTTAGATATGAAAATTTGTTATAAATATTTATATGAATATTTAGAGATAAATTTATAAATATTTATATGAATATTTGTTTACATGTATATATTTATATATAAAATATTCATATATAGTTACTTTATATATATTTAGTTTAATGTTGAAATTTGTTTAATATTTTATTTAGTTTGATAAGAAATTTTGAAAAGAATATATATATATATATATATATATATATATATATATATATATATATATAGGGGCAAGATCCAGTTCGGACGTCCGGACGGAGCTAACGTCCGGATTTTTTTCTTCTTACTTTTTTTTTTTAAAACAACTAAAAATAAATAAATAATTAATTATAGAATTGAATTTTTTTTCATAATACAATGTTTTGGGTGTGATTTGGGTACGTATAACAAAACATGTATGTACAGTCTGTGTAGACTGTACCACCACTTTTTGATATAGGTATTCAAAACACGCCCAAAATATTGTATTATGGAAAAATTTCAGTTGCATAAAATATTAAATATTTTTTTTAGTTGTTTTTAAAAAAAAATAAGCAAAAAAAAAAAAAGGTTTTTATCGTGTCCGGAGTCCTAGGACTGATCCATTCTATATATATATATATATATATATATATATATATATATATATATATATATATATATATATATATACATATATCATATGTGGATGGGGTGACGTGGCGAATATTGAATTTTATCCCAAAAAATATGTTAATGCACATATTCGAACTCAAGATCTCCAGTTTGGAATATTAATCCAATGACCACCCAAGCACCTGGGCCTAGTTGCTATTATTTTGCAAGGATTATTATTATTATTATTATTATTATTATTATTATTATTATTATTATTATTATAATAAAAATATAATGAGTGATAATATATGGTATATATACACTATATTGACTCATACTAGACTTTTCTAATCACAATTGTTCATAAGTAAGTAATTCATTATTTATTTTTTAAAATAATATAAATTAGATTATTATTTAGTTTAAAATATTATAGAGAGATACATATATTAAGAGGATATGAGTCATATGTGATTAAAATTTGATTGACAAAGTTATAAATTTTCAATTTGACCCCGTATAATAGAAAATTTATAAAATTTTAGTGGGGTCAATTTATATATAATACTTAAAAATTTTAAAATTTACCTTACATTATAAAATAATTTTTTTTTTCAGTGGGGGCGATTGACCCCATAGAAGTCAATGTGGCTTCGTCGCTAGGCTTGGCTCGAGAGGGTTGTCCACTATAGTGGTCATGGATTATAGATTTATAGCATCAAATTCCTGAAATTCAACGAAGAAGGCTGGTCTTGGTTCTTAGATTTGTAGGCACAAATTTGTTGTTTTTGGAGAGCACCACAAACAACCAATTCTTCGAGGAGGTCGAGACTCTATTAATGAACACCCAGAATTCAAAGGAGATCAAAAAGACCAATTTCGTGACTTCAATTCCAAACCCAGATCTCCATCTTTCCCCTTTTTGCAAGGTGAGAAAATCACACTTTCCCTTGAGTAATCTAACAATTTTGACGGAGAAACAGAGAACCCATTTTGGGATTTAGGTTTCAAATCCTTCTTCCAAGATTGTATTTGAGTTGATAAATTTGATTATTTATTTTATTTCTGGGTAATTAGTTTTTTAATAACTTTATTTGATTTAATTAGTTTAACTAAGTAATTTATTTGACATAATTTATTTTTTTAATTATTTTATTTAGATTAATTAGTATGTTAATTTTTTTATTATGTGTTAATTATTTGAGTTAATTACTTTACTTTGTTGGTTAAGAAGTAATTATGTATGAATTTTTATACATCTTTAATATATTATCATATTTTTCTATGTATTTTTAACATTTTAATAAGTCAAATACGTATTTATACGGTCAACTATATTTAAATATTAAATTATGATACGTGACCATTTTTTGACCAAAGAAATTGACCGAAAATTACAATTACTTAACGGTACTTTAGGTAGCGGGATGAGAGCGTTTAAATATTGGGGTACGAATTATAAAAAGGTGTATACTTCGAAGTATAATATGTAATTAACACGTTTTTATATATTTTTTATTTTTTATTTCAGAAAGGGGGTGTTACATTTATTATAATGCACATCCATGAAATGCTATAAGCACCAATCAAATATAGAAATTTTTATGTGATTATTGGAGGATAATTAGGTATTTGAGTAATTTGACAATGTCTATCTTGCTCAATATTAACAAACAATTAGAATTTGATGTTGTTTAGGGCATTTCATCAATCAAGTAGTTCCATTATGTATTTCTTTTGTGAAATGTCATAAACATTGATCAATTTCTCATAGGATGTTTATTTGATTGTAAAATAGTGTCGGGAATGGTTCATATTTAAGTGAGTTTGACCAATGATTATTATGACATAGTAGTCGGGGCTATTTGAGCATGGAATTTTATTAGTAACTACATCTTGAATTTAACTAATGTTTTGGGTCTTATGAGTTTAAACTCATATTATAGCAATTAAAGTTTTTTTAGTTATTATATAAATATTATTTAATGCGTAGATCATTATATAATGTATGATACATATATGAATATATCATACAAGTAGAACCAATTACAATTTAGTAAACTTGGATATATCTTGTGTTAATGTTTATTTTCTATTCTTCTTTAATTTTTGTAAAAATTGTTTGCAATATTCAATTTTAAATCTAACAAAGTGAATTATGTATTTTTTTGAACGACCCCACATTGGAGAGACACGAGTATAAAGTTGATCACATAAACAATCTCGATAATCTCTTCATTGATTATATTAATTGAGCATAGGTAGTTTTCAAATTGATTATTAGTTTACAATAATCTTGTTAATTTCTCTAGTGTTCTCTCTACGGAAACTAAGATAAAGAGAATTGATATTTTCAGAAGTAATAGTTAATTTTGTTAATTTTTTTAGTGTTCTCTCTTTGAGAACTATTAGATAAAAGAAATTAATATTTTCACAAATAAAAATAATAGTTTCATAAGAATTCTCTCATATAAATAATAAATGGATTCCACACTTCTGCGAAAAAAAACTTATAAAATATCAAAATTTACTTGTCAAAATATTAATTTTCTTTAAATAAATTGTAGCTTAAGTTTTTGCTTGTATGAGAACGAGAAAAGGAAATTGTTGGTCATAATTTAAGCATCAAATTAAATAGCAATCATTTCTCTTGTTTTTCTCGATCTTCTTAACCGTTTCACTGTTTTCCTAATTTTCTTTCATATTCTTGAATTGTAGAATATAGCAAATTTTGGTTCCAAGCACATCTCCAAAGGCTATGTAGCTAGTCAAATATAATAATAAATTAATAAACTAATAAATTAAATATTTGAAGAGTTTTCTTGTTAGTTAATAATGACCGATGATTTCTTAACTTGGTGCTTAAAACTGAGATAATGCGACCTTTTGGTCTCAGTTCCTAGTGTGACTTGATTGATTCTTGATATTATAATAATGATAATATATTTAGATAATTGATATTTTTATAAGTTAATTTAATATTTTTATAAGTGGGTCCTATTTTTAACTAAACTAATTCTTTGTACAGTAAACTAACTATATGATTTAGTTCTTATGTCCAAATTATCCTCACTTGATAAATAACTAAACATCTAGTTGTTTAACTTTATTTGATTAGTAGCGTTATTCAATTGAAGACAACTTTTATTTATTTAATTATTATGATAGTAATAATATTAATAATAATTAGAAAATTGTTAGGAAATAAGTGAGAAAATTATTTACACATAAAAATTAGGATCTAAGGCTTTCTCCTGTAAAAAAAAAAAAAATTATTTTTTTAATTTCTATTATCATATCATATTACTAAATCTAGTTATTGTTAGTTATAAATCCTAAAAATTTTGTACCAACTAAACTCCATCCCGATTTTGATTAGCTTGTTTCTTTTTAATTTTCTTTTATTATGTCTAAATAAAATAATATATATATATATATATATATATATATATGTTGGGAATTGTATATTTAAATTTGATGTTAGAATATATACATAAGCATGCCTTCCAAAAATCTGTAAAGTCCTTATTAGATCATATGTGAAAGGACTTAGATTAAAGATCAAAGTTGTTAAGTTGATCTGAGCTTAATGTTTATCTTTCTGTAAAATCTCTTGTAATAGAAAGATCAATCTTGTTAGGATGATCTTATGAGTTGTAATAGGTAGGCTGAACAAAATCGTGGAGATTGCAGAAGACAAAATCGTAGGGTGCTGAGCAAGCCTATCAGAAACGTGAAGCTGTTTAGCGAATGCGTGTCAAGCTAAGTTAAAACCATAAGCACTGATCTAAATCGTGGAGTTCTGAAAGCATTAAAATAGTAATCAGCCAAGCGTTGTCAAAGCCAAGGTAGAATCGTAGAGTGTAAGCTCTTATCATCTGACCACGATCGTATTACTCATCAGAAAGCATCAAAAATCGATGAAGATCAAGTCTGACGAACAAAAAAATGTTTGACATCATCAACTGACACTTGAACGTTGATATGATTGAGAAACCCAATGCTCTAACCAACAACCTTGGTTAAATCAAAGAATCAAAAAGTAAGAAGAAATGTATCTACCAACTAGTTTGCTGATAGTGACGTTTCAGAGGTGTTAGGTGAGAAACCAGACTGTTGTGTCAGGCAAGTCAAAAAGAAGCTCTCACATCATCAAGATGTCAACATCAAAGTACTCAGAATGCCCGAAGCATTAGATGCTCAAACAGAAGCCTCTTAACGAGAAGATTTCAAAGGCTTCTATATAAGGCAATCAGATTGAAGATGTCAGATAAGAAAGAAACAAGAACGAAAAAGATCATAGATCATCTGACAAATCTTCACTCCATGATTCAGCCATATCTTGTTTTGCTACTAAGTTTATCATAACTTGGGTTTAAGGTAACTTAGTAGCACAACAAAACAACCTCAACTACACTCATTGTAGAGCTGCCAAACCTACTTAAGGTTTGAACAATACTTAGTGTACTAACTTTCCAAGTCTACTGGGCTTGAAGAGTTCTTTGTGAACTAGATTTCCAATACTGCTGGTCTTGAAGGAATCTCAGTGATTCGAAGATTGTATCAACATCCTTAGTGGATTTCCTACTCGTGGAGTAGAAGAGTGGACTAGGAGTCTTGAGTGCTCTGAACCACTTTAAAAAACTGTCATTTACTTTCAGTCTTTTTAACTATTATATCTTCCATAATTGTTGTTTGATTTATAAACTTGATTTTATCTTAAGGGGGATAACTAAATCATATATTTCGTTGTGCTAAGTTAATTTTTTTAAGTAACAAAATCATTAAGTTACTCTTTGAAAAGCAAATCTAAAATATATATTCAACCACCGCCCCCCTTCTAGATAACTTGTGTGCCTCCGGGAACTAACAATTGGTATCAGATCAGGTTTTCTTATCTAAAAGCTCACAAAGCTCGAGTAGATCATGGCACAAATCATGAGCGATTCCAAGCTTGGTAGAGGCAGCAAACCACTAATGTGCAACAAAGACAAATTTGCCAACTGGAAGGTTCAAATACAAGCTTTCATGGACTCAATAGATGATGATCTATTTGAGACAGTACTGAATGGGCCCTACATTCTAACAAAGCTTGCACCAACCCCTGATGATCCAAATAGAATGCAAATCAAAGATATAGTATGAATGGACTGACAATGAAAGAAGGGCAGTCCAACTGGTCAAAAAGGCCCAAAACATTCTTTTCCAATCCTTAGAAGATGACCTGTTCAAAAATATGGTCAACTGTAAAACAACAAAGGAATTCTGGAAAGTATTGTTCATCATGTATGAGGGAACTGAAGAAGTAAGAGAGAACAAGCAGTCTCTACTCACTCAATAGTACGAGATGTTCACTCATATACCAGGAGAAAACATCACCTCAATTTATGAAAGATTTAATGTTTTTCTCAACTCTCTCCGATCCTTTGGAAAGATCTATCCCAACAAAGATCTCATCATCAAATTCATGAGGGCCTTACCAAGCAAGTGGGATGCAAAGACAACGGCTATCAGAGAATCAAAGAATCTTCATGAGATGATTGTGCCAACAATTGTACGGGAATCTTCTAACCTATAAACTGGAGCTGACTCAACGCGTAGAAACTCTATCAGAAGGAAAGAAGAAGGAAAAAGGAGTGGCTCTTAAAGCAACAGGAGCCACCTCGAAGGCTCAAATCAATGATGAGTCTAATACTGAAGCAGAAGATGATGAAGATGCTGTTATACTGGTCAGAAAGCTGAAAAGATTCATGCGAAAAGGCAGAAGCAGCAGACCAATGAGATTTAACAACAACAACCAGGAGCAGACTAAAGATCTGTGCTACAACTGTAAAAGCCAAGTCACTAAATTGCTGACTACAATAAACCTCTTAGAGAAGAACTAAAGAAGAAGTCAAACGTAAGGAAAAAATTCAAAGGAAATAATAAACCTCAGAAGAAAGACAAAGGTCTGGTAGCTGGAGGATCATGGAGTGACTCAGAAGATAAAACAAATTCTGAGTCAGGCGAAGATGACAAACCCCAAGTGGCCAACCTATGTTTAATGGCCAAGGAATCCAAAGATAAGAAAAACAGTGATATTAGTATTGATGAGGTACAAAGCTCCACTATGACAACCTGGTACCTTGATAGTCGATGCTCAAAGATATGATTGGGAACAAAGCTCTTCTGTCTAACTTTAAAGAAAAGGAGGGTCCAACAGTCATTTTTGGTGACAACGGCTCTGGCAAAACCAAAGGATATGGCTCAGCTGGAAACAATGTCGCGTCTTTCAGCAAAGTAGCTTATGTTGAAGGTCTGAAGCATAATCTCTTGAGCATCAGCCAACTTTATGACAAAGGACATCAAGTCACCTTCCCTAATAATCAATGCCAAGTCAGAGATTTGAAGACCTCTTCTTTAAAGCTCACAGGGACTAGAGAAGGAAATGTCTATACTGCCAACCTTGCTAAGTTAAATTCTGATGAGACAATATGCTTCCTTGACAAAGCTTCTGAAGAAATTAGTTGGCTATGGCATTAAATATTGTCTCATCTAAACTTTAAAGGCATGTCAAAACTGGCCTCCAAGGACCATGTAGTAGGTTTACCGAAATTCAACTTCTTCAAAGAAGCCCTGCAAAGCTTGTCAGCTAGGAAAATAAACAAGAAGCTCATTTAAAGGCAAATAGTCAACTCAATTAATAAGCCCTTGGAGTTACTTCATATGGACCTCTTCGGGCTTATCCCTACTAGAGGAATGAGATACTCACTGGTAGTAGTAGACGACTACACTAGATACACATAGGTATTCTTTTTGACTTCTAAAGACGAAACTTGCTCTCAACTTATCAAGTTGTTCAAGCTAGTTATGAATGAGAAATGAGAAAAGATCAAGGCAATCAGAAGTGATCATGGTAGAGAATTTGACTTCTCAGAGATGGACAAGTTTTGTGAAGATAATGGCATCAATAATAACTTCTCAGCTCCAAGAACTCCATAGCAAAATGGAGTAGTTGAGAGAAAGAACAGAACACTAATTGAGGCCAGAAGAACACTTATGGCAGTAACTCTTCTACCTGAATACTTCTTGGCAAAAGCTATCAACACGGTTTGCTACACCCAGAACAGATATCTTATTCACCCTACGCTCAAAAAGACTCCTTATGAGCTATAGAACGAAAGGAATCCAAATGTCAGCTATTTCCATGTTTTTTGGCTGCACTTGCTGCATTCTCAACAATGAAAAAAAATATATGTCTAAGTTCCAACCTAAGTCGGATGAGGGAATATTTCTTGGGTATGCCACAGATAGCAAAGCCTACAGGGTGTTCAATAAGAAAACTTTGAGTTTTGAAGTCTCTATTCATGTTATCTTTGACGAAACAGACTCATCAAGCAAGTCTATACCACTAAACTTCACGAATGATAAACCAGACACTACGATCGAAGTAGATGAGCCAGTCACCACGATCGTAGGCTTATAAGAAGGAATCGTAGAGAACGAAGAAGCAATCGTAGAAGACAATGCTCCAGACAATGATCACCTACAACATGGAGCTGAAGTCAATCTTTAAGAATTCAGACAAGAAGGCACAAGAACTGATGTTCCAACAAGAAGCAGATGGGCGAAAGATCACATACAAGATTTAATTATTGGAGATCCAAATGCAAGAATCAAGACTAGATCGGCTACTCAAAATGAGTGTTTCTATTTGAGATTTCTGTCCCAGATGGAACCTAAGAGGATAGAGGAAGCCTTGAAAGATTCAAGATGGATTGAGCCTGTGCAACAGGAATTGAATCAATTTGAAAGAAGCAAAGTGTGGAGACTTGTTCCAAGACCAAATCACCAACCAGACATTTGCACCAAATGGGTATTCAGAAATAAGATGGATGAAGATAGGGTGATCACAAGGAAGAAGACAAGACTTGTCACAAAAGGTTACTCTCAAGAAGAAGGCATCGACTATGACGAGACCTTTGCTCCTGTCGCCAGACTAGAAGCAATCATAATATTTATTGAAAATGGATTCTCTAGAGGAAGAGTAGATATCACACTGTTTCTTAGAAAGCACAAAGATAAAGATATATTAGTACAAATATATGTAGACATTATTTTTGGTTCTATTGATAAAAAGCTATGTCAGAGATTTGCCAAGCTTATGTAGAGTAAATTTGAAATGAGCATGATGGGTGAACTGAATTTCTTCCTTGGACTTCAAGTCAAGCAGACTGATGAAGGTATCTTCATAAACCAAGTCAAATATATCAAAGAGTTACTTAAAAAGTATGGCATTGAATTAGCTTCCCCCCCCCCCATGAAAACTCCAATTGCACCAACAACTAAGCTTAAAAGGTAAAAATATTGATATCACTCAATACAGAGGTATGATAGGCTATCTCCTTTATCTAACTACCAGTAGACCAGACATCATGTTTGCTACATGTATATGTGATAGATTTCAAGCTAACCCTAAGGAATCACATTTAATTGTTGTAAAAAAAATTTATATATCTCAAAGGCACACGATATTTGGGGATTTGGTATCCAAAGGAATCCTCATTTGAATTAACAGGATACTCAGATGTTGATTTTACAGGTTGTAAAATTGATAGAAAGAGTACAAGTGGTACTTGTCAATTACTAGGAAAAAGGCTCGTGTCCTTGTTTAGCAAAAAGCAAAACTCTGTATCAACCTCCACAACAGAAGTTGATTAATACATAGCAGCTGGCAGTTTTTGTGCCCAAATCCTATGGATGAAAAATCAGCTAGCTGACTATGGTTTTAATTTCAAATCTATTCCTGTTCATTGTGATAATACAAGTGTTATAGCTATAACTCATAATCCTGTCATGCATTCTAGGACAAAGCATATTGAGATAAGATATCATTTCATTAGGGATCATGTTCAAAATGGAAATATCTCTCTTTACTATATCACAACTGAAAATCATCTTGCTGATGTGTTTACAAAACCTTTAGATGAATTCAGATTTAATAAATTAATAAGTGAGTTAGGAATGCTTAATTTTTAACCATAATTTTGTGCTCTGGAATATATTAACTTTGTATGAAGAAAGTCATTAATCGATTGTAGAGTAATATTCATCGATCGTAGATTTTAGAAAGGAACACAATCTCAAGGGGGAGCAAAGGGTAAAATAGTCTTATCCTCCTGAATAAAAGCTCATGGCCCCACTTAGCAAATGTTGGTCGATTTCACAATCAATGAATTTGTGCAAGTCTACACAGTCAACAAGTAATAAAGTGATAAGATAAAGTGTCGATCCCACAGAGAATTCTAATCAATAAATTCCAACTACTAGCATTATATCAATCCAATTTTATTTAAATAACCATAAAGTGTGATTTTTCAAAATAAGAAAACTAAATTAAGCAATTAAAAGAGATTATGCTAAAATTAAATCAAACAAATAAAAACTAAGATTTGACGAATGAATTCAGATAGTAAAGGTTAAGACTCCAATATCCCCAATTATGAACTATAAACCAATTATCAAATTATCCCAATTATTTTGCCTACTGAATTGTTAACGGGAATTCTAAGTGTCAAAAGCCCTTTTCTAAGTGATCAATTAACTTCTATTTAATCCAATTAATCTTGTGATATTCCTATGCAAAACAATTAAATTAAACTCCTTCAATCCCAATTCCTAACTTATTACATGCAGTGAACAGATATCCCTATTCAATTCACGACCCTAATTATTCATCATGCAAATAACTAAGCATACATGTTATCATGTCCAGTTCTAACCCTAGATCTCCTCTTTCGATTCCTTCTAGAGTAACAAGGTAATTATTAGCCAAATAATTAAACAATAAACACAAGAAAAGATAAACAATTCACTTTGACATAAATAATTGGAATAAATCGAATAACTAATCTATAGACATAAAAGGTTCAATTAAAATCTTAATGAAAGAATTAGTTCATAGTCATTGAATTAAAATCAAGAATCCACAACTGAATAAACATCAAAAGATAAAAGTAAGAGAAGAGAAGATAATAGAATCTGTTGTCAGTAGTCTTGAGACTCCTCTTTTGCTCCTGCTTTGAATCTTCAATGATCCTCAAGTTGCTTCAATCTCCAACAATCAAATATAAATTAGGGTTTATGTTCTAATCTAATTGAGTGTTTTATCTAAGCTAATCTATGTAAACTCTCTTTATTTTATGCCTTACATCATGTATTTATAGGTTATAAGTCCAATTTTTAGCTTAGGAACAAACCCAATCAAATTTGGACTCAAAAAAGTGTCAAAATTCGCCCCAAAATGCGTCCAAGCTTGACCAGACCCTTCCCCAGTGCCCCGGCGTTGGGCACGGTGCTACGACACTGCCTTCAAGCGCCCCGACACTGGAAATGGCCTTGGTTTGGGAACCCCGGCGCTGGGGTCTTTTCCAGAATTTTCTACTCTGACGTTCTTTGGGGAAATGGTCATAACTTCTTCATACGAACTCCAATTTCGATGATTCAAGATGTTCCAGAAAGAGGAGACGTAGATCTACAACTTTTATTTTTCTGAGTTTTTTGAAATAAGGTCCGTAGCAATGCTGAAATTTGCGTTGAAATGGATGTTATGTAAATGGCAAGCCGAAAACGCGAATCTAGCCACCCCAAACGTCGATCTAAGTAACTTTTGTCCCAATTCCTACAAAAAACATAAAACATGCATAAATAGACACAAACACTTAAAAACATCCAAAAGATTAAGCTCAAACGCACTCAATTATGGGTATAAAACTCACCCATCAGCAAAATTTTAAAAAGGGAAGTTTCAAATAGTCTTTAAACCACCATTTCTTTACATCGAACTCTCATCTGAATTTCAAACGCTCTCTGTCTCTCTAAAACCCTAGATTTAAGTTACAGAGCACTCAGTTAATCTCGATTGTATCAGGAAAATCAAATAAATCAATGACATCTTCAATCGTGATTCTTGGACACCAGCTATGCTTCAAAGAATTCAAGGATACCAAGCCAAAATATCACAGAATCCTCTCTCTTCTAAAGAAAGGACTACAAGAAGCTATGGGAACCAGTACGAGGATCTATCCCAAATTGGTGAAGGAGTCTTACACCAATGGAGTCTACAAAGATGACGTCCTTACTACAAAGGTTAAATGAGTTTCAATTCGACAAGAAGCTGCTGACATAAATTAGGCCTTAGGCTTAAAATCTAAGGGCCTTACTTCTTTAAGCTTCATCGACTTCAACGAGGGACTGAAGAGGATGCATCATGAAAAGAACCAAAATCTGAAGGGATACAAGAAGGAGTTTCCTCAAAAGTACGAGTTTCTGGCAAACATTGTTGGGAAATGCATCTGTTGCAAGAAATCTGGTCACGATTCTGTCAACGAGGTGTAACTGAAGCTCATGACAGCAATCTGCTTCAAGTCTCAGCTAAACTATGGAGCCCTCCTTTTGGAGTGGATTGGGAAGTGGATCCTCAGATCTAAGAAAGCAAATAGCATGAACAAAATGTTCTATGGAAGATTTATTAGCATCATTCTCCAAGCAGCTCTGAGAGATAATATTGAAGATCGCAAAGGTGAACCTTTGAATGCCAATAAGAGAATGACCCAACAACTCTTTGTAAATTGGAAAAGGAATCCAGCTGAAAAATGTGAAGAATTATCATTCTAAGTCTAGTGAATAGACTGGGGAGGTCATGAAACATTTTATACACGGAAAATTATCTGTTGTAAGAGAGGTTAAAGAAGAAGTAGACTAAGAGTCCTCTGCTCTGGTCAGGAGAAATAAGGGAAATAGGAAGCTACAGACTGTTCAGATGGAAGAAGAGCCTCAAGGATTAACAACCGAAGTTCCTCAAGGATCTGATCCTGAACTATCTGGCAAATTTATTATAAAAGAGATTTCTCAAGCTGAAGTACAACTCAAGAAGAAGAAGAAGCAAACTGCAGATAAAGATGAAGATAGATCCACCATCTCGCAGTTGCTTAAGAAGGGAAAACAAAGCAGGCGTCTGCCTAAAGTATCCTTGACAACGACTCAACATGAAATAGTAAATGTTGCTGACGATGAACAGTGTGTTGAAGAATCCAGAAATCCTGAGTCAAAAAGATCAAAGAGAAGGCTGATCTTAAGCTACAAGAATCTATGCTAAAGATTAAAGAGGAAGAAATGAAAATGATGGAACATGCTAAAAGGACCAAGTCTCCAGACTCTAGTTCCAACAATGAGTCCTTGGATCAAAGCAGGATCATTGAAACTGTAATTTCCAACATCGACAATGCAGTTAGTCCGACTGCATATGACCAAGCATGTATTAACACTGAAGAGGATCAACAAGAAAATGCTGATCAAAGAGATGCTCACATTAAGGGGAGTTTTGAAGTCTACGAGTAAATGATGATGCAAATTGAGGGGATGGAATCAGGAACTCATCATAGAGCCCCCTCTGCCCCTCAAGAAATGTTAGAGATTCTTGATGATGATGAAAAAGAGGAAGAAGTTGAAATTGATGAGTACAGAAATGAAGAAATAAGAATCAATTATAACCGGATGTTCTCTTATCTACCCATGATGCCCTTTCACAGAGCTCTAATTCTATGTTATTGGGATCATATGTTCTGGGCATTCAAAACATATACAGCAGTATCTGTGCTCGCCCAAGGATTCCCAAGCTACCTCACCTTTTCTCAAAAGTTGATCATAAATCATGCCACTTCTGCCCATGAGAAAAGAGTATATTTCATTACTTCAAGCTTCAAGATAAATCACTCTCCTTCATTAAATTTCCATAAATTTGATGAATTTCCTAGATGGAACGAGGTTATCTCTCACCCGCTAAACCAATTTCCAGCTACAAAATCCCAACACTCTGTAACTGATGAACCAAATGCAACAAACATCATACTAGTACCACCTTCAAACACCATTAACTCTATGATAATCGCACAACATGACACCACGACCGTCGTTCCTACCCAAATCGTGGAGTCACTTATCCAACTTGATACAACAGCCTTCTCTCCCATACATCAAACCTCTACTCCTTCAACTTATTTTGATGTTTCTTCTTCATTAAACAACAATTATATCAATCTTGTTCTTACTCTCTCGAATCTGCAAGAACAAATTCAAGAGCCTCTCTTTCAGACACTCAGAAAATACTTGAGCTTCTCTCAGTTCTTCTAACCGAAACTGAGCTATCTAATGTATCATAGAAGGTGACCACAGAAATTCAAGAAGATCTAGAAATTCACTCTCTGCTCATCCATCAACGATAATATCATTTGATTGATGTTGCCAACACTCTTCCTAGCAACCTGAGTTCTGAGTTCACAAATAAGCTATGAGAGATCATCAAGAAAATGGTCCAAAGCATAAATTAAAAGGATCAAATTCACTTCCAATCCACCAGAAAGCATAAGGAAGCATGTCTCATTCTTCAGCAGAATCAGGACACTCAAAACAATCTCATTTTGGAAAATCTTATTAGCTTACAATCATCTCTGACTGAATTTCAAGAATATTCTTTGAATCAGATGAAATTAACAGAAGGACGATGTCTTGGCCATTCTGTAAAAACACAAATCCCAAACTGATGCTCTATTCCAAGAAAATCAAGAAGATATTTCTTAGTAATGAAGTCAACTCCACAAACTTATACAAGGAATGAATCGTTTGTCTCAAGACATTCGAACTCTGGATGCTGACATAAAGGGGGAGAATAGTGAGAAAAGTAAAGGGAAACATGTCGTACACTCCCAAAGAATCAATCAGCAGCCTCACAATCAGCTTCCAAGAGCAGCAGAACATCAATCGATTCTAATGGCAAGTCAAGATTCCAGTCCGTTCAATCGACAAGGAGTATCTCTCACAGGTATGAGGATGCCCATTGGCGATCCTGTCTTCATGAACAGACATGATCATAATGAACCTCTGGAGCAACATGAGCTAGAAGAAATTACAAGGCAAAATGAAGCTAGCAGGAAAATAAGGGAATACTGATGAGTGGGTTTCATACCTATGAATCGGCTTCCTATTTGGACTTAAACAATGTTTATTCCATCTATTTTAGTATTATTTTACGTGTTTATGTTTGTTTTGTTCGCAGGTTTCATTATGTGTTAGCTTTGGTATAATGGTGGCAATGTGGCAGAAAACAATATGGAAAAACAAGGAAATAGAAACTGCATCTTGGTACCCGTCGGGCAGGGTACACGTTGCTTGAATAAAGTTAGTACTCGTGGGGGGTTCTCTCAAGGCTAAATACCCGTTAAGGCGAGTGCTTGTGACGAGAAGGAAAGAGTTTTGCTATGATTCTAACACTGCTGTTGCATAGACTAAATGGATTTGGCTTCGACTAGGACTGGTTTGTGGACGTTTTTGTCAACTATTACAGAGACTTAAGCCAAGTAATTCATCAATCAATCATACAATCATTAGTTACAACTTTTGGAACCCTACTTTTGGAGAAGATCGTGGAGGAGCAGAGAGAAGGGAAAGATCACGAAGATTTTAGAACTGAGTGCAGAGAAGGGTGGTTTTATACTATTCTTAATCTTTATTTTAGTTTCTGTAACTTGGATGATGTATTCTTTAATCTACTTAGTGTTTAATTTATTCGTTATGAACTAAATTTCTTATTAATCTTGCAATGGATCTTTGAGTGGAACAATGATTATCATACTTTGATTTCAGTTTAATAAAGCTATGTTTTCAGTTCAACTATTGTGATTTGTGCATAACTTATGAATTGCTTGATCACCAATTCTATATGGATTTGTATGGACTCGAGAGATGACATATGAATTTAGACTTGGTCATAATATCATGTGTTCTTGATTTCTGTGTTTTGATGGAATTCTTGATGTATGTTTAGGATAGAGATATACCTAACATCATATGTAATCGTGAAAGAACTAGAAATTTCAACCTTCTTTGATTTTAATTCACATTGAGATATAATAAATTAGTTAATTAGGGTGTTTAGCTTAATTCTATCAATTGTGGATTTAAGTTAATATAGTTTTAGTGCATTGAGAGATGGCTAATTCTACTTTTGTGTTCTTGATTAATGAACTGGGATAGTTAATTAATTGAATTGAAGAGAATTATGATAATCTGAGTGAAGCTAAAAGTGAAGTTGTAGGCTTAATTCTCCATCATTTGATTAAAATTTGTGATAATGAGTTGTGTTGATTGTTTTGATTTTTAGTTTATTAGTTTCTATTATTTTAAATCATTAATTCGATTAGTTTAATAAAATTAAGATAATATAAAACTGATAATTATTTGAGTAAAATTAATACTTGTCTCTGTGGGAACGATACTTGACTTATCATTATATTACTTGTTGATCACGTATACTTGCATGTCATGCATAATTAGATTGATACCCAACAAATACGAACATGCGCATCGTCCAAGGTTCAAGAAATCTAGAAGATAAGTTTTTGTCTTTATTTGATGTATTGATTTTGAACTGCAATTCTCTCTTAATAAAACATCAATAAATTCATGATTATCTTCTAGAGATTTAGTTGCTCACTGATCATTAAGTAATGTTTATTTTCAAGCACTTGCATTAGTAATTGATGTAAATCCACTTGGTTATGTCAACATCAAATAGGGAAAGATTGTTATGAAATACATATTTAAATTTGATGTTGGAATATATACATAAGCATGCCTTTTAAAAATCTGTAAAGTCATTATTAGATCATATGTGCAAGGACATAGATTAAAGATTAAAGTTCTTAAGTTGATCTGAGCTTAATGTTTATCTTTCTATAAAATATCTTGTAATAGAAATATCAATCTTGTTAGGATGATCTTATGAGTTGTAATAGGTAGGTAGAACAAAATCGTGGAGATTGCAGAAGCCAGAATCGTAGTGTGCTGAGCAAGCCTATCAGAAACGTGAAGCAATTTAGCGAATGCGTATCAAGCTAAGTTGAAATCATAAGCAATGATCTAAAGCGTGGAGTTCTCAAAGCATTAAAATCGTAGTCAGCCAAACGCTATCAAAGCCAAGGTAGAATCGTAGAGTGCAAGCTCTTATCATCTGACCATGATCGTAGTACTCATCAATAAGCATCAAAATCGATGAAGATCAAGTGTGATGAACAAAAAATGTTTGACATCATTAACTGACACTTAAACGTTGATATGATTGAGAAACCCAATGCTCTCATCAACAACCTTGGTTGAATTGAAGAATGAAAAAGTAAGGAGAAATGTATTTACCAACTAGTTTGTTGATAGTAACATTTCAGAGGTGTTAGGTGAGAAACCAGACTGCTGTGTCAGGCAAGTCAAAAAGAAGCTCTCACATCATCAGAATGTCAACATCAAAGTACTCAGAATACCCTAAGCATTAAATGCTCAAACGGAAGCCTCTCAGCATAAATATTTCAAAGGCTTCTATATAAGGCCATCAGATTGAAGATGTCAGATAAAAAAGAAACAAGAACGAAAAAGATCATAGATCATCTGAAAAATCTTCACTCCACGATTCAGCCATATCTTGCTTCGCTACTAAGTTTATCAGAACTTGGGTTTAAGGCAACTTAGTAGCACAACAACAACAACCTCGACTACACTCATTGTAGAGCTTTTAAACATGCCTAAGGTTTGAAGAGTACGTAGTGTACTAACTTTCCAAGTCTACTGGGCTTGAAAGGTTCTTTGTGAACTAGCTTTCCAAGACTACTGGTCTTGAAGGAATCTCAGTGATTCGAAGATTGTATCAACATCCTTAGTGGATTTCCTACTCGTGAAGTAGAAGAGTGTACTGGAAGTCTTGAGTGCTCTGAACCACTTAAAAATACTGTGTCATTTACTTTTAGTCTCTTTAACTGTTATATCTACCATAATTGTTGTTTGATTTATAACCTTGATTTTATCTTAAAGGGGATAACTAAATCATATATTCCGCTTTGCTAAGTTAATTTCTTTAATTAAAAAACTTGATAAGTTACTCCTTTGAAAAGAAAATCTAAAATATCTATTCACCCCCCTCTTCTAGATAACTTGTGTGTTTCCGGGAACTAACAATATATATCCTATAAGATCTTGTTAAATAATTACCCATCTCCTTCCTTATTTCCTCTTTTGTAAGACTTAGAATCGTACGACTCGATTAAGAAACGGAAGAAAAAATAAGCAATGAAAGTATTAGTACATAAATAACACCACTCTCACTTAAATTTGTGTGTAAATTTTAGGACTAGTATTTTTTTTTAATTCCATGTTTTGTTGTGAACACCACAAGAAAATGGTCTAACAGCGACCAACTCTTTCTGCGACCACCATTTCCAGTCGCTGATAGTAGTAATAATGACCACCATAATGTAACCGTGATTTAATCCAATTAAGCTAGTTTATATCGTCACGCATGTCACGGTCGGCTGCTTGTGATTATGGTATGAATTTGTTGCCCAAAAATTGGCGTGAAATGTTAGCACGGAGGTTTTGTGCGACCAATCACTATCAGCGACCGACTAGAGGTCGCTAATACGTCCACATCATTAAAATTCAAAGAATCATGATACACGGCCAACGATCCTCTTTAATGTAATCGAGATCAGACATTCACCACACACCGTTAGTAAGGAAAAAAAAAGAGAGAAGAGAAGACGAAAAAGAGGGAGAAGGGGGACCGGACGCCACTGCCACCACCACCACCGTCATCGCAGCGCATTAGGTAACCCCTTTTATTTCTTCAATTGAAGTATGTAGTTTATGCTTAATATGTTGTTAGCCGTGTAAAATTCTCAATGTTAGGATTGTTAGCATAGGAAGAGGTTTGTGCGATCTGTGACATATATCATGGACTATATGCAACTGAATTTCCATTTGATTAGCTTGTTAATGAGCCATCATTGCAATAAATGATGAAGTTTCTATAATATAATTGTCTTGTTCAAGTGTTTGCAATTTTATCTTGTGTAATTGTTATAAGGCTTTGAGATTACTTGCATTTTCTATTTACTTAGTTTTGATGTTTTAAAGGGACATTTGCTACTATAAATCTTTTGTATATTTTGTATTTTTGTATCATCCTTACTTCATATTTTGTATATGATTCATGTGTGAGTTACAATTTTATTTGAATATGGGATTGACCAAGTTAGAGGCTTTTAGCCAATTTATTTTAGATAATTGTGTAATTTTATTATTGGGAGCTTAGTTTACTATATATCAATTGTTTATAAATATGAAAGAGTTAGAAGGCAAATTTTAATCCCTTCAACTCCTTCTCTCAAAGAGAAAGAGTTACTATAAATCTTTATTAGGGCCTCATGAATGTAATCTTATGTTTTGGCATACGCACTATAGTTAGGAGCAAGATGTTTAATTTTGAGGAGATATTTTAGGGGACTTCTTTAAGATGGCAATTGGTTCTTTTTCAGTATACTCTTTTGATATTGATACGAAGGTGTGGCAAAAGAGAAAGCTTCGTGCTTGGACAATTAACAAGTTGCTCCAATCAATTTATTCTCCATATCATTTCTTTCCATCCTACGATGAAAATGAACCAAAAAAAATAATCTTAAAAAGTTGGAAGTAATAACTTTCATTTATATCACATGTTCCGATTAGAGAAGAGATTACTTCCTAATAAAATACTTAAGAAAAGGATATTTGATACTTAAGTGGATTAACCACCTGCAAAAGTAAAAAAAACACAAAAAATATATTAAAAATTAATATAAAAATAGACATAAGATATACCTACAAGTTGGCAAATAAATGTTAAAATCCACGTTGATACATCAATAAGTTCTGAAAAAAGATCTAATAAATCCCTCATGTTAGTCACATCATTGATAGTCCCCTTAAGCCTGAACTTCTACTTACTGTAAGTCACTCCACAGAGAAGTGCACGCTTCCCTGTGGGTTAGTAAACTAAGTAACACATGCTTAGTTTCTCATGGAATCCATAAAGATATTAATGAACAAAAGCTATATTAACTTCCAATGTTGAAGAACTAAGAAATAATTAAGTGCTCTTAATTAAAAATCATTCTCTTAATCATGTAAGTATAATATAATGAGAACATGTAGTCCTGACCATGCTCATGTTGTCAATAGTAGGTATCATGGTATCATAGACATATCCCTTTTATTGAGTTGTTCATTCTTTTCATTATGATTTGAACATGTATGACAGTCATATACTTACAAAGTATGCTCAAGTCATATGCTTACAAAGTATGCTCCAGTCATATGCTTACATGTATATATGTTCAAGGAGATTGTTACAATAAACTTGGTCGTGCCTTTTTATGGAGAGTTGGAGGAAATCATAGAGTTGTCGTACAATGACACTTACGGGGGTTAGATTAACTTGTTCAAGTGTCGTTGATTTTATTCAGAAAAAAGGATATGTGTTGACAAACATGGAATCGTCGATATTGACCTCCATAGGTCCGCGTACGCCAACGAACCGTTTGTGTTACCAACTCAAACAGTACAAGTATACAACACTCCTAGTCCTGTTAGGAAAATGGATAGACCACCTAAAGATTGGCAAATTGTAATTCATACTCCTGTGCACAGTCGTGTAGAAGTAGTAGACAGGGAGATCTTGAAAGTAGTATGCACACAAGCCAATCATGTTAATTTGATGATAAAGCATATACTTTGAAACAATCTTATTCATTTATTAATAAAAAGTATTAATTTATTAAAGGCTTTTAATTATCTACATGATGTTGTTTTATAATATGTGATAAACCTATAGTTTTAAGCAATGCTTTTAGAATAATGATGATGATCATTCTAATGAGATCTAAATTCTTAGAAAGCTTAAAACTAAAATAGTTCTCAATCGTTGGATTACTAAATTGGGGATTAGTAAATTCGGATAGATTGGTACATACGTTGCTTGCTCATTGAATGAGGATGATTGATCTCATTATCATTTGTGTGGAGATACTAAAGCAAGTATGTAGGTGCTTATTAGAGAATAAGTTCACTGAATGTGGCTCGCTAAGGAATACCTAATGGAGTTTTACTTGCCTGTCAATAAGAATTCCTGTAGTGATAGTAGTACAAGTGATCCTTGGACTTGAGATCATCATAGTATCTTATGTATGATGAGTTATACTTTGACTTATTCTTTAAGACCCTTAGGGTATATCAAAGGGTATGCTTGGGTATAATAAGTCGTACATGGAGATAATGTATGATCAATAAAGAATCTACCGCTTCTAGTAAAAGAAGAGAAAAGTCATATGTGATTCGATAAATGACAACCTAGTAGTCCTTGGCCAAGGCAAAATAAAATTAGAAAGGAGTTTCTAATTTGCATTATTTGGTGTTGTGCATTTAAGAGTTGAAATACATATAATTAAATAAAATAAGACTTGACAGAAAGTAATTCCATGTCTTATATTTAATTGGGACATTGTATGGTGGAAGGATTGAATTGTACGGTAACTATTTACTCAAAGGTTCTTTTATGATTAATGTTGAAATCTATATTATCCGGAAAGTCGTTAATCGCTAGGAGGCTTATCCCTATTGTAAAATAAATATTATTTATTTAAATAAATTAATAGTTTAATTTATTTATTTAAATCGATTAAATTGTTCTAATTGATTTATTCACAACCTAGGTTTAATATGGAGAACCTAAAGGGTCACACCATCAAAAGGAAGAAGAATTATTTAAAACGTTAATGGCATAATCGTAATAATAAGTTAAGTATATTTAATTTAATCTATATAGTGATAGAATAAATTAAATAGCTTAATATTTATTATTTAATATTTTAGAAATATTAAATATAACTTAATAAAGAGAGTCTTATTATTATTATTACTATTATTATTATTTAATTTTTAAAGGAGTTTGGGAATTAATTAATAAAAGTACTCTCATTTATTCCTAATAAGATTAGGAGGCTAATTAATTAAAAGTTTAATTAATTATTCCTAATAAGATTAAGAGCCTAATTAATTAAAGCAGTTTAATTAATTAAAATAAAATCCAATTGCTTAATTGTTAAGGAGGGTTGCCTACATCTATAAATAAGAGAAGTCTTATTATGGGTGTAGAGTGGTTGTTGACTTTTTCAGAACATACGTAATTCCAACAGTTGGGAGAGTACAACTCTTTTTCTATGAGAAATAGAAAAACTAAGGTTTAGCCAACCACCCATCTTCTTGAATCTTTCTTCTTCCTTGGTGGATCACCTCTGGAGGCCAAACACTTGGGTGGCTAACATTGATCAAAGGAAGAAATCAAACCCGATGGATTCAAGTTGAACGCGAAAATGATTGGAGGTGAACTTGTACCTGAGTAAGCTCGAATCTTCAAGGGTATGATTCTTATTCTTTATCTTTTCGTTTAATTAATAATTGTGCATATAGGATGATCCGGTTATATGGTTTGTAAAATTTTAAAACTCTGATTTTCCACGTTTCCGCTTATTTTATGCAATTTGATTGCGTTCATGAATATTACAAACCTAACAGTGGTATCAGAGTCAAACCTTTATGCAAATTATTAATTGTTCAAATAATATGTATATTGATATGTGTTTAGAACAATTTAGTTGGGTATAATTTTTTTGTATAAGATTTATAAAATAATAAAAAAAAACACGAAAATAATTTTGACGAAAGTCTGTTATTCGCGAATCCCATTATTATTTGTTCGCTGAATCCGTGGTTAGTCATTACAGGAGATTCAATGCTTCTGTTGAAAGCATATTACTTATCTATATTATATATATACATTAAATAAGGATTCATCAGGATATATACCATATATATTATAAGTAATCCTACATGATTACATCAGGATGGATAACGAAATCCCAAGTGACGAAATCCCACGAGGTCCACGCGAATATATATATATATATATATATATATATATATATATATATATATATATGGAGCCGTTTAAAGCGGGCCAAATAAAGCGGACCAAAGAACGGACGAAAGCGCAAAAAACACGGGTCGAGGGGTATGGGTTCGGGAAAAACGCACGGGTTGATTTCGACTCGCGTGTTTTTTGCTTGAATTGGTCCGTTATTTGGTCCGCTTTTAACTATTTGTGTATATATATATATATATATATATATATATATAATATTTATATAATTTTATAATTAAAATAAAAGTTTATTTTAATCTTAAAATAAAAAGGTTTATTTTAATTTTAAAATTGAATTTCATGCTAACTAATTAGAGTTGGAATTGGATTCCATGATAACTAATTGGAGTTGAAATAGGATTTCATGTTTCTTTAAATAAAAGAGTTTATTTATATATGAAATTAGATTTCATATTATTCAAAATAAAAGAGTTTATTTATGAATAGGAAAGAGAATCCATGTTTCCTTAAATAAAGAAGTTTATTTAGATATGAAATAAGATTTCATATTATTCAAAATAAAAGAATTTATTTGTGAATAGGAAACATAATCCGTATTTCCTTAAATAAAGGAGTTTATTTAGATATGAAATAAGATTTCATATTATTCAAAATAAAAAGTTTATTTGTGAATAGGAAAGAGAATCCGTGTTTCCTTTAATAAAAGTATTTTTTTTACATGGAATTGGATTCCATAATTAATTAAAATAAATGAGTTTATTTTGATTAATGATTTTGATTAAAATAAAATAGTTTATTTTATTCAAAATAGGATAAATTAAAATAAAAGGAGTTTATTTTGA
Organism: Panax quinquefolius; assembly: GCA_020205615.1. Taxonomy (NCBI): domain Eukaryota; kingdom Viridiplantae; phylum Streptophyta; class Magnoliopsida; order Apiales; family Araliaceae; genus Panax; species Panax quinquefolius. The sequence continues at coordinate 90,126,079 of CM035165.1, forward strand.
TTCAAAATTAGATTTTATACTAACTAAATTTGTCCATTAAATGATATCAATATATATATTGAATGTTTATTATTCATGAGATGAATGTTATTTATTGATGCATATGGTGATGTGTATGATAAGAAATGGGATTGATTATGGACTATTGACCAATGCGATTGAATTTTATTTTAGTTGGATGCATGAATGTATGGGTTTTATTAAATGGGGTATGCGTACCTCGTCTTCTCTAATTTTTCTTAATGTAAATTCTATCTTCCTCATATGTACTTCTCCTTGACTGCTGATCAAGGTTTCTATTTATTTTAAATATTTTTGTAATAGGAATAGTTAGAATTAATTTTGAAGAATTGAAGATCAAGGTACAAGAAGCGCTTGAAGACCCGTTTGTAATGGAGCCCGGGTTTAAATATAATAGTTATATTTAAATATTAATTCTTGCACCCCTAGGGTTTGACCTTTTGGTTCACTTGGTGGCTCTAGTGAACCAAACTAGAATAAAAGTCCATAATCAATCCGGGTAGAATATAGTATTCTATATGTGCATGCTTATACTATATATATTATATATTATGCAAACATGCTTCGTATGTTAATTAATATGACGCGTATTTTATATATATATGTGCATGCGCGCTAAACAAGATGAGACATTAATAACAAACTCCTCAAATATTTTATATTAAGTCTTAAGCGTTCAAAGATATTTGGAATATCGAACGTCGCCTTCTAGCATGATAAAATTAATAGAGTATTAAATATTTAATATGAGTTTGTTGTGTCACCACAAGGCAAGTATTAAGTATTTAAGATGTTAATTTATCACATTTGATGCTTATAAAGAAAATTGAACAATATTGTTTTGTTGTGTCACCTCAAGGACAATATTTTTCTTTTTTGAATATATGGAGTGCTAGGTTGGACTTAACTTGGATAATTTTGAATCGGATGTGCCACCACTTGATCAAAATAATCTAATAGGAAAAATACAAGGAGTTGCATGGTTGATATAATTGACAAGAGTTGTCTACCTATTTATTTATATTTAGTTTGTTGTGTCACCACAAGGCTATATACATTTGAAATGGGACCTTATTCTCACTAGCATATCTTTAATTAGATATTGTCGAACTATATATATTAAGGGTAATATAGTTTGATGAAAATAGTGGGAGATACCAATTTAAAACAAGACCTAATTTATTTTGGTAATTAATAAAAGAATGTATGCTAAAATATTGTTAATTATAAATTCATTTACAGAATTTTACAATGTCTAAATTACTATCACTACGAAACATATTAGATGTTATTTAATCGGACCGAATTACTCGGATTGGTTAAGGAATTTGAGAATAGTTCTCATGGCTGAAAAGCTATCTTATATCCTTAATATGCCTATCCCTGCAATGGTTGCAGACAATGCCTCTGAGGAAGAGATTGCTACTTTTAAAAAGTGGCAAGATGATGCACAGTTGGCTCAATGCATCATGCTCGTATCCATGAGTAACGAGCTTCAGCGTCAACATAAAACTATGGATCCTCCTACTATACTCCTGTACATCAAGTAGTTGATGGTGAAGAAAGTAGGACTGAAAGATATCAGATATTTAAGGAGCTCTTCCGATCTAGAATGTCCAATGACACTACAGTACAGACACATGTCCTAAACATGATCAATTTGATTGAACAATTAGGACAATGAGTTTTATCATGGATGGAGAATTGAACCATGATTCGATCTTGCACTCACTCCCGGACTCCTTTCACAATTGTTGTGAATTTTTCATATGAACAAGCTAGATATCAGCCTCGCTGATTTGCTTAACATGTTGAAAAATGTTGAGAGTCACTTTCCAACCAAGAAAGACCATGTATTACTGGTAGGGTCCAAAGGATCTTCTGAAAAGAAGAACGATTCAAAGAAGGTAAATAGAAAGGTAAAAATAAAGGATAATAAGAACAAAACTGATACGAATAGCAAATGAGTTTGCTTCCACTGCAATAAGCCAGGACACTGGAAAAAAAACTGCGAGAAGCATCTTGCAGAGCTAACCAGAAGAAGCTTAGTGAAGTTTCGGTTATAAATATAATTTTTTTCATGATTTAAAATAAATTTTTCTTTAAGTCAAGGTTCTACTTGGGTATTGGATATCGACTTTGGTTATCATAAATATAGATTTATGAAGGGACCAAGCAGAAGTAGAAAGCTAAACAAAGGAAAAGTAATCCTATGTCTGGTAAATGAAGCAAAGGTTGCTGCATTAAGCATAGAAACTTATAGTTTAGCAATGCCTACGGGAAAATCTATTAAGTCAGTAAGTTGTTATTATATTCCAGTTCTTGTTAGAAACATTATTTCCATTTTATTGTTGAACAATAAAATCTTTGGTATTATAATGAAGAACAATTGTTGTTCTATTTATAATAATAATGTTTTGTATAGAACTGGAATATTACTTAATAAATTTTGTATACTTGACTTACGTGAAAATAATTTTGTAAATTGAACAAACTAGTATAAGAAAAGGAGATGATCAAAGAGTTGAATGTGTGTATTTACTGAAATACAAGTGTGAATTGTTTGAAAGGTTCAAAGAATTCAGAAGTGAAATAAATTGGCAAAGTATTAAGATTTTTTAATTAGATCAAGGAATAAATACTTGTGCAATAAGTTTCTAGATCATCTCAAATGATTTTCTCATAATGGACGCCTCCCGATACACAATAATTGATTGATGTATCTAAAAGAAAAAATTATACCTTGTTGGACATGGTGTAATCCACAATGAGTTTACCGACATTCCAGTATCCTTCTGGGGTCATGCCCTAAAAATGGCTGCATGTCTACGAAAATGGTAACCTCAAAATCCGGCTCCAAGACTCCATAAAAGTTATGGACATGGAGGATTCCTAATCTTAAGTATGTTAAGATAAAGGTTTGTCCAACTTATGTGAAAAGGTTTCAAAGGATAACTTGGGACAAGATTTGACAAGTAAAGATTTGTGGGACATCCTAAAGTAAGTTTATGGTATATGTTCTATAATACTAATTGGCAAAAGATGTTTGTTACGAAACATGCTACCTTCTAAGATAAAGATGTTTATCATTGAAGGGGCTAGTGAGAGGATAATAGATCTTGAAGAGTTCAAGAACCACAAAACACTATAAGTCAAATAAGAGGAACTTGTAGATAGACCTATTGTACCACAACTGAATCGTAAATCTGGAATAGTACCGAAGATACCTGGGAGGTATGGATTCATCATGGATGATGATGATGAGGTACGTATCATAGAAGATGATGATCCAGTTACATACGATGAGGTAAGAGTTGTAGACACTCAGAGAAATGGATTGAAACAAGCTTCTCAAATATGGAACATTCGTTTTGATGAGACAATCAAAAGAGTTTGATTTTATCAAATACAAGAATGAACCTAGTGTGTAAAAAAGGGTCAGTGGGAGCGTCATGACATTCCTAGTATTATATGTTGATATACTACGGATAAGGAATGACATACCAATGCTACAATCAGTAATGATAAAGTTGTCTAACATTTCTCCATGAATGTTTTGGGAAGAGTATCTTAATTGGGGATACAAATCTATATAGATAGATTCAATAGGATGCTCGACTTAACCCAAGGAACATATATTCATTTGATGCTAAAGTCGTTTAGCATGGCAAACTCCAAGAGATGTCTCATGTTGATGAGCCATGAAGTGTATCTCTCTTAATAGTCCCCAAAGACTCCAAAAGAGAGATCGCATGAGTAACTATCATGTATGCAATGAAATGTACGAGACCTGATTTTGATCAGTCATATTCTGGAGAAGGTCACTGTAAGACAGTGAAAAATATCTTAAATTACTTAACCGATACTAAGGATGTGATTAAAATTTATGGTTGGTCTAAATTAAAACTAGAGGGCTTAACAGACTCGAGTTTTTCAGACAAACCAAGACGACATAAAATCCACTTTAAGGTAAGGCGTTACCTTGAACGGTGGTGCAATGAATTGGAAACGTTTCAAACAACAAAGAGTTGCTGGTTTAGTGATAAAGATAAAGTATATAGCTATAAATGAAGCTGCAAGTTGATTGTTTGGATGAAAAGTTCATTACAGAACTAGGAATAGTTCCTAAGTCTCATCTTGGATCTAAACATGTGTTGCAGGACTTTCATTTGATTAAAGAATCATTGAAAGACGGGAAATCACTATAGAGATATTGGACTCTCAAGAACAACATTACATATCCATTTACTGAAGCTTATCCAACAGTAGGATAATCGTCACTTAGAGAAGAAGAGTATGAGATACCATGACGATTGGCTTTAGTGCAAGTGGGAGATTGAAAGTAGTATGCATACAAGCCAATCATGTTTGATGATAAAGCATATACTTTGAAACAATCTTATTCATTTATTAATAAAAAGTATTAATTTATTAAAGGCATTTAATTATCTACATGATGTTGTTTCATAATATGTGATAAACCCATAGTTTTAAGCAATGCTTTTAGAATAATGATGATGATCATTCTAATGAGATCTAAATTCTTATAAAACTTAAAACTAAAATAGTTCTTAATCGTTGGATTACTAAATTGGGGATTAGTAAATCCGGATAGATTGGTACATATGTTGCTTGCTCATTGAATGAGGATGATTGATCTCATTATCATTTGTGTGGAGACACTAAAGAAAGTATGTAGGTGCTTATTAGAGAATAAGTTCACTGAATGTGGCTCGCTAAGGAATACCTAATGGAGTTTTACTTGCCTGTCATTAGGAATTCCTTTAGTGATAGTAGTACAAGTGATCCTTGGACTTGAGATCATCATAGTATCTTATGTATGATGAGTTATACTTTGACTTATTCCTTAAGACCCTTAGAGTATATCAAAGGGTATGCTTAAGTATAATAAGTCGTACATGGAGATAATGTATGATCAATAAAGAATCTACCGCTTCTAGTAAAAGAAGAGAAATGTCCTATGTGATTCGATAAATGACAACCCAAAGTAGTCCTTAAGGCGTAATAAAATTAGAAAGGAGTTTCTAATTTGCATTATTTAGTGTTGTGCATTTAAGAGTCGAAATACATATAATTAAATAAAATAAGACTTGACAGTAAGTAATTCCATGTCTTTTATTTAATTGGGACATTGTATGGTGGAATGATTGAATTGTACGGTAACTATTTACTCAATGGTTCTTTTATGATTAATGTTAAAATCTATAATATCTGGAAAGTCGTTAATCGCTAGGGAGGCTTATCCTATTGTAGAATAAATATTATTTATTTAAATAAATTAATAGTTTAATTTATTTATTTAAATAAGATTAGAATTGTTCTAATTGATTTATTCACAATAGGTTTAATATGGAGAACCTAAAGGGTCACACACCATAAAAGGAAGAATAATTATTTAAGAAGTTAATGGCATAATCGTAATAATAAGTTAAGTATATTTAATTTAATCTATGGTGATAGAATAAATTAAATAGCTTAATATTTATTATTTAATATTTTAGAAATATTAAATATAAATTAATAAGAGGAGTCGTATTATTATTATTACTATTATTATTATTTAATTTCTAAAGGAGTTTGGGAATTAATTAATAAAAGTACTCTCATTTATTCCTTATAAGATTAGGAGGCTAATTAATTAAAAGTTTAATTAATTATTCCTAATAAGATTAGGAGCCTAATTAATTAAAGCAGTTTAATTAATTAAAATAAAACCCTATTGCTTAATTGTTAAGGAGGGTTGCCTACATCTATAAATAAGAGAAGTCTTATTATGGGTGTAGAGTGGTTGTTGACTTTTTCACAACATACGTAATTCCAATAGTTGGGAGAGTACACTCTTTTTCTATGAGAAATAGAAAAACTAGGGTTTAGCCAACCACCCATCTTCTTGAATCTTTCTTCTTCCTTGGTGGATCACCTCTAGAGACCAAACACTTGGGTGGCTAACATTGATCAAAGGAAAAAACAAACCCGATGGATTCAAGTTGAACGCGAAAAATGATTGGAGGTGAACTTATACCTGAGGAAGCTCGAATCTTCAAGGGTATGATTCTTATTCTTTATCTTTTCGTTTAATTAATAATTGTGCATAAAGGATGATCCGGGTATATGGTTTGTAAAATTTCAAAATTATGATTTTCCACGTTTCCGCTTATTTTGTGCAATTTGATTGCGTTCATGAATATTACAAACCTAACAGATCTACCAAGAGGACATGCTTCATACAACTACTATAATAAATGTGGAGGACAACAATAAAGTAATCTAGTTAGAGGGTGGAGATGAACCTAATGAATTGGATCCTTGAATCATTACTTGTGCCAGATGACATTGATATCAGAGGTGGCAGAGTTATTAACTGACACTGATACGGAATCTGAAGAAGATGATGGTTATGAATCTGCAATACGTATATAAGATGATTCTGACTCAGACATTGATTAAAAAAATGTATGTTTAGTATTACATGTTATTTATATCATTGTCATGTTTATGTACTTAACTATTTCATGTAATTTCCTATCATTATTGTCATTTTATATTCATATATGCATGTAATCAAATATAGCTCGATCATAATAACATCTTGAAATTTGTATTTATAAATGGCTTCTGAACCAGTACGAAAAAAACGTGGCTTGGGTAGGGGTCCTAATCATGTGCGAAAGGCCCCTACTAATCTGGATGACTGGATTCTCATACAGATCCGTCCTCCTCCGGACAACACGTACGTCTACATCATTTATATATAAACATTTTTTATTTCCATTGTTGTAGATATATATTCTAATGTAAATTTATTTAAATATTATAATAAATCTACTCATCTTTAATGTAAATTGTTGTATATTGTAGTGATTTTTCAGATAACAAGATAGTCAAGTACATTTCATGGCTATGCTTACAGAACTGGCCGACGCTAGTGATTACATGGGCGAGCACACATATTGCCCACAAGCATGCAGTTTGGGCTGAATTTCAGATATATTTTTTTAAATTCTAACATATAATATAATTAATAAACTAAAATTGTTTAGTAGTGTTGGATTATATGTTAATAGCATCTTTTTAATATTTTTATTGTTGTTTTATTTACAGAAAAGGTATCGATGGGATGCCACGCAGACATCATTAATACAAACACTGTTCTGGCAGAAGTGTGTCATCCACACCAAAGATAACTTGAACAAAGAACAAAAAATGCCCTACATAATGCATCGATCGACCATCCAGGGCTGGGAGAGGAGTACATGCACGAGCATAGTCCCTGGTGGTGCGCCCATCCCTTATAGGTTGAGATGTGTGCCCAATGGAGAGCTGAGACCTAGGTCAAAAAATGCAAGACTGCCGCCACTAACAGAGCCTCGGGTGCAACTGATGGGAAAAAGGCAAAAGACACCTACAAGAGTGGCAATATATGACAGTTGCAAAATATTACTGCCAGTTGGGTACGTATGAATAGTAAACTTGTGAATTTGTTTTTTTTATATGTTTATAGTCATGATTTGTAGAATATCATATGTTTACTTAGTAATATGAGAGTATGTTTTGTATAAGAGTCTCACTCTCAAGGTTAGCCTATTTGTGACACCCCAAAATAGGTATACATCACCTATTATGAGTCGCCAAATACATGGTACATAATTCAAATACAAACTTAATTTATACAACTGTTAAGTGTCGTGCAGAATACGACAAAATATAAGTTGTGAGTTTTAATACAAATACTATCTCCTAGACAATATCCAAACTGTGACGCCCCCATAATAGGTATACATCACCCATCTTGAGTTGCCAGATACATTTTGACGCCCCCAAAATAGGTCCAATCCATAACCCATTCTGAGTCGCCAAATATATGGTACAGAAATAACTACAACTTCATTAATACAATTGTCGTGCAAAATACGACAACACTTAAACTGTGAGTTTAAATACAAATATTGTCATCTAGACAATATCTACACTCAAATAAGTCTTCATTACAATTATTAATACACTATTTTACAGAATAGTGAGGACTACTAGAACCACTTCTAAAACCATCATTCCACACCCCGACTAGTACTCACTACATTCTCGCCTCTTGAGAAGAAAAATGGAACAACAAGGAAAAGGGTGAGCTCAACTAGCCCAGTAAAGAACATTATGACTAAGATAATACAAAACAAATTATCGTTAGTCTTCAACAGGGAAAAATCTAATAGAATACAATAGACAACAAGTTTTAAATCAATATTCGCAGCGGAAATAATAATTCATTAGAAGAGTTAAGTAGAGAATGAAATCTACTATCTTCTATATATGAATTTAAAAGTTCATCGTCTATCTTTCATCCCTGTAACATCAATCAATATATAACTGAAATCAAATATTCATCTTTGCACTACAGGCCAAAGATATTCATCAGTTGGTCATGTTCATCTAAACACTGTTCATCTTTGCACTACACGCCAAAGATATTCATCGAAATCATTAATCTTTGCACTCACAGTGCCAAAGATATTCAATTATATCATCATTTAGGATGAGGATGATGAAAAATATTTTAAAAGAAAACGAATCCGGTGAAACAAAAGAATAAATATTAAGGATTCGTATTTCAGCTATTCCATGTCCAAAAATACCTCATAAATAATCATAGTGGAGTAAAATTCAAGAATGATCAAAACATGGATACAATCAAAGCTAGTATCCATAATAGATATTTTGGACGAAAAACGAAAATTTAATTTTTCTGTGAATAGTGTCGTATTTGTGAATAGTGTCGTATACGTGAATAGTAACTCCGACACCAAAAGATAGAAATTCCACAAGAAAATCATCATGCTTCGTGAATAGTACTCGTGAATAGTAACTCGTGAATAGTAACTCATGAATAGTAACCCCGACATGAAAAAGTTCCAAATTTGATAAAAAATTCCAACCAATATTTTGGCATAATGATATTGAAGAAATAATATCACTTACGAAGAAAATAACATCCCTTACCTCGTAAAAACAGTACTTCTAGTTGAAACACCGGATATAAGCTATGACTTGAACTTGCACCGTATACCAACACTCAAAGTATCAAAATACTCACAAGAATACACTCAATATATCGAGAGAGAAAGAGAGAAAAGATTTCAGTTTCTGGTGTGATTTTCAATTCTAACCTAAGCACCTATTTATAGGAAATTGCTTAGAACACCAAAGTAGAAAATTGAATATAATATTAATATATATATATATATATATATATATATATATAAATTTTCAAGCCCACCTTTGAAATCAGATCTTAGCATTTCCCACATGCCAATCTTCTAGAAAAAAGGTAAGAAAAACGTTTTTCATAAATAAAATATTTAAAACTTCCAAAAATCAATTATTTTGTAACTATGAAACTTTAATAATTCATAATAAATAGCCATTTTATCAGAAAAATTCATGCCACATGTCCTTTCCATAGGAAATTTCATTCTCTACAACTTTGCAGAAGAAAGTTTTTCCAAATTCCAAACAAAAATTGACCGAAATCCACAAACAAGCGATTTTACAAGTTTATAATCAAATTTCACCAAGAAATGGGGTCCATAAACACACAAAACATGTGTTAATCATTTAATGCAACAAAATACTCTTTCTCCTCATATACTCATATATCCCACATTCATTGTAAAAATATCCCCATTATTATATTATTAAAATATAATAATGAATTATTTTATCAAAAAAGATAAAATATTAATTTTCAACAATCATCATATTAAAAATTTTCTCCATCTATATCCACATAAAATAAATATTTTTCTTATCATATAAATCAATAATTAATTATTCACAAATAATATTCTGAGAATCACAAAGATCGGCAAACTGTGCCGCTCCCTAAGAAAGAGGGGCTTTCAATAAGAATTTCTCCTTCAAAAGCGCAATTAGGTGACCAAACCTCTCCTTGAGCGAGTAACTTTCTAGAAATTGCCAATAATGTTATCTAATAATATTATTCAGGATAATATGAATTATTGCTTCGATAATGGAAAATCTTGTGTAGTGACAATTATTGAAACAACGGTAATATAAAATATCAACGTAGCAATTATTGAATCAATAAAATAAAATATTGAGCAATAATTCATCGTAACAATTATTGAGTAGTTTCTTCTTATGTAAGAATCAATAATTGGTGCAATACTGGTAATCTCTTTCTGCAACAACGGCAGTATTCTTGTGTTTTAACCACCGGGTATTCCAACAGTATTAACGGTAACAACTGCGTCGTTATTTATAAATAACTTATACTTGTCGTTTTCTTCATTTAATCGCTTTTCGTTATGGGGCCCACACAAGGCTGCGCCGTTGTACGAATATTCCCAGACAGTAAGAATATTCCACGACCAAACGAATATTCTCCGATAAAAATAAATATTTTATAACCACCTGCTTATTTAAAATATTTGCGCATTTTACCCATAACTAACCACATTAATCAAATCAACCCTTACTATTTCAAAATAATAAATAGAGGAATTAAATTTCATTTATTAATAACTTGGGGTCTTACAAACTTAAATATACAACTGTCGTGTACAATACGACAAATATAACTGTGAGTGTGAATACAAATATTGTCTACTAGAGAGTATACAAACTCAAAAGGAGTCCTCATTACAATTATTATCACACTATTTCACAGAATAGTGAGGACTACTAATGCACCATCTAGGACCATCACTCGCTTTCGACGAGCTCGTCTCGACCACGTTCTCATTTCACGAAGAGAAATGGTGAAAGAAAGGGTGAGCTCAACTAGCCCAAAGAAGAAATATTATGACTAAGATAATGCAGAATAAATTATCCTTAGCCTTCAACAGTGTTAAACTGATAAAATATAACAAACATCAAGTTTAACTGCAGCGGAACAAGCAATCCATTAGAAGAGTCAAGTAGAAAATAAAATCTACTATCTTCTATGATTTAAAAGGTTTCTTATCACTTTTATCGCTGAGACTCAGCTTAATAAATAATCCAAAACATTTAATCACCCCTGCACTACGGCCAAGGATATTCTTTAGTATCACGACCACGAATTATCCATGCTCTACGGGCCAAAGATAATCGTGTTTTCATCAACGGTTTTGATCATGCCATAAAACAATTCATCTTTGCACCCTTGGCCGAAAAGAATCCATAGCCATAATCATACCAAAAACTGTCCATCAATGCACTACAGACCAATAAGGACTTTTTCCATATCATTTATAACATTACGGTCATGATTATACCGAATAATTCCTGTTCATAATCATATCAAGTCCATCTATGCACTACAGGCCACAGATGACTTTCAACATAATATAAACATGAGGATGATGACAATGATATAAGAATTCAATAAAACAAGTTCAAGAATTAATTTATTCAGGACCTAATAACGTCCAAATTGTCAACATGATACTTCTTTGTAGAGTAAAATTCAAGAATGCTCAGAAGAATATTTCCATGAAAAGATACTGGATGAAACGCAAATATTAAGGATATTCCACTAATTTCATGGAGTATAGAAGTCAAAACTTTAACCAACTGAGTATAATAAAGAATGGAATAACAAAAGAAATCACCATGCATGCGGTGCCGCATAGGCGAGTTATTCAACGAGAATAATAATAATGAAACGAAGTCGAAATTAAATTGCGACAAGCGAGGATGTTCCAATGAGAATAATAAAGACGGAACTAGGTCCCAAGAACGCATGAACATGATATTCCAAATGAATAATAATAAAGAGCGGAACTGTGTCGGCGTAAACGCACGAATAGGATATTCCAACGAGAATAATAATAAAGAGCGGAACCGGTCCCACAGAACGCATGCACAAAGATATTCCAATGTAATAATAAAGAATGGAATAACAGAAGTTCTCTTCATGAATACAAAAGAAATAATACCCCTTACAAGTACAACAAATAATATCCCTTACGAGTACAACAAATAATATTCCTTACCGTAAAAGAAACTGGATATAAGAGTAGGGAAGTAGCAGAATACTTTTCTTCTTTCTCTCTAAAATTTTCTCTCTCTAGAGTTTCAGTGAATTCGTAAGAAATAATAAAGGAATGAGCTTCTATTTATAGGAGAATGGAAAGGCACTGTGTAAGGATTTCTTTACAGATGAAATAATTCAAAGACTCACGGATAAAAATTTGATAACCTATGGTTGCAAAAATCAAGCATTCCTCCAATAAGATTAAATCAAACAAATATAATATATATCTATATATATATAAACCCACACATGCTCAAAAGGAAAACTCACCCACCCCTGAACAACTTGCTAGATTCCTTTCTTCCAAATTCATTTTCTCCCATATAGGCCCCACATGTTCCCCTCCCACCAATATCCACTCACTCATTCAATATATATATATATATATATATATATATATATATATATCATTATACTAGATTATATATATATATATATATATATATATATTCACACACTCCACCACTCACATACACATTTTTTTACTTTCCCACCAACATGTCCACATCACAGACATCCACATCCACACACATCATTCTCACTTCTTTTCCACCATTTCCCACTCACACACACAACATATACATATATATACACACATCACATACTTATATATATTAACTCCATCCCTTATACGTAACTCCCTCCCACCCCCATTTTTAAAATCAGTTTTTCAACACATATGGGCCCCACATGTGGCCCCCACATGTGGGCCCCACCTTTAAATAATTTCTACCGATTATTCTAAAAAATAGGTAAATGGGGGTCTTTAAAATAAGCAAAACTGAGTAACTTCTCACATAAGCATCAATAATCAATACCGTGTGCTACTATGCAACCACGCATATTACTGTACTTTTACTACCGATTAGTTCAACAGTATTAACGATAAAACTTCCGCCGTTATTTTCAATAAAAATATTTTTGTCGTTTTCTCAATCCGACAATAATTCCGTTGTGGGGTCCACCAATGATTGCGCCGTTGTACGAATATTCCTTGCTAAAATGAATATTGACCAACCAATCGAATATAATACAACAACTTGCATACTTTGCAAAATTTATAAATACTACCCACAACTATAACATTATATCAAATCCACACCATAATATTCAAAAAAATATTTTGAGAAATTTAAATCTTTATTCATAAAATCTGGGGTCTCACACAAACTCAAAATAAGTCATCATTACAATTATTATCACACTATTCTTATATATAGAATAGTGAGGACTACTATAGAAACCATCTTGGACCATCACTCCATTCCCTGACTAGTCCCAGCTATATTCTCATTTCCTAAAGAGAACAATGAAAGAAAAGGGTGAGCTCAACTAGCCTAGTAAAGAATATTATGACTAAGATAATGCAGAATAAATTATCGTTAACCTTCAACAGTATAACAAATGATAGAATACAATAGACAACAAGTTTTAGATCAACAACTGCAGCAGAAATAACAATCCATTAGAAGAGTCAAGTAGAGCATGATATCTACTATCTTTTATGATTTAAAAGTTTATCATCGATTTTATCGCTGAGACTCAGCTCAATAAATAATCCACATCACTGAATTATCCATGCACTACGGGCCAAGGATATTCATTATTATCACATCCACAAAATTATTCATGTATTACGGACCAAGGATATTCGTGTTATCACCAATGGTCATGATCATGCCAACAACTGTTCATCAATGCACTACGGGCCAATGAGGATTTTTATCACATCATATGTAACATTACAAGTCATGATTATACTGAATAATCCCTAATCATAATCATACCAATCAACAGTCCATCTATGCATTACGGGCCAAAGATGACTTTCATCAGAATATAATTAAGCATGAGGATGATGACAATGATATAAGAATTCAATCAAACGGGATCAAGGATAAATATTAAAGATTTATAATTCAATATTTATCTAGAGTTTAAAAATGTCCATCAACATGATAACTATTTTGTGGAGTAAAATTCAAGAATAATATTCCGAAAATATTTTGGATAGAAAAGAAATCAATTTTTTGTCATGAATAGTACCCCATGAATAGTACTTTGTGAATAGTACCCCGTGAATAGTACTCCGGCATAAAAAGATCAAAATTTAACAAGAATGTTCAGAAAAATATTTCTGTGAGACGATACTAGATGAAGCGCTATTTCAAGAATATTCTACTAATTTCAAGGAGTATAGAAGCAATACTTATCAACATGAGTGTAGAACTAGAAATATAAAACGAAATAATATTACTTACATACTATAAAGTATGGAAGAAAATATTATTTCTTACAAATATTGAACAAAAATAATATCCCTTACGACTGTTGAACGAAAATAATATTCCTTACGAATATTGAACGAATATAATATTCATTACGAATATTGAACGAAAATAATATTCCTTAAGAATATTGAACGAAAATAAAATTCCTTACGAATACGAAAAATAATATCGTTGTGAATATGAAATAAATAATACCCCTTACCTTAAAAAGAGAGCAATTTCGACTGGTATAGCGGAGATATTCTTAAAGAAAACTTGTACTATTTTCTACACTCAAAGCTTCCTTAAACTCTAAAGAAATACGCTCAATATTATAAAAGAAGAATTCTCTGATTCTGGTGTGATTTTCATTTTTAAACTAAGCATCCTATTTATAGGAGAATGAAAGGATACTATTTAGAAAATAAAAATCACGGATGAACAGTGGAATCACGGGCGCAATTTTGATCTGCTGAATTCATTGAAAATTTGATTTTAGTATTCATTACTGTGCAATAAAATATTCTAATAAAATAAAAACTTTAAATAAAATATATTATATTCTATTTATAATCTAATAAAACAAAACTTATATATAATATATATATATATATAGAGAGAGAGAGAGAACCAGGATCTAGTCCGGGATCCCAGTTTTTGTTAAGTTACGGACTTTTTTTTGGCTTTTTTTAAAGCAACTAAAAAGAATGTAATATTTTATGGAACTAGAATTTTTACATAATACAATATTTTGGGTGTGATTTGGATACATATAACAAAATAGGTCTGCATTTTAAGAAAGTCTGGGAGTCCTAATAGGAACCGAACTCTATATATATTTATTAATAAAACTCCCTCCCTCACCATTTCTCCCCCCCCCCCACCCCACCATTTTCCCCGTGACTATATATATATATATATATATATGTGTGTGTGTGTGTGTGTGTGTGTGTAAGACCCCAAATTTTACGAAATGAAAGTATTCAATTTTCTTATATTTATTATTCTATTTAATAAATGGTTAAATTGATAAAAGGTTAAAGTTAAGGGTGATATTTGAAAATTTTGCAAAGTAAGCAAGTTGATATAAAATATTTGTTGTGTCGGGGTATATTCGTTTGGTTGGGAAATATTCTTTTTGTCAGGGAATATCCATACGACGACAGCATCATTGGTGGGCCCCATAACGGAATAATTATCGAAGTTAGAAAATGACAGAAATATTTTTTTATAAAAATAACGGCGAAAGTTTTACCGTTGAACTACCCGGTGGTAAAAGTACAGTAATACGCGTGGTTGCATAGTAGCACACGTGTAAGACCCCAAATTATTAATAAATAAAATTTATTTTCCTCTATTTATTATTTTGAAAAAGTAAGGGTTGATTTGATTAATGTGGATAGTTATGGGTAAAATACATAAATATTTGAATAAGCAAGTGGTTATAAAATATTCATTATCGTCGGGGAATATTCATTTTGGTCGTGGAATATTAAATGCTTGGAGAATATTCGTATGATAGCTTGATCTTTTGTGGGGCCCATAACTGAAAGCGATTGGATGAAGAAAAGCGACAAATATAAGTTGTTTATAAATAACGGCGTAGTTATTACAGATTAATCTTGTTGGAATACCGGTGGTTAAAATACACTAATCTGGCGTTGTTGAGCAGTAGCTTTGCGGTATTGCACCAATTATTGATTCTTACGTAAAGAAGGCACTACTCAATAATTGTTACGGTAATTCTTATTCGATATTTTATTTTATTGATTCAATAATTGTTGCATTGATATTTTATATTCTTGATGTGTGATAAATTGTCATTACACGGTATTTTCCATTATCGAACAATAATTCATATTATCCGAATAATATTATTAGAAAACATTATTGGCGATGTCTAAAAAGTTACATCTAAGGAGAGGTTTGGTCACCTAATTAATTGCTTGGCAAGTAAGGAGAGATGCTTATTGGAAAGCCCCTCTTTCACAGGAGCGGCACGGTTGCGAGATTGTGATTCTGTAATATTATTTGTGAATAATTAATTATTGATTTATATGATGAGGAAAATATTGATTTTATGTGGATATAGATGGAGAAAAATTTTAATGTGACAATTGTTGAAAATTAATATTTTATCTTTTACGATAAAATAATTCATTTAAATATATTATTTTAATAATATATTAGCGGTGATATTTTATAATGAATGTAGGATATATGAGTATATGAGGAGGAAGAGTATTTTTGTGGCATTAAATGTTTAACACATATTTTGTGTGTTGGTGGACCACAATTATTGGTAGAAATTTGATTATAAGCGTAAAATCGCTTGTTTGTGGATTTTGGTTAATTTACATTTGGAATTTGGAAAACTTTCTTACGCAAAGTTGTAGATAATGGAATTTCTATGGAAAGTCGTGAGTTTCAAATTTTTCTGATAAAAGAGCTATTTATTATGAATTATTGAAGTTCCAAAGTTCGAAATAATTGATTTTGGAAGTTTTAATTGTTTTAATTAACAAAAACGTTTTTTTTTAGATGTATGAGCCTCATTTTACATGTGTTAGGTGGTTTGATTTCAGATTCTCAAAGGTTGGCGTGAGACAAATTTTTATAAATATATTATTATATTAAATTTTACGCTTTGGTGTTCTAAGCATTTTTCTATAAATAGAGTCTTAGGTTAGAATTGAAAATCACACGAGCTGAAGTTTTCTCTCTCTATATTATCGGCGTATTCTTGTGAGTATTTTGAGTATACTTTGAGTATTGCTATCTACGGTCTGCAAGTTCAAGTCATAGCCTATATCAGGTGTGTTTTGACTAGAATCTTGTCTTTTCGAGGTAAGGGATGTTATTTTTTTAAAAAATGATATTATTTCTTCAATATCATTATATTGGTGAAACTTTTTATCAAATTTGGAACTTTTTCATGTTTGGAACTTTTTATTCATGAGTTACTTATTCATGAGTTACTATTCACGAGTTCTTATTCACGAGTTCTTATTCATGAGTTACTATTCACGAGTTACTATTCACGAAGCGTGAAGATGTTTTTTGTGAAATTTCTATCTTTTGGTGTCGGAGTTACTTATTCACGCATATCGGCATTATTCATGTATACTAAGACTATTCATGAATTCGACACTTTATTCATAGAAAAATGAAATTTCTTCTTTTGTGTCAAAATATCTATTATGGATACTAGCTTTGATTGTATCCATGTTTTGATCATTCTTGAATTTTACTCCACTCGATTACTTATGAAGAATTTTTGAACTTGGATTGTTTAAAATCGAATCGAATCCTTAATATTTGTTCTTTTGTTTCCTTTGGATTCGTTTTCTTTAAAATATTTTTCATCATCCTCGGTCCTAAATGATGATATTCTTGAATATCTTTGGCTGTAATGCAAAGATGAATGATTTCTTGATGAATATCTTTGGCGTAGTGCAAAGATGAGCAGTGTTGAGATGAACATGATTGATCGATTAATATCTTTGGCCGTAGTGCAAAGATGAGCAGTGTTTAGATGAACATGACCCGGTGATGAATATCTTTGGCTGTAGTGCAAAGATGAATATTTGATTCGGATATATATTGATTGATGTTACGAGGATAAAATATCGACGATGAACTTTTAAATTCATATATAGAAGATAGTAGTTTGCATTCTCTACTTAACTCTTCTAATGAATTGTTATTTCGCTGCGAGATTGTTGATTTAAAACTGGTTGTCTATTGTATTCTATTAGATTTTTTCCTGTTGGAGACTAACGATAATTTGTTGTATATTATCTTAGTCATAATATTCTTTCTTGGGCTAGTTGAGCTCACCCTTTTCCTTTTGTTCCATTTTTCTTCTCGGGAGGCGAGAATGTAGCGAAAGTCTTAGTCGGGGTATGGAATGAAGGTTTTAGAGAGAGTTGTTTAGTAGTCCTCACCATTTTTATAAAATAATGTATCAATAATTATGATGGGGATTTATTTGCGTGTGAATATTGTCTGCAGATGGCAATATCTCGTATTTAAACTCACAGTTTATATGTTGTAATAATAAAGTTGTAGTTATTTACGTACCATGTATTTGGCGACTCGAGAATGGGTTGGATGGAATGGACCTATTTTGGGGGCGTCACGGTTGGTATCGAGCTTAGGGATATGATCTCTGGCGGAGATCGGGGAATAGAACTAGGAGGGAGGCGAGTAAATCCTTCGCTAGTGTGTCCTACTAAGCTTATTTGTTAGTTGGTCGAGTATATAGGGATATTATGTGATATATTGATTTCCTTAATTAACCCTTATTTTATATGATATTTGAGAATGTCGTTGAGAATATTAATGATGGAGTAAATGAGACCGTGGAGATGCTGTGCTTTACCAACGAGGAGAAGCGTGCAATAGTGGCAATGTACCTCCCATGAAACAACAACACTTGAAGCGAGATGATGAGCGAGGGGATGTTTAGAAGCTTTTTGCGAGTTCATGCAAAATCGAGACGAGGAGACTCGTGTTCAAAATACAAGAGGAAATGATAGCAATTCACGGGTTGTCACTGCAAGCGATTCAAAGAGTTGGGACAACGAATTTAAGGGAAAGCGGATCCGATCATGGCGGAAACATGGGTCAAGCAAATTACCAAGATATTCGATGTCTTGGGATGCGGAGAACAGAAGGTTCCATTCGCCACCTTTATGTTCCGTGGCGAGGCGATTCTTTGGTGGGAATCGTGAAGCGTACCCATCCACCGCACTTTCGGCGTGTCGTATGGAGAGCGTTTGAAAGCGAGTTCAATGACAAGTACTTCCACGAAAGTATTCATCATATGAAGGAAGTGGAGTTTATTAGGTGGGAGCGAGAATAACATGGCGGTGTCCCGATGCGAGGCGAAGTTCGCGGAGTTATCGAGTTTGCATCTCATTTGGTGGAGAATGAGGAGCGTATATGACGCAGATGTTTCTTAGAGGTTTGAAACCCGGCATACGTCGATATCTCATTTCTCATAAATTTTCTCTCTATTCGGATGATGTTGTCGATAGGGCTCGGTTGTTTAAGCGAGATAACGAAAGTACGTTCAATCGAGGGACCATAACCGAGGATCATACCAAAGATAGCGGATCATCGAATAACGATAACCAATGGAGAAAGAAGAATACGGACAAAGGCGGTAACCACTCTCGGTGGTAATCGTGGCCATGAAAATAGAAGAAGCGAGTCGGGAGGAGATTTAAAAGAGGAGATTCAACAACGACCATGTGAAGGCGTCGGCGCTTGAGTAATGGCTTGGTTCCAAGGGAGGAGAAAGACCACCGGTCGTATGTTACAAATGGGGGAAAGAGGGACATATCAGCCCAAACTGCCCACAACAATTTAAGGTATGCTATAATTGTGGAAAAGAAGGACATATCGCTCGAGATTGTACGGTATCGAAACCCAGTCCAGTGGGAATGGTGACTCAAAAGGATGTCCCGAGAAAGGTCAAAGTCAGCGGTTCTGGAAGGCGTTTGTCGTGGCCGGTCAAAATCGCGAGAACGAGAACGAAGTTAGAAGCAGGTTAGTTAATTATAAATTCTTGGGAAGTTTATACCTTACTGAATCTGGGTTCTACCCATTCTTTTATCTCTCTTGCTTGCGCTCAACGTTTGAACTTGACTACGGAGAAATTAGACTTTGACCTATTTATGGAGACTCTGTTAGGAGAAACTTCCATTACATCCGTTGTTTAGAAATCTTGTTTGATTCAGGTTGGCACTATCACATTACCTGTTAACCTTATTTCTATAGAGATATTTGCTTTTGATGTGATTTTAAGGTTAACTACTCATCATGCCGAAATTGATTACTTTCGTAAGGTTGTTAGTTTTCATATTCCTAAGCAACCTGTTATTCGAATTCAAGCAATCAAACCATTGTAGTCAAACATTTTTATATCAAGCCATGAAGTCATTCGTTTATTACGGATGTCAAGTTTTCTTAGTCCATGTTATGGATTTGAATAAAGACACGTCAGATTTGAATAATATTCCTGTTGTTATTGATTTTTCCTGATGTATTTCTGAAGAATTTCTTAGCTTACTCCCAAAGAGCGATATTAAATTTTGTATCGACTTTGAACCCAAGACAAAACTCATTTCTAAAATCTCATATCGAATGGCTCTATTGAAATTGAGGAGTTAAAAATTCAACTATAAATTTGGTACTGAGCCTTTATCTGGTGACTTCCTTTGTGGAATGCAAAAGCCGAGACTCTCCGTAGGGGACACCATATTCGATGCGATAGTAAAGCGATAGGTGTCATTGTAACGTCTTATCAAGGTTGGGATATGAGTCGCGATTGAGAACAACCTAAGTCGGTAATCAAAATCGTAGCTTTCTGAGGCTTAGTTGGTTATTATCGGAGATTCGTTGAAGGATATTCTCGAATCGCTATTCCATTACTTGGTGACTCGTAGAGATACAAAATTTGAATGGAGCAAAGAATGTGGGAAGAGCTTGAAGAACTCGAGAGGAGACTCATTTCAAGCACATGTTACGACCATGCCATCTGGAAAAGCGAGCGTGGTAGGCGGCGTGTTGAGTAGAAGATCGTGATATACAATCGAGTACGATATTGTCAAAGACTCATTTCAGTATAATTTACAAATAATAGAGATGGAGATGAAAACTCTAGGTACCCACATGATGATATATGAGTATAATCGACTTTAATCGATAAAGTTAAAATTTATTCAAGCTACACACGGGTGATGAATTTGAAGAAGGAGGTGCAAGAAGTTATTATTTCAAAAGCGAGAATCGGTGAGGTGAGGAAAGCTCAAACCTTCGATTTATTAATCCATTTGAAATTCTCGATCGAATAGGGCGTGGGCCTATAGACTCGTTTTTACCGCCAAGTATGATGGCGTGTTCATAACGTTTTTCACGTATCGATGTTACGTAAATATATGGACGACCGAACTATGTCATTGAGTTAGACCCGGACGAGATAGTAGAAGACTTAACGTCGAGGAGGTACTGTCAAGATCTTGGAGAGGAAAGAACATGTCCTATGTCTGAGGTTATACCACAAGTTAAAGTTTTGTGGAGAAACCATGCTATTGAGGAAATGACACGGGAGTTGGAAAGCGGAAATGAAAGCGAGGTATTCTCATCTTTTGAAACACAGTACATCGTCAATTTCGAGGGCGAAATTTCATAAAGGAGGGAGGTTATAAGACCCCAAATTATTAATAAATGAAATTTATTTTCCTCTATTTATTATTTTGAAATAGTAAGGGTTGATTTGATTAATGTGGATAGTTATGGGTAAAATACACAAATATTTGAATAAAGCAAGTGGTTATAAAATATTCATTATTGTCGGGGAATATTCGTTTGGTCGTGGAATATTAAATCTTGTGAGAAGAATATTAAATTCTGACGGTAGCTTGATCTTTTGTGGGCCCCATAACGAAAGCGATTGGATGAAGAAAGCGACAAATATAAGTTGTTTATAAAATACAGGCGTAGTTATTCACAATTATCTTGTTGGAATACCTAAATTGGTTAAAACACACTAATATCTGGCGTTGTTGAAGCGATAGCACGCGGTATTGCACCAATTATTGATTCTTACGTAAGAAGGCACTACTCAATAATTGTTACGGTAATTCTTATTCGATATTTTATTTTATTGATTCAATAATTCTTTGCATTGATATTTTATATTCTTTGTTGTTTTGATAAATTGTCATTACACGAGTATTTTCCATTATAGAGCAATAATTCATATTATCTGAATAATATTATTAGAAAACATTATTGGCAATGTCTAGAAAGTTACATCTAAGGAGAGGTTTGGTCACCTAATTTACCGATAAGGAGAGATCCTTATTGGAAAGCCCCCTCTTTCACAGGAGCGGCACGGTTGCGATCTTGTGATTCTGTAATATTATTTGTGAATAATTAATTATTGATTTATATGATGAGAGAAAATATTGATTTTATGTGGATATAGATGGAGAAAATTTTAATGTGACAATTGTTGAAAATTAATATTTTATCTTTTACGATAAAATAATTCATTTAAATATATTATTTTAATAATATATTAACGGTGATATTTTATAATGAATGTGGGATATATGAGTATATGAGGAGGAAGAGTATTTTGTGGCATTAAATGTTTAACACATATTTTGTGTGTTGGTGGACACAATTATTAATAGAAATTTGATTATAGCTTTGTAAAATCGCCCATTTGTGGATTTGGTTAATTTACATTTGGAATTTGGAAAAACTTCCTTACGCAAAGTTGTAGATAATGGAATTTCCTATGGAAAGTCATGCGTTTTGAATTTTTACGATAAAAGAGCTATTTATTATGAATTATTGAAGTTCCAAAGTTCGAAATAATTGATTTTTGGAAGTTTTAATTATTTTTTAATTAACAAAAACGTTTTTTAGATGTATGAGCCTCATTTTACATGTGTTAGGTTTCTGATTTCAGATTCTCAAAGGTTGGCGTAGATAAATTTTTATAAATATATTATTATATTAAATTTTCTGCTTTGGTGTTTTAAGCATTTTCCTATAAATAGGGTGCTTAGGTTAGAATTTAATATAATATATTATTATATTAAATTTAAACTGAAGTTTTCTCTCTCTATATTATCGAGCGTATTCTTGTGAGTATTTTAAGTATACTTTGAGTATTGCTATACGGTGCAAGTTCAAGTCATAGCCTATATCTGGTGTTTCAACTAGAAGTACTGTCTTTCGAGGTAAGGGATGTTATTTTTTTAAAAAAAATGATATTATTTCTTCAATATCATTATATTGGTGGAAACTTTTTATCAAATTTAGAACTTTTTCATGTCGGGGTTACTATTCATGAGTTACTATTCATGAGTTACTATTCACGAGTTACTATTCACGAGTTACTATTCATGAGTTACTATTCACGAGTTACTATTCACGAGTACTATTCACGAAGCGTGAAGATGTTTTTTTGTGAAATTTCTATCTTTTGGTGTCGGAGTTACTATTCACGTATCTGGTATTATTCACGTATATCTGACTATTCATTCACGAATCTGACATTATTCATAGAAAAATAAAATTTCTTCTTTTTGTCCAAAATATCTATTACGGATACTAGCTTTGATTGTATCCATGTTTTGATCATTCTTGAATTTTACTCCACTCGATTACTTATGAAGTATTTTTGAACTTGGATTGTTTAAAATACGAATGAATCCTTAATATTGTTCTTTTTGTTTCTTTGGATTCGTTTTCTTTAAAATTTTTTTTCATCATTCTCGGTCCTAAATGATGATATTCTTGAATATCTTTGGCACTGTAGTGCAAAGATGAATGATTTCTTGATGAATATCTTTGGCCCGTAGTGCAAAGATGAGCAGTGTTGAGATGAACATATTAGGATCGATTAATATCTTTGGGCGTGCAGTGCAAAGATGAGCAGTGTTTAGATGAACATGACCCGGTGATGAATATCTTTGGCACTGTAGTGCAAAGATGAATATTTGATTCAGATATATATTGATTGATGTTACTGGGGGATAAAATATCGACGATGAACTTTTAAGTTCATATATAGAAGATAGTAGTTTGCATTCTCTACTTAACTCTTCTAATGAATTGTTATTTCATTGCGATTGTTGATTTAAAAGCTGTTGTTATTGTATTGTATTCTATTAGATTTTTCCTGTTGGAGACTAACGATAATTTGTTGTATATTATCTTAGTCATAATATTCTTTCTTTGGGCTAGTTAAGCTCACCCTTTTCCTTTTTGTTCCATTTTTCTTCTCGGGAGGCGAGAATGTAGCGAAAGTCTTAGTCGGGGTATGGAATGAAGGTTCTAGAGAGAGTTGTTTAGTAGTCCTCACCATTTTTATAAAATAATGTATCAATAATTATGATGGGGATTTATTTGCGTGTGGATATTGTCTAGATGGCAATATCGTATTTAAACTCACGATTTATATGTTGTAATAATAAAGTTGTAGTTATTTACGTACCATGTATTTGGCGACTCGAGAATGGGTTGGATGGAATGGACCTATTTTGGGGGCGTCACAATCTGAAAGCCACTTCTTTCCTAGGAATGATCCGGTTGTTAAATATTGTGAGTTATAATATTAATGATGAATAATTGTTGAAGTATTAAGAATGTGTTTATTGAAGATAAGTGAATTATAAAAGTTAGAGGGGAATAATGCAAACTTGAAAAACTTTAGGGGTACTAAAGTGTAATAAGTTAAATCAATATGGACCATTGGTGGTGGTTTTATTAGTAAATCAATCTGGACCGTCGATGGTGGTTTTAATAGTAATTCAATCTGGACCTTCGGTGGTGGTTTTAATAGTAAAACAATCTGGACCGTCGATGGTGATTTTAATAATAAATCAACTTGGACCGTTGATGGTGGTTTTAATAGTAAATCAATCTGGACCGTCGGTGGTGGTTTTAATAGTAAATCAATCTGGACCGTCGATGGTGGTTTTAAAAGTAAATCAATCTGGACCGTCGGTGGTGGTTTTAAAAGTAAATCAATCTGGACCGTCGGTTGTGGTTTTAATAGTAATCAATTTGGATCGTCTATTCTAATAGTAAATCAATCTGGATCGTTCGTGAATTAGTTACTATTTAGTCATTTCTCCTATAAATAGAAGCTTAATTCTTCTTTCATTCTCACCAATTCACTGAGACTCACAAGAGAAACTATAGAGCAAGAAACTATAGAGAGCAAGAAGAAGAGTATTCTGCTACTTCACTATTGCAGTATCCAGTCTTCTACTAAGGTAAGGGATATTAGTTGTTGTATTTGTAAGGGGTATTATTTTTTTTCGTATTCATAAGGAATACTATTTTTCATATTCATCCTTTAATATGTCCAGAATAACTCGCTTTATCTACGCGGATTACGTCATCGCATTGTGGTGAAAATCCATTCTTGATTCAAGTATGTTATTTCTTTTCATATTCTTATATCTAAACTTACTATGGTAAGTATTGCTTTTATAATCCTTGAAATTAGTGGAATATCCTTGAGTTTTGAGCTTCATCCAGTATCGTTTCATTTGAATATTGATCTGAACTTTCTTATTAAATATCAATATTTTCACCAGGATACTATTCACGGGTTACTATTCACCCAGTTACTATTCACTAAAATATTATTCACTCGGGTATTCGGGGCACTTTTCATGCCGGGGTACTATTCACGAGTTACTATTCACGGGTTACTATTAACTCAAATATTATTCACTCGGGTATTCGGGGCACTTTTCATGCCGGGGTACTATTCATAGGGTACTATTCCCGAAGTACTATTCACATGGTACTATTCACGGGGTACTATTCACCGAAAAATTTATTTCTTTTCTATCCAAATTATTTTTGATACATGGATATTATTCTTGAATTTTACTCCATAAAGCAGTATCATGTTGACAATTTGGGCATTATTGAATTCTGGATATATTAATTTATAAATCTTTAAAATTTATCATGTGCTTTATTTTAATTGAATTCTTATATCATTGTCATCATCCTTATGCTTATATTGTGATGAAAGTCATCTTTGGCTTACGTGCATAGATGGACTGTTGATTGGTATGATTATGACCAGGGATCATTCGGTATAATCTTGACCCGTAATATTACAAATGATGTTGTAAAAAAATCCTTATTGGCATGTAGTGCATTGATGGATAGTTGTTGGTATGATTATGACCAGGGATTATTCGGTATAATCATGACCATTGATGACTACATGAATATCCTTGGCCCATAGTGCAGGGATGATTTGATGATGTAGTTTATTTATTAAGCTGAGTCTCAGCGATAAAGTTGATGAAAACCTTTTTAAATCATAGAAGATAATAGATATCATGCTCTACTTGACTCTTCTAATGGATTGCTTGTTCCGCTGCAGTTAAACTTGTTGTCTATTATATTTTATCAGTTTAACACTGTTGAAGGCTAACGATAATTTATTTTGCATTATCTTAGTCATAATATTTCTTACTGGCTAATTGATCTCACCCTTTTGCTTTTATTATTCTCTTCAGGAAATGAGAACATTGTCGGGACTAGTCGGGGAATGGAGTGATGGTACGAGATGGTTGTTTTAGTAATCTTCACTATTTAGTGTGATAATAAATGTAATGAGGATTGAATTTGAGTTTTGATATTGTCTATATATGAGATAATATTCGTGTAAAAACTCTCAGCTCTTGTTGTATAATTAAGTTTGTATTTGTATTCAGTACCATGTATTTGGCGACCTAAGATGGGTGATGTATACTATACCTATTTTGGGGGCGTCACATTTATATATAAAAAAAAATGAGATAACTTTCTACCGACAGTTTTGAAAAATGAGTAAGTGAGAGTACATGTAATAAGTCAAATTTATAACAAATACTTCATAAAAATCCCCTCTATTTATCTCAATTCACTTGGCTTCACAAAACACATTTTTAATAACATTTATTCATCATTTATAACTCACAATATTAACAACCAGATCATTCTCAGGAAAGAGGGTGCTTTTCGATAAGGACTTCTCCTTATTGACGCGTAATTAGGTGACCAAACCCCTTTACTCGACAGATCTTTCTAGACATCATCAATAATGCAAATAATAATATGAATAACTTTGTCATCTTAATTATTGATTTAATGATATTGTGACAATAATTGAATCAAAAACGTGAGATACTATGCAACAATTACTGTGGCAATAATTGAATAAAACTGAGTGACTTCTCACATAAGCATAAATAATCAATATTATGTGTTACTATGCAACCACGCGTATTAATTTACTTTTTCCGTTATTTTTATAAAAAGTTATTCTGTCGTTTTCTAACTCCGACAGTAATTCCGTTGTGAGGTCCACCAATGATTGTGCCTTCGTACAATATTCCCTGATAAAACGAATATTCCCCGACCAATCAAATATTTTATAACAACTTGTTTATTTTGCAAAATTTGTAAATATTACCCACAACTATAATATTATAACAAATTCACACCTTAATATTCAAAAATGATATTTAGAGAAAAAAAATTCATCTTTATTCATAAAAGTTGGGGTCTTACACTATTTATTGGTTGGATGTGTACGTGGCCACCCACGACGGTCTGCCTGAGGCTATCCAGATAGCGGTAATAAATTTTGACAACTTTGATGTTGTTTATAAAGTTTTACGTTATTATATAGAATCTAATATTTATTTTTAACTATTTAATTGTTAACCTGCTAACAGGATACTTATAAGAGCTTACTGAATGAGCGTTATCCTGAAGGCACCCTATGTCCGACGATTGAGGGAGAGGGCGTCAATTGTGAAGAAGAACTACGTCAAAGGCCAATGACAACGACGACGCCCAACCATCAATGGCACATGCAGCTTTGCTACCTAGTCTTCACAGTCATTGGGTCATCCATCCTATCATACTACTGCTGACTGTGTGAGAGTTATATGTCGAGATCGTGATCTTCTTCATATAATGGGTGGACATCTGGCGGTTCTGAGTCCTGATAAGTTAGCTGCTGCAGTGGCGGCCGCAACAACACAACATGAGGATGACGACGAGGTAATCTTATTACTTATTACAGTCAAATTAATTAGTCACTTATATATATATATATATATATATATATATATTGTCAAATTACTTATGCTTAAATAATTCTTATTGTTTAGTTTTCTCTCACTTTGCTTTGCATAAGTAATATCTGTATCAACATATATACTATATATGTAACTTGTTTTACTCTTTTTTTAATTACAAGGTCGTTGTCGTACTAATTTGGACTCTGATGCTTGACGACCTAGGCTTGTTTCCACGATATTTAAGCCTTGTACTGTTATATTCATTATTTGGACGATTGTATGCAACTTAAAGATTAGATTTGCATATATTTCTTCAGTTCATATTGGTTTATTAATGTTTATATACTTTATATTGTGTTGGGTTATGTGTCGGCGTATGGATATTAATTATATATATTATTGTGCATGTTGGGATATGGGTTAAAAGCTTTTTCAGTCACTGTACTTTATGTCAACTTACAAATGGGTCATTGAACTTTTTTTCCTTACAGTTAACTCACTATACTCGACTTTTCTAACATAAAGTTAAAAAAATCGTTAAGTCGGGTTGACTTTAACGGAAAAAGACAGCCAAGCTGCTGAGTTGTCCAAAAAAAGCTGATGTGGCGTCCTTATGTGATGTGGCAGTGATTATATGGATTTGGAGAAACTTTTTTATGAAAAAAATATTTTAAAGTATAATATAAATTTATAAAGTGTGCCAAAACTCAAGAAAATAAAAAAAAATTAATTATTTTTGTAATTAATATCAAATAAAATTTTATTTATAATTAAGCCATTTATAAACTAAAAAATCTAAAAATATGCAAATTAAAATTAAGGGAAATGTGAAATATATTTAGGGGAATGAAAGAAAATTATAATAAAACCATAAAATTTAGCAAAAAAATACATGGTCGAAATTAAAAAAAAAGAGTTAAATAATTTTTATCAAATAATTTTTATTTTAATTTTATCAATTAATTTTTATTCTAATTTTAATTTTAAGTTTTCATTAGGACATTAAAATTATAACTATTTTTATTTTAATTTTATTGTAATTTTAATAAGCATTTTAATTATCGGTTTTAAAATTAATGATTTAAAATTACTTTGCTTTTTGTTATTTTATTTTTATAAAAAGAGCACAATTTTTGTTTTGATAAAATTAAAATCACAATAAAAATTAAT
This sequence comes from Panax quinquefolius, assembly GCA_020205615.1. Lineage (NCBI taxonomy): Eukaryota > Viridiplantae > Streptophyta > Magnoliopsida > Apiales > Araliaceae > Panax > Panax quinquefolius. The sequence continues at coordinate 90,155,229 of CM035165.1, forward strand.
TTTAATAATGATTTAAAATTAATTGTTTTTGTTATTTTTTATTTTTATAAAAAGAGCATAGTTTTTGTTTTTGATAAAATTAAAATTACAATAAAAATTAATTTTAATAACAAGATAAAATTAACTATTTTTTTTATTTTTATTTTTATAAAAAAGAGCATGCTTTTTGTTTTTGATAAAATTAAAATTACAAGAAAAATTAATTGATAAAATTAAAATTAAAATTATTTGATAAAATTATTTGCATGTAAAAGTACAAATTTATTTATCCTAGTTAGAAAAAAAAAAATATCACCAAATTGACTCAATTATAATTTTAATGTTCGAATTTGAAAAGATTTTTAATTTTAAAATATTTTTAATTTTATAATTTTATAATTTCCTCAATTATATTTGTTATTAATTATATAAAAATATTTTCTATTAATTAAAAAATAACTAAATAACTCTTTTTATTTTTTAATTTTGACCATGTTATTTTTTGCTAAATTTTACGGTTTTATTATAATTTTCTTTCATTTCCCCTAAATATATTTCACATTCCCTTAATTTTAAGTATCATATTTTTGATTTTTTAGTTTATAAATGGCTTGATTATAAATAAATTTTTATTTGATTTTAATTACAAAAATAATTAAATATATTTTTTATTTATTTTCTTGTTTTTTGGCACACTTTTTAAATTTATATTATACTTTAAAATATTTTTTCATTTTCTTCATCAAAAATTTCCTCCAAATCCATATAATCACGGCCACGTCACACAAGGACGTCACATCAGCTTTTTTTTGGACAACTCAGCAGCTTGGTTGTCCTTTTCCGTTAAAGTCGATCTGATTTAACGGTTTTTTTAACTTTGTGTTAGAAAAGTCGAGTACAGTGAGTTGAATGTAAAAAAAAAAGTTCAGTGATTCATTTGTAAGTTGACATAAAGTACAGTGACTGAAAAAATATTTAACCATGTTGGGATATATAAAGCTTGGTTTGATGTTTATATATGTTGATGTCTGTTTGGATATAAAGAAGGTACAAAATATGTACAGTTTTTTTTGGGAATTCCATAAAATAGAAAAAAAATATTTTTTAAAATTAACCATCAGCGAACACATGCGATCACTGATAAGCATTAGCGACTGCTAATCGCACCAAGGTGTTAGCAACCGACGCGACCCTGCACCACGTCAGCCTTGGGCCGTGCATCATGTTGACTCAGCTTAGTGACAGATGCGGTCGCGGATAGCGGTCGCAGATCACTCGGTCGATCGCTAATATCCATCGCTGATGCACATCTCAGCGACCAGATTATATGCGATGAATATTAGCGACCGTACGCGATCGCTGATAGGCAGTCACAAATAGACCATTTTCTTGTACTGGAACAATCTACATCCGTTGCTTATCCTACGTACTCAGTCGTATGAACTTCTCGATTCTCTCGTGTGTGTGTGTGTGTGTGTATATATATATATATATTCAGTGTTATGTCTACACTTCTTTTTTGTTTATACATGTCTGTACACAGTACATGTAAATTCAATAAGAAAGAGAATATGAATAGACTTTTAAGCTAAAATATATATATTAGAATTCAACTTTTACAAAATAAGGACAAATTGAGTATAAAAACTAAATCTTATAGTTAGTCTACTGTACAAAGGGTTGGTTTAATTAAAAATAAGACCCACTTGTGGAAATATCATATTAGCTTGTAGAAATATCAATTCCCTGTAAAATTATAAATTATATTGTACTCCCAAAAAAGTGGGCCTTCAAAAAAAAAGTATTGTATTTCATGCATTTAATATTTGTAAAAATAAAAATTAGATAAATTTAATAAATTATGTAATAAGTGTATTCTAAGACACTTTTTAACTTATTATTATTATTATTTTTAAAATCCAAGTTATAATTTTCTATTTAATATTATATTTTTAACGATTCTTTAATTTCATTGTTTTTGACACACTTTATTTATTTTAAAGAAAAAACAAATGAAAAGTAAATTTTAACATTCAATTTTGGAGAATTTGTATTAAGCTACGTAAGAGGAGGTGAATCAAATGTGAGTTTAAATTGCTATGATGTTCAGATTACTAACAAAATAAAAATGTACACCTGTAGTAACAGATATATCATTTTGTTGAAAGTGAAGTAACATATGTATTATTTTGTTTCAAAATATTATATCAAATTTGACTTTATAAAGTTAAATTGATAAAAATTTAAATTCAAAATAAATATAATTATACTTAATTTTAGTCCATACAATTGATAAATATTATAAATTATTTAAAAGAATTATTAGTTACAAGATTTATTGTATTTAATGTTTAAAAATATTACATCAAGGTTGAGTTTGAAAATATCTCAATTTTATTTGAAAAAGTCAAACTTTATCTTGTAATTGACGAGGGAGGGAGGGAGGGAGGGAGGGAGGGAGGGGGGATTATCTTGAGTAGGTTGAGATAAGATTCTTTGATTTCATATTAAATTAATAATTATATATTAATTAATCTAAGAATATTTAGTAGTTTAAAAACCTTGCTCTTTTTAATTAAGCCATTTTACATATAGATACTTCTGAACCATCTCCCTTCTTGAATTCAATGTTTCAGCTACTTTCTTATCTGCTCACTAGAAGGTAATGCATTTTCTGAAATTTAAGTTTCTTAATATATCACTCTTTTTAATGCATATTAATTCAGGTTTATTATATAAACAATATATATTTTCACAAAAAGGGTCTCAGTTTTCAATAAATTATTCTATAATTTTTTTATTCATAGTAATATAAAATAACAATTAAGTTTGTCTCAAGTTTGCCATCATTTTATTATTATTATTATAATGTCACTAATACTATACTAACAATTTATTACTTTTAAAACATTACTACAAAACAGTAAATAGACAACGCAGAAAAAACGTTGTGGTTTCAGTCAGAAAAACGTCGTGGTTAAGGGTGTTATCTATTTGACACCCTTACACAACGTTTTTAAAACGTTGTAATTAAGCACAATACACAACGTTTTTTAGGAAAAAAACGTTGTAGATTTATTTTTCAAAAATTAGCAGATGCTAAAAAACGTTGTAGAAGGTATAATTCCACAACGTTTTTTGGATAAAAATGTTGTTGTTTAGTATATCAGACAACGTTTAGGCACATTTACACAACGTTTTTAAAATGTTGTAGATTAAAAGAAAAAGAAAAAAAAAAGTTGTTCACCTACATTACCAATGCACATGCAATATGCTAATGCCATGATATATAGCTAAAAGGAGCACAATGAGTAATGCAACTTCCAACACTTGAACAGAACAACAGTGCTCAAAATCCAATAAAAAGATAAAATTTTGTCCAATCCTAGACTTCCAAACCATAATATCAAATTTTAAAAAAACATCCAACAACAATTAAATGACAATGCTATGTTTCACTTGAGCAACAAAATTGCATAACCACTCCAACAAGAATTACACAAACAAATTGGGCCTAGATGCCTTGTATGTTGTCTTCAGCTTTCTAGTTGGTGGCCTAACCTTCTTAAACATCAATGAGAATTTGATTTTGGAGTTGTGCAACTGCTTGGTGCTCTCCCTCTTGCAGACCTTGGCAGGGATGGTAGCTGTCTTAATGATCTGGATGCAGTGATGGCGGACTCTGTGGCGAGAAGCCATCTCAGTGTACATCTGCTCAACAACACCATTCAAAGTCCTGCAGCTCATCACATAGTTGCATTGCCTGCCCAATAATACATAGTTGGGTAAGTTACACATGATTAGATTAAACAAAAAAGTCCTGCAGCTCATCACGAAAAAACATAGCTAAATGATGCCAAATATGCTGACTTTGCTGCAACATCAGAGATTTTAATCACATTGATCATCACAGAGAGAGGAGACAGAATAATGCGAAGCAGAAACAATTTTAAAACAGAACTCACTTTAGTTATCGCTTACGGGAAATTGAAACATTAATATGATATTTAGGTTCTTAATTTGTATACCTTGATCTATTTGGTTAACAGTGATCATAATATCAGATGTGGCAGTTGCACCCCTTTTGTGACTCACAATTTTCATGAGCTTGTATACGGTCTCACAGTTCCACCCACTCCCCACAAAAAAAAAAAACAAAACAAAAAAAAAACTCACCTTTGTAGGCTTATGATATGAATAAAGCTAATCTTTTTTAACAATTCTACATGAACAATTTGACAGTAAAATGTGCTTACAAATTGATAAATGCTTTACTGATTGATTCAATTGGTTGATGCAATAATTAACAAAGATTGATAGGCAAACCTGAAATGGGCTGGGGTATATGTACGAAAAAAGACCAGAGTCTTGCTTGTAGTCACTTTGCGGTTTATATAGTCTACCACGGTTTCTAGGGACTTTCGATAAGCAGTGTCAACTTGCATCTCCAACTTCACCTTTGTTCCTTCTTGGAAGTAACAACCCCTGACCAGTTAGATGAAAGTTAAAGTTAAGCAAGAGGCAATATATCTAATGATACTAAATTTAGAGACAATTAGCTAGTTAAGTTAGAACACATAGTTTGCCTCTTGGAGATGAATCGATTGTTAAGTTTGTATCGTAGTTTAACTTTAAGTGAAAACAAAAAAGATTGAAGCTAACACCAGTAACCCTTGAACACATATTTTATCATTTTTGCAACTTAATTGAATGCTCAACACAAAGCAACAAATGCATTATTCCACAATGGCCTTGTTACACGAGCTGTTCATTTTGAGAGATTAAACAGAATGCAAGTGATTATGTTGTAAGTTTGTAGTAGACATATAGAAGAATAAAGAAGATGAGGAATTAATGTACTTATATAAAATGAACTTACCCTCTAATGGTCTTCTCATAATTCCACCAATGCCCAGTGTTAAAAACCAGAATATCTGCATTTCTCCATTTCAATGAGCTCCAATCCACCACATCTAGTTTCAGGGTAAGTCTTACCTTTGGTGATTTAGCAGGAGGTCTGCCCTGCAATACAAGAAATGGAGCCCGATAGTACTCTACCGTGCAGTTATAATCCACGAACTTGAAGACCAAGAACCCGTTGTGCTTCGAAATTGGGCTGCCATTCACTTCATAAATTGAATCCTTATTATTATTATTATTATTATTATTATTATTATTATTATTATTATTATTATTATTATTATTATGGGACAATTACATTTTTTATTACATTTTAAAAAATAATTACAATAATAGTGCACTCGTAAAATATTTACACAATTAATGCATTTAAAGTTTTATTTACAAAATTAGTGCATTCTTATCCCTTTAATTTAGTTGAGTGCTTTAATAGGTTTCAATTCAGCACTTTCTCTCTCATCCCTTCTAAACCCACCATCCATAACTGGCAACAAAGTTTTTCAGAATTTTATCTTCCAAAACATTAAATGCTTTAATATTTCTCTATCTTCTCAACAAACAGATATCAAAAAATCTATTATAATTTTTTTTATTTCATAGTACAGTTGGTAGTCAAACCTTTATACAAATGTAACCAATTCAGTTTTATTAGGTTACCAATTAATTAAAATAAATTTATTATAGATTTTTTTTCATGATGCAGTTGGTAGCGAAATCTTAATACAAAAGTAACCAATTCAGTTTTATTGGGTTACCAATTAATTATAAAAAATCTATTATAGAATTTTTTTTCCTATAGTGCAGTTGGTAGCCAACTTTTAATACAAATGTAATTAACAAAAACTAAAATGGTTACCTTTGTATGAAAGTTTTGGCTACCAACTGCACTGAAATTTCTCCTGGTTATCCATAAAAACTAAAATGGTTACCTTTGTATAAATGTTTGGCTACAAACTGCACTAACATTTATCTTCTTCTCTTTTTAATTTCTGGACTAAATCAACCTTCATCATAATGGAAGTTATGTAAATGCTAATAATGAAAATAAAACATAAAGGAAAACATAAGAAAGAGAAAAAAGAATTAACAGAGAATGGAAATTTGCATAGATTTCTGGATAAAAATAACTTCTACAATAATGAACTAAATATATTCCTCCTCTACAATACTGATAAAATACTAACAACTCCAAAGACTAGGCGTGACGAAGCAACGGTCCATGACGGCTACATCTTCAAGATCTACAAATCTACATCTTCAAGGTGTTAAAGCGGCGGCGAAGGTGAAGGAAGACGATGAAGGGGAGGAAGAAGAAGAAGAAGAAGAAGAAGAAGACTTACAAGATCTACATCTTCAAGGTGTTGAAGCGGCGGCGACGGCGAAGGAGGATGACGAAGGGGAGGAGAGAGGAGGCGATAAGGGAGAGAAAGAGAATGAGCAGATGAGTGTTTTCCCTAAATTAAGGACATTAATATTGAAAATAAATATGGGAAGATTATTATTTTTGTAATTATTTTGGTGATGCACTAATAGTGTAATTACTTATTAAATGTTGTATATTATTATAAAAGACCCTATTATTATTATTGTGACGCCTCCAAAATAGGTCCAATCCACCCAACCTATTCTGAGTCGCCAGATACATGGTACAAAAAATAACTACAACTTTATTACAATAATTGTCGTGCAAAATACAACAACACATATGCTGTGAGTTTTGATACAAATATATACCAACTGTGACTCACATCCCAACCTTGGATAGCACGTCACAATGGCACCTTACATAAAGGTATAGTCAAAAACTGTTTTAGAAATTAGAATCTTTGGGAAGTGCTCAAGGAAACCTTCGTACATGGGAGGTCATGCGTCTAGGTTATAATAGATATCATATGGCCACAGAATTATCCTTGGTTGACCCAATAGACCCCAAAGAAAAACGAAAAGATTACTATCAAATTCTTTCCAATGGTAAGTCTTCTCTTGACATATTATTATCTCAACTGTCTCTAATTGAGAATTATACTTTAAACAAACACCAAGATTATATAGATAGTGCTCGTAGATATACTCAGCAAGTGGATGTTCACAACCCTGTCTTATGATGACACGAGGTTGTATGTCATTAGACATCTTGTATGATAGTGGCAAAACACCCTTCCAACGTTGGGTTCGACTCACCCTATCTGATTCACCAAATATAACTACTAAATGATGTATACAACACACTTTTCTATACTGTTTAGGAAGAACTCCACAGCTAGAGACCACCGTTCTATTCCTTGTTTTAGCTTTCGACCCGACTACACTCTTATTACCTAAAAGGAATTGTGAAGCAAAATGGTGAGCTCAACTAGCCCATTAAAGAATATCATGACTAAAGATAAATAAATTATCAATAGCCTTCAACAGTAATAAATCAGAGATTTAGAACATATGGTAGATGATAAAAATTTTCAACCATAGTTGTAGCGGAACGAGCAATCCATTAGAAGAGTCAAATAGACCATAAAGTCTACTATCTTCTCCACATTAAAAGTCCACCAACAGTGTTTTATCCCTGTAACATCAATCAACAATTTTGGTCCACAATTATATGAATAACTCATAATCATAATTATAATTCTAAATTCCTCTTCTCATCCAGGACGAAGATAATTTTCATCACCTATCTTTACCTGAAACATTAAAGATCATGGTTACACCAAATCACAGTTCCTGTTCATAATCATACTAATAACTTCATCTTTGCACTACGGCCAAATATATTCGTCAACGACTCATCTTTGCACTCTTGACCAAAAATATTCAACAACATGTCATCCGTGCATACACGGGCCAAAGATATTCATCAACAATTCATCTTTGCACTCTGAGCCAAAGATATTCCTCAACATTCATATTTTACTCTGGGCCAAATATATTCATCAATTGATTCATATTTGCACTACATGCCAAATATATTATTATCTCAAAGAAATATATAATCATTTCAGAATTTATATAAACAATAATTATAACCATGTTGATCATTTCACATTTGCACTTAAGCTAAAGATATTCAATTATAAATTCAATGGTCATGATCATACCAGACAACAATTCAACTTTGCACTACTGGCCAAAGAGAACCCATAGTCATGATCATACCAATAATCTACCCATCTTTACACTCAAGTCAAAAAGAAATTAATATCATCATTAGGGTTATAAAAATGTTATAAATGATAACAAAAATAATATAATCAACATATAGATTTACTCTCAAGAGTAATATTCATAACTCAACTATAATTTGGTTAGAAAAAGAAACCAATTTTGTTATAAATAGTAACTCGTGAATAGTAACCCATGAATAGTAATTCGTGAATAGTAACTCATGAATAGTAACTCATGAATAGTAAACCCGACACAAAAAGGTAGAAATTCCACAATAAAATCTATACCAATATTTCGGTATAATGATATTGAAATAACATTTTTTAAAATTATAAACAATTTATTTTAATTGTTTATACTTTACTAAATAATGCATTTAATCATCCTAAAATTCTAAACTCATAAGATTTCATCACCAATAACCAAAACCCTCATCAAAAATCTGCATATACCTCATATAGGATTCTCAAGCCATAAAATCCTATTTTTCAATTTTCTTACTTCACATAACATATTTAATTCATTTACTCATAACTAGTCCATTTTTATAAAAAATATCGAATCAGTACGAACAAATTTTCTTTTTTAAGATTTAGTAGAATATAGTCCCATATTGAACATATATTTTTCTCAGAATTTTTAAAATTCATTTACTATTTTTCATATGGCCAAAACAGCCGAATGTTTAGATATTTATCAAAAATTGTACTTTTATCCAAAAATTCTGAAATTTATAGAGTATACTTCTATCATATACATGTACTCCCAATAAAAATTTCACCAATTTTAGAGTTAACCACAAGGAGTTATAAGCGGTTACTTTTAAAATAGTCTTTTCTCATAAAATTCACAACTCTTAATCTATACATCCAAAAATCGCTATTTTTGGACACAATCAAGAAAACTCATCAAATTATCATTTTAAATTTTTTCAGAATTTTTGAAGGTCAGAAAAATTACGAAACTGAAAAACATAACCCTTACAATCCCTTACCTCAAAAAAAAAGACTTACATTTGGATATCGGATATATTATTTGAAGGAAACTTGCACTGATGAATAGCAACTCACCAAGTATCTAAATACTCACAAAATACACTCGATAATCTAGAGAGAAAAAGAGAGAAAACTTATGAATTCTGATGTGATTTTTAATTCTAACTTAGCCTTCTATTTATAGGAAAATATTAGCACGCCGAAGCAGACTTGACCTGCTACCTGATGGCTTTATCTGCTACTATTTCACCCACCAAAAATCAGCTATCTTCCCCAACAACCAAAAGTGGGGCCCACCCATTTCTAGAATTTTCCACAAAAATTATTTATAAACCTAATTTTCGAATCAGTCACCTCTTAAAATTCATAACAAATCATTCATTCATTTTTAACGGTTCAAAATTTGTTAACATATACTCAACTTATATATGTATAACATATCCAAAAATCACAACGATTCAACGGTCAGATTAAAAATTATAACTCATACAATAAAGCTGTAAGAACACTGATTTGATCTTTTAATACCTCCAATCCGACAAAATACTGATAAAATACCTCAACATTAATTTCTTCTTTTATAACCACATAAATAAATCCATCATTTATATCCGCATCAAATAAATATTTCCTTACCATATAAATCAATAATTAATTATTCACAAATAATATTACAGAATCATAATTTGCGACAACCGCATAGGTTCCCGAAAAGAGGGGGCTTTCCGATAAGGATTTCTCTTCATTGGCGACTGATTAGGTGACCAAACATCTCCTTGAAAGAACTTTCTAGACATTGCCAATAATGTTATCTAATAATATTATTCAAATAATATAAATTATTGATCGATAATGGAGATCTTTCATGCGGTGACAATTATTGAAACAACAATAATATAAAATATCAACGCAAGCAATTATTGATTGATAAAATAAAATATTAAGCGATAATTCTTTGTAACAATTATTGAGTAGTGCCTTCTTACGTAAGAATCAATAATTCAACAATATTGTGCAATCTGTGTATTGCTCTTGTGTGCAACAACGCGTATTACTTTACTTTACCAACCGGGTATTCCAAGCGGTGTTAACTTGAACGCGATTACACGTAGTTATTTATAAAAACTTAATTTTTTATTTTCTTCATCCAAGCGGTTATTACATTATGGGGTCCACAAATGGTTGCGCCGTCGTACAAATATTCTCCGACAGAAAGAATATTCCACGACCAAGCGAATATTCCCCGATAAAAATGATTATTTTATAACCACTTGCGTATTTTGAAAATTTTGCACATTTCACCAATAACCAAAGCATTATATCAAATTAACACCTTATTATTCACAATAATAAATAGAGAAAATTCAATTTTATTCATTAAAAAGTTGGGGTCTTACAACCTCCCCTCCTTATGAAATTTTATCCCCGAAATTTACGTACCTGGTATTGCAAAGAATTGAGAATACCTTGCTTTCATTTCAGATTCCATCTTCCCTGTCATCATGATTTCTCCATTGTTCATCTCATGTATTTTAGATATCATTCTAGAATACAGCTTCAAAACAAGGGTTAATTGAATAAATTAACATATTACATAATATCCTCATATTATAACTGACCAACAAATAAGCTTAGGTAGGACACACTAGCGAAGGATTTAGTCATCTCTCCTCTCCTAGTTCTATTCCCCGATCTCCGCCAGAGATCATATCCCTAAGCTCTGATACCAAATGTGACAACCCCAAAATAGGTCCATTTCACCCAACTTATTCTGAGTCGCCAAATATATGGTACAGAAAACAACTACAACTTTATTACAACAATTATCGTACAAAATACAACAAATATATCTTTGTGAGTTTGGATACAATATATACCAATTGTGACTCGTGTCCCAGTAGTAATGTGACAAATGTCCCATCAGTGGACAACACCTCACAGTGATACCTACATAAAAGTATAGTCAAAAACTGATTTAGAAATTAGAATCTTTGGGAAGTGCTCAAGGAAACCCTCATACATGGGAGGCCATGCTTCCAGGTTATGATAGATATCATATGGCCACATAATTATCCTTGGTTGACCCAATAGACCCCAAAAAAAAATGAGAAGATTACTATCATATTCTTTCCAATGGTGAGTCTTTTCTTGACATATCATTATCTCCACTTCGTCTCTAATTGAGAATTATACTTCAAACAAACACCAAGATCATATAGGTAGTCTTGGCGTAGAGATATACTCGAAGAAGTGGATGTGCACAACCCGTCTTATATGATGACACGAGGTTGTATGTCTTTAGACATCTTGTATGATAGTGGCAAAACACCCTTCCAACGTTGGGTTAGCCTCACCTATTTGATTCATCAAATATAACTACTAAATGATGACCATAGTTCTATTCATCATTACCCCAGCTCGACCCAACTACACTCGTATTACACGAAAGGAATTTTGAAGCAGAAAGGTGTGAGAACGACTAGCTCGAGAAAAAGAATATCACGACTAAAGATAAATAAATTATCAATAGCCTTCAACAATAATAAATCGTAGATTTAGAACATATGGTAGATGATAAAATTTTCAACCATAGTTGCAGGTGAACGAGCAATCCATTAGAAGAGTCGAATAGACCGTAAAAGTCTATTATCTTCTCCACATTAAAAGTCCACCAACAATGTTTTATCCTCGTAACATTAATCAAAAGTTCTTTCACGATTATATGAATAACTTCATAATCATAATTGTAATTCTAAATTCTCTTAGCATCCAAGGGCGAAGATAATTTTCATCACATGTCTTTACGAAACATCAAAGATCATGGTTATACCAAATCCGCAGTTCCTTATAATCATCATCTAACAATTTTATCTTTGCACTTACGACCAAAGATATTCATCAATGAGAACCATCTTGCACTTTCTGGTGCCAAAGATATTCAACAACATGTCATCTTTACACTCTACGGACCAAAGATATTCATCAACAATTCATCTTTTCACTTGGGCCAAAGATATTCCTCAGCAGTTCATATTTGCACTACAGGCCAAATATATTCATCAACAGTTCATATTTGCACTACAGACCAAATATATTCATCACACTACAAAAAAATGAGGCTTCAGCAACAATCGATTTTCATTGCTAAAGGTGCCAAATTTCGTTGCTAAAGGGTTTTGGCAACGACTTTACTGTCGTTGCATCTTTGGTTGCGCAATGAGCGTTGCTAATTGTTCCGCAACGAACATATTTTTTTCGTTGCCAAAAGTAATACATTTTGTAACGAAGTTTGGCTTTCGTATAGAGACATCGATCCTTTAGTAACAAAATGTATTGTTGCAGAATAATTAAAATGTCGTTGCTAAAACCCCCCATTTCGTTGCAAAAGCCTGCTAATTGGCAACGAAATGAACTCTTTTTTTTGCAACGGCCATGCATTTTCGTTGCAATTAACACCATTTTGTAACGACATTTTTCGTTGTAGTAAATTATGAAAATAATTGCCTAAGCTTGCTTTTGTTCATGAATGTAAACTTTTTAGCAACGATTTTCGATTCTTGATTATATTATTTAGCAAGCGACATTATCTTGAATCAACAACGAAAATGTTTGTTGCTGGTTATTTTTCAATAGCAACGAAAGTTATCGATTAGCAACGACATTATATGTTGTCGTTACTTTATGTGCAATGAAAGTTGATATGATTTGCAACTATAAAAAAATATTATCTTTTATTTTAGTATTAGCAACAATATACTCTCCGTTATTAGTTTAATTTTTCGTTGCCAAATATTATATTTTTAATGTCATTAGCAACGAAAATTTGTTGCTAAATGTATAAAAAATTGTTGCTATATTAAAACTTATTCAATGCTTTGGTAACGAATTATATTGTTGCCAAATCAAAATTTGACACTGTGTACCTGGCTGGCTCAATGTCCTCATAGCAAATAATGACAAAAATACATTAAACTAAAATATTATTAACTTGATAAAATCATCCACTACATAATCATTCATTATCTTTACAATTAACTATCTAAAGTTACCACAGTTATTCAATCAAAGTATATATCTACATATATAGAGAGGGTACACTTCACAATTTCGTCCCTTGTCTTAACGTAGCACTGAAATTTGATACCCAATATTGTAAGGCGGGTCGTAGAAGCAGTCTTCCTGCACATTTAAAAATAATAGCTAGTCAGGAAAATGAAGTAAATAGGTCACCATTGGCGCTTAGTGCCAAAATCAATACACAAAGACAATAGAGTTGCTTTCATTGAGTACAATGTCAAAGGCTTGGCTTCTATTTCATAATACTTTAGAATACCACCAATTTCTTGTTCAAAAAACAATAAATATGGTTGGCACATCAATACATAATCACTCTCCAACCTGGTTATAGCACAAGTTAGAACAAGTACTCCACTTTCCATTGCCAAAAATATTTTCCTTCAATGCATTCAATTTAATAAGGAGATGGGTTATCTTCAAAAGCATGCAAAAATACTTGAAAAATGATATCTTGTGAAAAGCATTTATGAGCTGAAGATTGAGATTACATACCATACATGCGAATCATAGTCGTCGTAGCGATTATCACCCATCACAAAAATTGAGTTTTCTGGTACATGCTGCACCACAGTATAAAAACATCAAATTCATAATCAATATTGGTTGGCCAGTAATAGTTCATTCCTATAAAAATCATCTACATTATGCTTCCACTGGTGTTTGCCCTTTTACAACGTACATAGGCTAAAATCCTAGGCCACTTATAATTTAAAAAGTTTTATGTATGCACATTTTTCAAATTTTGAGATAGAATAGGAAAAGAACAAGAAAATAAATGGGGAGTTGGAAGTATAGTGAAACTGCACATACAACTGGTGTCATTTCATATTTAGGTGCTCCGAGAATGAAATCTTCTTCCTTCATGAACACAAGCGTAATAGATTATACAAAAACCATGACTACGTACCAAGACATATTATAGGGTGAAAAAAACGTTGGATAAGAAAGAACATTGTCACATTATACATGTGTTGTCAAAAACTAGCATATATTACAGTTTATATGGTAGAATAAATATTCACCCCAAGATGTGTTTAGCATCAAGCTCAATATTAACCTCAGTTTGGTTCTTCAGAAATAGAAATCTACATTCTAGAAGTGAAGCAAAACTTACCTCCTCCCATTTGGAATTTTCCATTCGAAGGTATACTGATAATATGATACAGCCAGGTCTGACTTAAACTGCTTCTAAGTAGACACTAACTAGAAAATCACATGATGTCTACCAGTAGTACTTAAGAATATGTAACTAACTTTGTAATCTTGAACTAAAATTGGTTCATAATTTAGCCATAAAGCCTCTTACAACTGCTTCTGGTAATACATCAAACAAAAATCATGTTTTATGGCCATAGCCTGTATTTCTAAAATTGCACCATGTTAGCATAAAATTGGCAAATGAGGTTCTTCTAATTTTATCTATCCTAGTCATTAGTCTCAACATTAAAAAACTACAATTAACAAAAGGTAACACTACATGCAGGGAGAAAAAGAAAGAAACAAATGACAAAAAAAATTAGTAGAGCAAGCTAACCTGAAGAATAGCAAATAGTCTGCAAATAGCAACGACTAGCTTTCTAAAGAAAGTATGAAAGTTGGCCTCTAAGAACCTGCATGGATGGATCTAGACCAACTGATTCTCACAGCTAAAGAGTTCAAACTAGTGACATGAAGATATTGAGTTCACCTATCATCCCATCGAGCAAGACGGCAAGCTAGTTGTGCAATAACTCCATGTGTTGTTCTTGGTACATTATTACCACCAGCCAAAAGAAGTTCCTAGATCATAGAAGAACACCAATAATTGGGAATCAAGCATAAGCAGAAACTTAATCATTCTTGAATAATTAACCAACTTATCACTAGAATTGACACAGTAGAAAGAATCCTATTCAGGTACGAACAAACCTGAACTTCTGTGATGCCCAACACATTTATGCTTGAAGCAGATCCTTTCATGTGCATCACAGTTATTAAGAAGTTTTGTGCTTGCCAAGAACGAAGCACAACTGGGATATCATCTTCATCAACATAAGGATCACCAGCTGATTGTCCCAATAGCTCAAACAACAGACCTCCAGCAACCCTAACAGGGACCTGTATGATACATTAAGGTAATCAGCATATCCATCATCTACCATGGCGTGAAGTTTTAAAATCACAATTATATAACAATTCAGGTGTAGAATGTCGAGCAGTTACTGTTGAATGCAACAATAAAACTGGACACAACAATTTCACCAAAGATGATAGAAATGCCAGATTCAACACTAATATATACACATTAATGTGGATATAGTATATCATGTAGAATTATCTTTTGCATCCATATCTAATCTATGTTACAACAAAATTTGAGAAGTGGATATAGTGAATCATGCAGAATTTTCTTTTACATCCATACCTGATCTATGTTACAACAAAATCTGAGAAGCAAGCAATTCTAGACATTACATAACCATGCAAGGACTGAAAAATTCTTAAGCATGGACACTGGCCAAGATGACCGACAACCTGCTCCCTATTATTGCTAATACTTTTTTATATTATCAAGACTACAATGCACCATGACTTCATTAATTTAGGAGGATCATGTAAATATGGAAAAGATCAAAGAAATTAGGCAGGTTTGAACCCTTTCATAAAGTAATCCATTTATAAATGAACTGACCAAAGTATAAACAGAGGCAGGAACCACTATTATAGCAAGTAACATTGGAAATCTGAAAGTTACCTAAGGATTTTATGAGACTGAACTTTAAAAATGAATATCACAAACCTAAGAATATATTGTTTCTTTTGCATCACTAAGCAGGTATATGGGGTCACCATTTAGAAGTTACAAGGAGTGATCCATGATAATTGATAAGTCCCTTAATTATCTGAATTAGCAATTTGACAATATACCTGAAAGCTGTCCATTTATGAAGACATGAAGAGCATGCCCTGTTGACTGAACGATGAGAGTTGGGAGTTCCCCACCACGCAAGAAGGATTCAGATGAACCAATGTCAACACTGTGAGCAGATCAGATTGAACGTGGGAGAAGACATGTTATGCCAGTTGGGTCATTGTGCAAAGCTAAAGAAGTTCGGAGACTTATATAGCCTAATTAAATATGACAACCCAACAATAGAGTCAACAGATGTTTGAGCAGTACTACAATGAGACGAAATATCTAAGATAAATATTTTGTAAAAAATAAGAAGAAGAGATCTGAATGCAGAAATCAGAGATTTCAGTGCTAACTAAAGTAAGATCGGATAAACCATGGACAGGAATAGGTTGTGATCTTGGTTGGGTATCTCCAGTTCCAAGCTGACCATATTCATTATTTCCCCATGCCCATAAGCTTCCATCCTCGAGTAGAGCCAAATTATGAAAAGCCCCAACTGCAATTCAAGACCTTGTACTCTTACGGGGGTGGAAATTTGCTTTTTGTAAAGAAAATTTATATAATATTAACAAACAAGGTGAAGCAACCAAAATTCAACACACAGAACACAACCAAAAATGGGTCAACAGGTAGCAAGGAAAACAACTCTTTTAACAAAAAAAACATTATGATATACACAATCAAATAAATAAGGAGATCAAAATCAGTGGTACCTGGTTTGAAGAAGACGGAGAGACCGAAATCTGTGGCTTTCAACGGCGAGTCCTCAGCTGTACTCAACAATAGAAAATTCTCAGGCTTCAAATCCCGATGCATCACTCTCATCGAATGATAATTATGCACCACCGTCACCATCTGCCGGCACAGCACGGCGGCAGCGTGCTCGGAGTAATGCCCTTTCTCGATGATCCGATCAAAGAGCTCGCCGCCGGCGCAAAGCTCCATAACTAGGTTCAGGGAATGGTTCACGGAGCGGCGCCAGCCTTTCCTCGATTGTTCCAACACTTGTTTGCAGTTGGAATTGAAGCAAAGCTTCGCCGAGAAAGAAGAGGACGCCGATGATGACCGATGAAGGGTCGCCGAAGCCGATGAGACGATGCGTCGATGGCCGTCGGCCGATGAGAGTCGAGAGATTGAGACGAGTTCGAGATCTGGTTTGGCCGTTTGGGATGAGAGATTGAGACTTGAGAGTTCGAGATCTGAGTTTGGGATTTGGGAATTGAGATTTGAGGGTTACGACTTCAGTTCAGAGTCTGGGCTAGTAGAGCAGTAGTGTGTTGGCTGAGTATTATTATTTTAAGTAGGAGTGACTAGACAGTAGACACTAGTCAGCAAGGTTTTGTTCGGTATTCGGTTAAATCGAATAATCCAAAATTAAAACTCGTACAAATTAATCGAAACTCGTAAAAAAATTCGGATATAACCGAAATATTGAAAATAATTAAATTATCAAAAAAAATTGGTTAAATTATTTCGATTCGATTCGATAATTCGGTTATACCCGTTTTTTGCTCAGCCCTAAGATTAGTAGTACTTTATTTATTTTAAGTGATTTGTTCGGTTATTCGGGTAAACTGAATAACCCAAAAATGATACCCGTATAAACCAACCGAAAATCGTATTTAATTTCGGATATAATCGAAATGCTAAAAATAACCAAATTATCAGAAAATTTTGGTTAATTTATTTCGAATCGGTTCGGTAATTCGGTTATATCCATTTTTTGCTCAGTCCTAACTGTTGTGCAACTTTGCAACTTGCAAGGCTTTTTTTTTTAAAAAAAGCTTTAATTTTTTTTAAAAAGATTTTATTTTTAAACGAATATTTTTTAAAAGATAAAAACTTCAACGACCGTCGTTGGGAGTAAAATCTCTCACATTTAATTTGGAAAAAATTATTGAAAGCCATTTGAAATGGCGTTGAATTTTTTGATATTTTTTTTAGCTAAAAATCAGAAAGGCAACCAACGTCACTTTAAAAAATATTTTTTTTAAAAAACGAATTTAAAATAAAATTATTTTAACTTTTTTAAAATAATTTTATTTTTTTAAAGAAATTTGAAAAAAATAAAAATATGATCCAATGCCAAACTAACCGGCATTGTAACTTATTTAAAAAAATTATAAAGCAAATTTTAAAAAAAAAGAGTAAGATGTAACATCACTTTAAGCGGACGTTGGAATCTTTTTTTTTTTTTAATTTCTTTGATCTCAGACTTGTTTACAAACATCAATATTTTTTATATTTATTCTCGATCATCGACGTTGGAAATGGAGTATATAAGACTTCACTATATAAAAATAAAATAAAAATTCTAACGCCAATTAAAGTGACGTTACATCTTACTCTTCTTTTTTACAAATTTATTTTTTTAAATTTATTAAAATAAAATAAGGATAAAATTGATATTACATTAATATGGGTCGAACTAACTTATTAGGAATGACTTATAAGTCATTTTAAATAACTTTATTCTGCATTTTAGTTCATAAAACATAATAAATTTTTTTATCTTTTATGTTTTCTCTTATAACTAATAGTATTATAATTTAATTTTATAATATATTTGGAAAAAAGGTAAAAGGAGAACTAGGAATAGCTAAGGGTATACCATTACTATTCTTCTTTTTTTATGTTTTATTTTAGACTTAAAAATATGTTCATGATTTAAGTTACTCCTAAAATCTAAGAATAAAAGTTCTTATTATTTTATGTAATCTCAAGTTAAATATTTACTTATATTAAATAATTTATTTTTTTACAATAATTTTTGTGTAATATCCTTAGTATTAAATGTCATATTTTTATTATTTATAAATATTTATATAATATCACTAGTCGTGTATAGAAAAATATGCAATTAGATGAGAATTTAAATATGAATAATTTTATCATTTGACGCTTTTTTTTAAATTCGCATAAAATCAATCACCATTTTCATTCTAGGATATGAATATATATATATATATATATATATATATATAAATATTCATAGTTACTTTATATATATTTAGTTTAATATTGAAATTTGTTTAGTATTTTATTTAGTTTGACAATAAATTTTGAAAAAAAGAATATGTATGTGTATATATATACATATCAATAGAATAAATTTAAAAAATATAAGAGACTACAAGTTATAGCGTTAGTTTAGTTAATTAATAAATTAGAATGACTCTCAAATGGTAGATTAATGGCCCAATAACCCATAGGTCTTAGGTTCAAAACCTAGTTGTGATATTTTTCTTCTTATATTATATTTTTTGTGTATTAGATAAATTTTATTATATCATCATATATATATATATATACACATCTTAAATCTTCACATTAAACTAAATATATATAAAGTAACTATGAATATTTATATAACGTAACTATGAATATTTTAATATATATATATATATATATATATATTTATCTCTAAATATTCATATAAATATTTATAAACAAATATTTATTTATAAATTTATAAATATTTCATCTAAACTTTAGATATTAATATTTTTATAAATATTTAGAGATAAATTTATAAATATTTATATGAATATTTGTTTACACACACACACACACACACACACACACACATATATATATATATATATATATATATATATATATAAAAATATTCATAGTTACTATATATATATTTAGTTTAATGTTGAGATTTGTTTAGTATTTTATTTAGTTTGACAAGAAATTTTGAAAAGAATATGTATATATATGTATATGTATATATATATATATATATATATATATATATATACATATCAGTAGAATAAATTTAAAAATATTGGAGACTACAAGTTATGGCGCTAGTTTAGTTAACTAATAAATTAGAATGACTCAATGGTAGTATAATGGTCCAATAACCCATAGGTCTTAGGTTCAAAACCTAGATGTGATATTTTTGCTTCTTATGCTATATATATATATATATATACTCATCTTAAATCTCCACATTAAACTAAATATATAAAGTAAAGATGAATATTTATATACGTAAATATTCATATAAATATTTATGATATTTATGCATGAAATACAAATATATTATCTTATAATAATAACACACTAATTTGTCGTTTTATTCTGTGATATATAAGATCGTTAGTATGGAAAGACCTGTTTGACTTCTTTGTTTTCCCTTTTTTCCACCAACTCTAATTATTATATCAATTCTTCTTTTTTTTTTACAAAATAAAAAAGCCATAGATTTTCGAGAAACAATAGCATTAATTATTCCTTATTTTAAAATGTCCAATATTAAAAAACTAATTAATTAACTTGGCTATTAATTTACGTTATAATCTTCTATATATTGACCATGTATGATCATCGATATGTCATTTAATTATTTAATTACCAATTTTCATCAAAAAAGTGTTCGATCGCCCATTAATTATTTATTTGTAAAAGAAGAAGATAATTGAAAAGAATAACTTATACTATATTCCAAGGCAAAATAATAAATTAAAGAACAAGTAAGATACATATCATAATTTTATAAGTATTTGACATATATAAGTAGAAATTATAGTGTTATTATTTTATTATTATTATTATTATTATTATTGTTATTATTATTTTTATTTTTATTGTTATTGTTATTATTTTTATTGTTATTATTATTATTGTTATTATTATTATTATTATTATTATTATTATTATTATTATTATTATTATTATTATTATTATTATTATTATTATTATATAACTTCCTGAGATTATATTAATGGTATGTAGTGAAGGAGAAGAAAGGAATATATGGGAAAAATCTCATGTTTTAATATAAATATTAATCCTTGCAAGATATTAATAGATAACTTGTGTTGATCCAGCGGTCAAATGACCAAAGTTCCAAATGATAGGTCACATGTTCGAATAAGTTCTGCATTTGGACATAATTTTTAAATACTAAATACGAATATTTTTTAACAATTCTCTGAATACCGAATATGGTCTTACAAAAACACGCTTATTGGGATTATCTTAATTTAAGACAACATTTTAATAGTCGTTGCAAAAAGTTGTATAAAATATGCAACAAAAATAAAATTGTTGCCGATGAATGTGGTCCATATTAAATGACGAAATATAGCAACAAAAAAACTTTTGTTTACTTACGATGAGAGAAATCAAGTGGTTAGAAATTTTGCAGCTAATTTCTAACGAATTTTGTTTTCAAATTTTGCAACGACTTATGAATTTCGTTGCAAAAAGTGAAAGCTTGACCACAATCTGCAAGCGAAAGGACAAGTTTCGTTGCTAAACATACTACTTTATCAACGACTTATAAAGTCGTTGCACGAAAAATCGTTGTTAAAGCTCCATTTTTAGCAACAAAAAAAACTTTCGTTGCCCGCGATGACGGAAATCAAGTGGTAGAAAATTTTGCAATGAATTTCTAACGAACTTTTTTCCGCATGATGAATTTATAGCGAATTTTTGCAACGACTTATGAATTTTTGTTGCAAAAAAAGTGAAATCTCGACACAATCTGAACGAATGACAACTTTCGTTGCTAAACATATACTTTTAGCAACAACTTATAAAAGTCGTTCTTGAAAAATCGTTGCTAAAGGCCCATTTTTTGTAGTGTCAGCAGATTCATATTTGCACTTCTGGGCCAAATATATTAATATCTCAAAGAAATATATAATCATTTGAATTTATATAAACAATAATTATAACTATGTTGATCATTTCACCTTTGCACTTAAGTTAAAGATATTCAATTATAAATTCAATATACCGGTCAACAATTCAACTTTGCACTCTTGGCTAAAGAGAACCCATAGTCATGATCATACCAAAAATCTACCCATCTTTACACTCAAGTCAAAGAGAAATATCATCATTAGGGTTATAAAATGTTATATATAATAGTAAAATCAATATAATCAAAACATCTAGATTTAATCTCAAGAGTAATATTCATAAATCAACTATAATTTGGTTAGAAAAAAGAAACTAATTTTGTCATGAATAGTATCTCGTGAATAGTAACTCCATGAATAGTAACCGTGAATAGTAACTCGTGAATAGTAACTTTGACTAAAAAGCGGTAGAAATTCTACAATAAAATCCATACCAATATTTCGGTATAATAATATTGAAAAAACATTTCTTAAACTTATAAACAATTTATTTTAATTGTTTACACTTTACTAAATAATGCATTTAATCATCCTAAAATTCCAAACTCATAAGATTTCATCACCAATAACCAAAACCCTCATCAAAAATCTGCATATACCTCATATAGGATTCTCAAGCCATAAAATCCTATTTTCCAATTTTCTTACTTCACATAACATATTTAATTCATTTACTCATAACTAGTCCATTTTCATGAAAAATATCGAATCAGTACAAATAAATTTTCTTTTTTGAGATTTAGTAGAATATAGTCCCATATTGAACATATATTTTTCTCAGAATTTTTAAAATTCATTTACTATTTTTCATATGGCCAAAACAACCGAATATTTAGATATTTATCAAAAATTGTACTTTTTTCCAAAAATTCTGAAATTTACAGAGTATACTTCTATCATATACATGTACTCCCAATAAAAATTTCACCAATTTTGGAGTTAACCACAAGGAGTTATAAGCGGTTACTTTTAAAATAGTCTTTTCTCATAAAATTCACAACTCTTAATCTATACATCCAAAAATCGCCATTTTTGGACACAATCAAGAAAACTCATCAAATTATCATTTCAAATTTTTTCAGAATTTTTGAAGGTCAGAAAAATTACGAAACTAAAAAACATAACAACCCTTACGATCCCTTACAATCCCTTACCTCAGCAAGAAAGACTTACATTTGGATATAGGATAATTTTGAAGGAAACTTGCAGCGATGAATAGCAACTCACCAAGTATCTAAATACTCACAAAATACACTCGATAATCTAGAGAGAAAAAAGAGAAAACTTATGAATTACGGTGTGATTTTCAATTCTAACTTAGCCCTCTATTTATAGGAAAATGTTAGACGCTGGCAAAGCAGACTTGACTGCTACACGATGGCTTTACCTGCTACTATTCCACCCACCAAAAATCAGCCATCTTCCCCAACAACCAAAAGTGGGGCCCACCCATTTCTAGAATTTTCCACAAAAATTATTTATAAACCTAATTTCTGAATCAGTCACCTCTTAAAATTCATAAAAAATCATTCGTTCATTTTTAACGGTTCAAAATTTGTGAACATATACTCAACTTATATATGTATAACATATTCAAAAATCACAACGATCCAACAGTCAGATTAAAAATTATAACTCACACAATAAAGCTGTAAGAACACTGATTTGATCTTTTAATACCTCCAATCCGACAAAATACTGATAAAATACCTCAATATTAATTTCTTCTTTTATAACCACATAAATAAATCCATCATTTATATCTGCATCAAATAAATATTTTCTTACCATATAAATCAATAATTAATTATTCTCAAATAATATTACAGAATCACAATTATAACAACTAGGTAGTTCCCAGGAAAGAGGGGGCTTTCCGATAAGGATTTCCCCTTACTGGCGCGTAATTAGGTGACCAAACCTCTCCTTGACAAAACTTTCTAGACATTGCCAATAATGCTATCTAATAATATTATTCAAATAATATGAATTATTGATCTGATAATGGAGATACTGTGCAGTGATAATTATTGAAACAACAATAATATAAAATATCAACGTAAAAATTATTGACTCAATAAAATAAAATATTGAATAGTAATTATTGTAACAATTATTGAGTAGTGCCTTCTTACGTAAGAATCAATAAGTGTGCTACTGTGCAACAACGCATATTACTTTACTTTACCAACCGGGTATTCCAACAGTGTTAACGGTAACGATTACGTCGTTATTTATAAAAACTTAATTTTGTCCTTTTCTTCATCCGACAGTTATTCTGTTATGGGACCCACAAATGGTTGCGCCGTCGTACGAATATTCCCTGACAGAAAGAATATTCCACAACCAAACGAATATTCCCCGACAAAAATGAATATTTTATAACCACTTGCGTATTTTAAAAAATTTGCACATTTCACCCATAACCAAAGCATTATATCAAATTAACACTTTATTATTCACAATAATAAATAGAGAAAATTCAATTTTATTCATTAAAAAGTTGGGGTCTTACAGCATCCCCTCCTTATGAAATTTTGTCCCCAAAATTTACGTACATGGTATTGTAAAGAGTTGAGAATACCTTGCTTTCATTTCAGATTCCATCTTCCCTGTCATCATGATTTCTCCATTGCTCATCTCTCCGTATTTTAGATATCATTCTAGAATCTGACTTCAAAACAAGGGTTAATTGAACAAATTAACATATCACATAATATCCCCATATTATGGTGACCCAACAAATAAGCTTAGGTAGGACACACTAGCGAAGGATTTAGTCATCTGTCCCTCCTAGTTCTATTCCCGATCTGCGCGGAGATCATATCCTAAGCTCGATACCAAATGTGACAACCCCAAAATAGGTCCATTTCACCCAACCTATTACGAGTCGCCAAATATATGGTATGTAGAAAACAACTACAACTTTATTACAACAATTGTCGACAAAATACAACAACACATATCTTTGTGAGTTTGGATACAATATATACCAATTGTGACTCGTGTCCCAATAGTAAAGTGACAAATGTCCCATCGGTGGACAACACCTCACAAATGATACCTACATAAAAGTATAGTCAAAAAGCTGTTTTAGAAATTAGAATCTTTGGGAAGTGTCTTCGAAAACCCTCGTGCATGGGAGGCCGTGCTTCGAGGTTATGATAGATATCATATGGCCACAGAATTATCCTTGATTGACCCAATAGACCCCAAAGAAAAACGAGAAGATTACTATCATATTCTTTTCAATGGTGAGTCTTCTCTTGACATATCATTATCTCCACTGTCTCTAATTGAGAAATTATACTTCAAACAAACGCCAAGATCATATAGGTAGTGCGAGTAGATATACTCAGTAAGTGGATGTGCACAACCCTGTCTTATGATGACACGAGGTTGTATGTCTTTAGACATCTTGTATGATAGTGGCAAAACACCTTTCCAACGTTGGGTTCGCCTCACCCTATTTGATTCATCAAATATAACTACTAAATGATGACCACCGTTCTATTTCCCTGTTACCCTCGCTCGACCCAGCTACACTCGTATTACCTGAAAGAAATTTTAAAACAAAAAGGTGAGCACGACTAGCTCAGTAAAGAATATCATGACTAAAGATAAATAAATTATCAATAGCCTTCAACAGTAATAAATCAGAGATTTAGAACATATGGTAGATGATAAAAATTTTCAACCATAGTTTGCGTGAACGAAGCGATCCATTAGAAGAGTCAAATAGACCATAAAATCTATTATCTTCTCCACATTAAAAGTCCACCAACAATGTTTTATCCCTGTAAAATTAATTAATAGTTCCTTTCCACGATTATATGAATAACTCATAATCATAATTGTAATTCTAAATTCCTCTTCGCATCCAGGACGAAGATAATTTTCATCACATGTCTTTACCTGAAACATCAAAGATCATGGTTATACCAAATCACAGTTCCTGTTTATAATCATACTAACAATTTTATCTTTGCACTACGGCCAAAGATATTCATCAACAGACCATCTTTGCATTATAGACCAAAGATATTCAACAACAGGTCATATTTGCACTACGGGTCAAAGATATTCATCAACAATTCATCTTTTCACTTCAGGCCAAAGATATTCCTCAAGAGTTCATATTTGCACTTCTGGGCCAAATATATTCATCAATGATTCATATTTTTCTACGCGGCCAAATATATTCATCAACAATTCATATTTGCACTACAGGCCAAATATATTAATATCTCAAAGAAATATATAATCATTTCAGAATTTATATAAACAATAATTATAACCATGTTGATCATTTTACCTTTGCACTAAAGCTAAAGATATTCAATTATAAAATCAATGGTCATGATCATACCAGTCAACAATTCAACTTTGCACTACTGGCCAAAGGGAACCCATAGTCACGATCATACCAAAAATCTACCCATCTTTACACTCAAGTCAAAGAGAAATATCATCATTAGGGTTATAAAAATGTTATATATAATAGTAAAATCAATATAATCAAAACATCTAGATTTAATCTCAAGAGTAATATTCATAAATCAACTATAATTTGGTTAGAAAAAGAAACCAATTTTATCATGAATAATAACTCGTGAATAGTAACCCATGAATAGTAACTTCGTGAATAGTAACTCATGAATAGTAACTCGTGAATAGTAACTCATGAATAGTAAACCCGACACAAAAAGGTAGAAATTCCACAATAAAATCTATACCAATATTTCGGTATAATGATATTGAAATAACATTTCTTAAAATTATAAACAATTTATTTTAATTGTTTATACTTTACTAAATAATGCATTTAATCATCCTAAAATTCTAAACTCATAAGATTTCATCACCAATAACCAAAACCCTCATCAAAAATCTGCATATACCTCATATAGGATTCTCAAGCCATAAAATCCTATTTTCCAATTTTCTTACTTCACATAACATATTTAATTCATTTACTCATAACTAGTCCATTTTTATGAAAAATATCGAATCAGTACGAACAAATTTTCTTTTATGAGATTTAGTAGAATATAGTCCCATATTGAACATATATTTTTCTCAGAATTTTTAAAATTCATTTACTATTTTTCATATGCCCAAAACAGCCGAATATTTAGATATTTATCAAAAATTGTACTTTTATCCAAAAATTCCAAAATTTACAGAGTATTCTTCTATCATATACATGTACTCCCAATAAAAATTTCACCAATTTTAGAGTTAACCACAAGGAGTTATAAGCGGTTAGTTTTAAAATAGTCTTTTCTCATAAAATTCACAACTCTTAATCTATACATCCAAAAATCGCCATTTTTGGACACAATCAATAAAACTCATCAAATTCTCATTTCAAATTTTTTCAGAATTTTTGAAGGTTAGAAAAATTACGAAACTGAAAAACATAACAACCCTTAAAATTCCTTACTATCCCTTACCTCAAAAGAACAACACTTCTGACTGGATATCGGATATGACGCTGAAGGAAACTTGTACTGATGAATAGCAACTCACCAAGTACCTAAATACTCACAAAATACACTCGATAATCTAGAGAGAAAAAAAGAGAAAACTTATGAATTCTGGTGTGATTTTCAATTCTAACTTAGCCCTCTATTTATAGGAAAATGTTAGCACGCCGAAGAAGACTTGACCTGCTACCTGATGGCTTTACCTGCTACTATTCCACCCACCAAAAATCAGCCATCTTCCCCAGCAACCAAAAGTGGGGCCCACCCATTTCTATAATTTTCCACAAAAATTATTTATAAACCTAATTTCCGAATCAGTCACCTCTTAAAATTCATAACACATCATTCGTTCATTTTTAACGGTTCAAAATTTGTGAACATATACTCAACTTATATATGTATAACATATCAAAAAATCACAATGATCCAACGGTCAGATTAAAAATTATAACTCACACAATAAAGCTGTAAGAACACTGATTTTATCTTTTAATACCTCCAATCCGACAAAATACTAATAAAATACCTTATCATTAATTTCTTCTTTTATAACCACATAAATAAATCCATCATTTATATCCGCATCAAATAAATATTTCCTTACCATATAAATCAATAATTAATTATTCACAAATAATATTACGAGAATCACAATTATAATGAACGAGCGGTTCTGGGAAAGAGGGGCTTTCCTCCGATAAGGATTTCTCCTTACTGACGTGAAATTAGGTGACTAAAACTCTCCTTGACAGAACTTTCTAGATATTGCCAATAATGTTATCTAATAATATTATTCAAATGATATGTATTATTGATCTGATAATGGAGATACTGTGCAGTGACAATTATTGAAACAACAATAATATAAAATATCAATGCAACAATTATTGATTCAATAAAATAAAATATTGAACAGTAATTACTGTAACAATTATTGAGTAGTGCCTTCTTACGTAAGAATCAATAATTCAACAATCTTGTACAGGTAATACGAGTGTCTTCTTTGCGTAATAACGCTTATTACTTTACTTTACCAACGGGTATTCAGCGATGTTGTTAGCAGTAACGATTACGCCATTATTTATAAAAACTTAATTTTGTCGTTTTCTTCATCCCACGGTTTATTACATTATGGGGCCCACAAATGGATTCTTGTACGTAAATGCGAATATTCCAGAAGCGAAAGAATATTCCACGACCAAACGAATATTCCCCGACAAAAATAAATATTTTATAACCACTTGTGTATTTTGAAAAATTTGCACATTTCACCCATAACCAAAGCATTATATCAAATTAACACCTTATTATTCACAATAATAAATAGAGGAAATTCGATTTTATTCATTAAAAAGTTGGGGTCTTACAATAATTCACAATATTTAACAACCATGTCGCTCCAGAAAGAGGGGCTTTCAGATAAGGATTTCTCCTTATCATGCGGCGCAATTAGGTGACCAAACCTCTCCTTGATGAGAACTTCAAGACATTATCAATATTGCAAATAATAATATGAATAACTTTGCCGTCTCAATTATTGATTTAATAATATATCATATGCGCGGATGATCTTTGTAACAACAATTGAATTAATAATATGAGAGATATGATGCACCAATTCATTGTAACAATAATTGAGTATAAGCTGAGTGACTTCTCACGTAAGCATCAATAATCAATATCGTGTGCTCTTATGCAACCACGCGTATTCATCGTACTTTTACTACGGGTAGTTCAGCAGCTTTTTAACGGTAACACCTCCGCCGTTATTTTTATAGAAAGATAATTTTGTCGTTTTCTAACTACGACAATACTTCCGTTGTGGGGTCCACCAATGATTGTGCCGTCGTACGAATATTCCCCGACCAATCGAATATTATATAACCACTTCCTTACTTTGCAAAATTTGTAAATTTCACCCACAACTATAACAATATTCAAATCCACACCATAATATTCAAAAATATATTTCGAAAAAATTATTCTTTATTCATAAAAGTTGGGGTCTTACAACCTCCCATTCTTATGAAATTTTGTCTTCGAAATTAAGGTACATACCTGGTATGTCGAAGAGATGAGGATACCTTGACTTTATCTCAGATTCTAACTCCCAAGTCATTTCCTCCACATCGTGGTTTCTCCACAAAACTTTGACTTGAGGTATAATCTTGGAGCGTAGAACATGATCCTTCTTATCCAAGATTTTAACAGGTAACTCTTCATACATTAAATATTCCTCTATCTCGTCTGGTTCTAACTCAATAATGTGGTTCAGGTCTTTCACATATTTACGTAACATAGATATGTGAAAAATATTATGAACACGAGACATACTTGGCGGTAAGGTGAGTCTATAGGCCACAGTTCCTACTCACTCGAGAATTAAAAATGGGCCAATGAATAGAGGATTGAGCTTTCCTCTCTTTTCAAATATCGTAACTCCTTTCCATGGAGCAACACGTAACAACACATGATCTCCAATATCGAATTCTACGTCCTTTCGATGAAGATCAACATAACTCTTTTGTCGATCTTGTGAAGTTTTTATACGTTATCGGATCGTTTGAATCTTTTCTATAGTCATGCGTACCAACTCCGGTCCCAACAACGTTGCTTCACCCATTACATCCCAGCATACTGGAGAATGACACTTTCTCCCATACAACGCCTCAAATGGAGCCATGCCAATACTTGCTTGATAACTATTGTTGCAGGAAAACTCCACCAATGGTAAGAACTTGTCCCAACTTCCTTTGAAGTCAAGGACACAGAGTCTTAATATATCTTCAAGAGTTTGAATAGTCCTCTCCATTTGCCTCGTAAAATGCGAGGATGATATCTCGAAGCTAAATCAGAAATCGTGCCCATAGCTTTCTGCAAACTAACCCAAAATCGTGAAGTGAATCTTGGGTCTTGATCAGAAACTATGGATACTGGCATACCATGCAGTCTTAGAATCTTATTTATGTACATACGAGCAAGACGTTCAAGTGTATAAGTTTCTCGTATAGGTAAGAAGTGAGAAGACTTGGTCATTCTATCAACAATGACCCAAATTGCATCTATGCCTTGAGAAACCTTGGGAAGACCAGTAACGAAATCCATGGTAATGTGCTCCCACTTCCATTCTGAAATTCCAAGTGGTTGCAATGGACCTTTTGGTACTTGATGCTCCGCCTTGACTCGTTAACAAGTTAAACACCTTGAGATAAACTCCGCTATCTTTCTCTTTATATTGCTCCACCAAAATGTATGTCGAAGATCATGATACATTTTGGTACTCCCAGGATGGATTGCAAATGGTGTGTTGTGCGCCTCCATCATGATTTTATACTTTAAATTAGGGTCGTTAGGAACACAAAGTCCGGAGTTGACTCGAAGTATTCCTTCTTCATCGATTCTTGCTTCCGGAATAGCACCTTCTTGCACTTTCTTCCTCATACGTATCAGCTCCAGGTCTGTAGCTTGAGCAACTTTAACTTTATCGATTAAAGTCGGTTCTATTCGTATATTCGCCATCATCACATGGGTCCCTGGAGTCTTTAACTCTATCTCCATCCTTTGTAAGTCATACAAAATGGGCATTTGTGTTGACAATATTGCACTCGTACCCGCATATGATCTTCTACTCAATGCGTCAGCTACTACGTTCGCTTTACCAGGATGGTATTGAATGGTATGATCATAATTTTCAACAGTTCAAGCCAACGTCGTTGCCGCATGTTGAGTTCCTTTTGGGTGAAGAAATATTTGAGGCTTTTATGATCCGTATAGATCTCCACCTTCTCTCCATATAGGTAATGCCTCCAAATCTTAAGTGCGAAGACAACAACTGCCAACTCTAGATCATGAGTAGGATAATTCCTCTCATATTCTTTGAGTTTCCGAGAGGCATATGTTATGACTTTCCTATGTTGCATGAGAACACATCCTAAACCTTTGCCCGAAGCATCACTATAGATGATAAATCCCTCTGAGGCAGATGGTATTGTCAGAAAAGGTGCTGAAATGAGTCTTCCCTTGAGTTCTTAAAAACTCTTCTCACATTCCTCGCTCCAATCGAACTTTGTATCTTTTCGAGTCAGCTAAGTTAATGGAGTAGCGATTCGAGAAAATCCTTCCACGAATCTCCGAGAAAGCTACGTACTTCGGTCACTGACTTTGGTTGCTCCCAGCTTTAAATTGCTTCAATCTTCACTGGGTCAGCAGATATTCCATGATTTGATATCACATGCCCAAGGAATGCAACTTCCTCAAGCCAAAACTCACATTTCTTCAACTTGGCATAAAGCTTGTTTTCACGAAGCTTTTGGAGTATCAGCCTCAAGTGTAACTCATGATCTTCACGGCTTTTAGAATATATGAGAATGTCATCAATAAAGACAACCACAAAGTGATCCAAATATTCCTTGAATACTCGGTTCATCATATCCATGAAAGCGGCAGGAGCATTAGTCAATCCAAAAGACATGACCAAGAATTCATAATGCCGTCTGCAGGAGTTTCGAAGCGATCTTTGGAATATCCTCAGTTTTAACCTTCAGCTGATGATATCCAGAACGAAGATTGATCTTTGAAAAGAATTGTGCTCCTTGTAACTGGTCAAACAGTTCATCAATGCGAGGTAATGGATACCTATTCTTGATGGTGACATGGTTCAATTCTCGGTAGTCAATATAAAGTCAAATACTCCCATCTTTTTTCTTCACGAATAGAATAGGAGCACCCCAAGGAGACGTACTAGGACGAATGAAACCAATGTCTAACAATTCCTGCAATTGGGTCTTTAACTCCTGAAGTTCAATAGGAGCCATTCGATATGGGGCTTTGGAAATGGGTTTTGTACCAGGTTCAAGGTTGATACAAAATTTAATTTCACGCTCTGGGGGTAGGCCAGGAAGTTCTTCAGGGAATACATTAGGAAATTTATTAACAATAGAAATATCATTCAAAATTGACGTATTTTTGTTTAAATCCGTGACATGAGCTAAGAAAGCTTAACATCCATTTTTCAATAAATGAATAGCTTTATGGCTTGAAATGACCGTGATTGATTTTAATGGTTTGGTCGCTTGAATTCGCATAATAGGTTGATTAGGAATATGAAAACTAACAACCTTACGAAAATAATCAATTTTGCATGATGAGTAGTTAACCAATCAATCCCTAGAATTACGTCAAACGCAAGTATTTTTAAAGAAATAAGATCGACAGGTAATGTGCGGTTACCGATTTGAATCAAACAAGTTTTATAAATCGTGGATGTAATGAAGGTTTCTCCCAATGGAGTTTCAACCGATAAGTCAAAGTTCAATTTCTCCGGAGTCAAATTTAAACGTTGAGCGCAAGTAGGAGAAATAAAAGAATGGGTAGAGCCGGTATCAAATAAGGTATATACTTCACTAGAGTTTATGATAAGCTTACCCGTGATGACCTCGTTCGGGTTCCTTGCTTTCTGAGAGGTTATAACAAATGCTCTCCCTTGAACTACCGGTTTTGTCTTGTTTGGGACGGACTTTGATGCCTCCCCATCCCAGATGGACTTGACTTCAGTGCACGACAAAATTGGGCTAAGTGACGTTCTCTTCCACAATTGTAGCATGCTTTGGACTGCTGCGTACAGTTTAGACTGATGTGTCCCTCCCCTCCGCATTTGTAACATACGACCGGCGGTCGCTCTCCTTCCTTAACAACAGGTGTTGGTGCTGACGTCCTTCCATCATTATTAAATCTCCTCTTCTAGAAACTCCCACTTTTATTGTCTTGGCCATGATTACCACCGAAGTGGTTACCATTTCGGCATGTTGATTCCTCCACGTTTGTTGTCACCACTTGATGGATCGCTACCTTTGGTGTTTTCATTCATTATCTTATTTGCTTTCTCTTGGTTGCGTTGACCCGTTATCGCGCTCCAATAAGCGAGCCCTATTTACAACATCCGAATACAAAACACGGTTTATGAGAAATAAGATATTGACGTATCTTCGGTTTCAAACTTCTTAAAAACATTCGCGTCATTCTCTCCTCATTATCAACCAAGTGGGACGCAAACCGGGATAACTCGACAAACTTAGCTTCGTACTGCGCCACAGTCATATTGTTCTACTCCAACTTGATGAACTCTACCTTTTTAATGTGATGAATACTTTCGGGAAAGTACTTGTCGTTGAACAATTCTTGGAACTTCTCCCAAGACATCTTCAGTGCGGTAGGTTGAGTACACTTTACCGATTCCCACCAGTAATCTGCCTCTCCTCGCAACATAAAGGTGGCAAAAGGAACCTTTTGCTCCTTAGAGCATCGCAAGACATCAAATATCTTGGTGATCTGTTTTATCCATGCTTCCGCCTTAAGTGGTTTTGGCTCTCCAATAAACTCTGGTGATCCCAGCTCCTTGAACTATTTAGCGGTGACCGTCCGAGAGTTTCCAGTGTTTTCATCTACATTTTGGACAGGAGTTTCTCTTGTTTGATGTTGTACGAATTGCATAAAGCTCCAAAACATTCCGTCGTTCGCCATTTGGTCGGTGTTGTTGTTCACCTGAGGATTATTGTCTTCCTGTTGCACATTATCCTGGGTATTAATCTGTGGTGACTCCACGATCTCATGTGCTTCATTGCTTATCTCAAAATTTTCGGATGCCATTTTCCAATACTGCCACAAAACAAGGGTTAATTAATATATCACATATTATCCCTATACTCTGACCGACCTGTTAAATACCAAATAAACTTAGGTAGGTCATACTAGCGAAGGAATTCCCCGTCTCTCCCCTCCTAGTTCTTGTCTCACATCTCAGCCAGGGATCATATCCCTAAGCTTTGTTACCAACTGTGACACCCCCAAAACAGGTATACATCACCCATCTTGAGTCGCCAGATACAAGGTACTGAATACAAATACAACTTAATTATACAAAAGTCGTGTAAAATACGAAAAAACATAGGTTGTGAGTTTTAATACAAATATTGTTATATACACAATATCCACACTCAATGGAGTCCTCATTACAATTATTATCACACTATTTCACAGAATAGTGAGGACTACTAATGCACCATCTAGGACCATCACTCTGTTCCCCGACTAGTCCCAGCTACGTTCTCATTTCCTGAAGAGAACAGTGAAAAAAAGGGTGAGCTCAACTAGCCCAGTAAGAAATATTATGACTAAGATAATGCAGAATAAATTATCATTAGCCTTCAACAATGTTAAACTGATAGAATATAATAGACAACAAGTTTAACTGCAGTGGATCAAGCAATCCATTAGAAGAGTCAAGTAAGGTATAAAATCTACTATCTTCTATGATTTAAAAAGTTTTTCATCAACTTTATCGCTGAGACTCAGCTTAATAAATAAAATCAAATCATCCCTGCTCCACGGCCAAGGATATTCATGTAATCATCAATGGTCATGACTATACCAAATAATCCCTGGTCATAATCATACCAACAACTGTCCACCAATGAACTACAGGCCAATGAGGACTTTTACCACATCATTCGTCACATTACGGTCATGATTATACCGAATAATCCCTGGTCATAATCATACCAAGTCCATCTATGCACGTAAGCCAAAGATGACTTTCATCACAATATAAGCATGAGGATGATGACAATGACATAATAATTCAATAAAACAAGTTCAAGAATAAATTTTAAAGATTTATAAATTAATTTATCCAGGAACCAATAACGTCCAAATTGTCAACATGATATTGCTTTATAGAGTAAAATTCAAGAATGCTCAGAAGAATATTTCCATGAAAAGATACTAGATGAAGAGCAAATATCAAGGATATTCCACTAATTTCATGGAGTATAGAAGCCAAAGCTTTAACCAACTAAGTATAATAGAATATATGAAACTACAAATGGATTTTCGCCCGCCATGCGGTAATCCACGTAGACAGGTCATTTCCACAATTTAATAAGGAATGAATACGAAGGATCATTCACCATGCATGTGGTAATCCACATGTAGGCGAGTTATTCCAATGAATAATAAAGAATGGAATAATGAAGGATTCACCACGTGCGTGCGATAGATCGCATGCAGAACGAGTTATTCCCAAGCAGAATAATAAATAATGGAACCCAGTCCCAGTAAGCATACATATAGGATATTCCAGCGAGAATAATAAATAATGGAACGGTCCGGTAGCGCACGCACCAGTGATATTCGGCGAATAATAAAGAATGAGAATATTAGAAGAATTTCACCATGTATGCGGTACTTCACATAAGCAAAGTTATTCCAGCAGAATAATAAGAATGTAATTACAAGAATTCACCACGTGCATGCGATAGGCCTTGCAGACGAGTTATTCAAAGCAGAATAATAAAGAATGGAATAATGAAGAATTTCACCATGTATGCGGATACTTGATAAACAAAGTTATTCCAACAGAATAATAAGAATGGAATAACTGAAGTTCTCTTCATGAATACGAAAGAAATAATACTCCTTACGAGTACAACAAATAATATCCCTTACCTTAGAAGAAACTGGATATTGGAGTAGTGAAGTAGTAGACTACTTTTCTTCTTTTTCTCTATAGTTTCTCTCTCTAGAGTTTCAGTGAATTCGTAAGAAATAATAAAGAAATGAGCTTCTATTTATAGGAGAATGGACTGAATAGTAACTAACTCATGAACGGTCCAGATTGATTTACTTTTAAACGGACGGTCCATATTGGTTTACTATTAAAACTTAAAGCAACGGTCCATACTGATTTACTATTAAAACTTTAAACCAGCGATCCATATTGATTTACTATTATAACTTTCCACTAGCGGTCCATATTGATTTACTATTATATCTTCAACCAACGGTCTGAAAAATTAGCACATCTCCTCATGGAATAATATTGTACCCAAAAATGATTTGGACCGAAAAAAAATATATTTTACGGGTGAATAGTACCCAATGAATAGTAACTCATGAATAGTACTCCGACATGAAAAGTGCCCAGAATACCCAATTCAACAATATAACCTCCAGACATCAATTATTATCGAAACAAATGTCGATTTCCACTAACACAAATAATTCTAACACAATGGAACTATAAAATTTATCTTTAATCAACATGAACTTATTCATCATTAATATTTTAATTCACAATATTTAACAACTGGTCGTTCCGTGAAAGAGGGGCTTTCGATAAGGATTTCTCTTTATTGGTAGCATGATTAGGTGACCAAACCTCTCTTTGATAGAACTTCTAGCCATTGTCAATATTACAAATAATAATATGAATAACTTTGTCGTCTCAATTATTGATTTAATAATATATCATATTATGCAGATGATACTGTAACAATAATTGAATCAATAATATGAGAGATATGATGCAACAATTCATCTTGTAGCAATAATTGAGTATAACCGAGTGACTTCTCACGTAAGCATCAATAATCAATCTGGTGTACTACTACGCACGACCACGCGTATTCTTTTACTTTTACTACGAGGGTAGTTCAGCGGTTTTAACGGTAACACCTCATTGTTATTATTATAGAAAGATAATTTTGTTATTTTCTAACTACGACATAATACTTCCGTTGTGGGGTCCACTAATGATTGTCTTGTCGCACGAATATTCCCGAATATTCCCCGACCAATCGAATATTATATAACCACTTGCTTACTTTGCAAAATTTGTAAATATCACCCACAACTATAACATTATATCAAATCCACCGTAATATTCAAAAATATATTTTGAGAAAATTATTTTTATTTCAGGGTAATCTTTGTATATATATATATATATATATATATATATATATATATATATATATATATATATATATATATATATATACATGTTTGACATAGTTTGGGAACTAATGGATATGGAAAATATACATGTTTGACATAGTTTGGGAACTAATGGATATGGAAAGACAACTTCTAAGTTCAAATTTATCACTATATATATAATTTTAATTTGACTCAAGAATGAACAAAAAAGGATAAGTAATGTAAGAGTTATGATACAAACAAAAATAGTGTTTTGTTAAAGTAAAATTAGGAAAACGGGTGTTATAACTCGGCTTGAGATGAATTTTGAATAAAGATATATTTTGACGTATAATAACTTATTTTGACGCAACGAAAAGATTTTCTTAAAATTTAGAATGTTTGAATTTAATTTTGAATTATAAGCTTATTGGAGAAGTTAACAGGAATGTTAAAATATAATTATGGGAAGTAAATTAATAAAAGTGAATATTATTCTGAGGAAGTTATTTTGTTGACAGAAAATATTTTATATTTAATGTTGTAGAAGACTCAGAATTGAGTATGGAAGAGTGAAATATTGAATGTGAATAATGTAGATGATGAACTATGGACGGAGAAAAGTTTCCCTAACTTGTACAAATTGATTATTGTGTGCTAGTTTCCTTAAATTTTTACAGGTTTCCTCACTTTGAGCAATTTCTTTAACTTGAAGTAAGATTGTTATTATTGCAAGTTTTAAACTTACCAAATTTTTTAATAATTGTGTAAGTTTTGGCACTACGTGCATTTGAATTTTTTTTATTAGCTAAACTTATGTTCGTTGTTATGTAATATCAAATTGTTCAATATGTTGATCATGAATATTATTTTAAGAGTGAATGTCATTTGTTTCGGCTACTCTGTTGTCGACTCAACTCTTTTAGTTTTGGCATAATTAAGAGATTTGACAATTTTTGTGGCTATTAACTTTTATAAAAGAGTTCAATTTCTCATGAACATGTACAGAATTAAGAGCAATTATGACTGTTGAATTATGTAGTATGATGTGTTCATGGTCCTCATGACCATGTATAACAATCAAAGCAATTATATTTGTTGAAATCAGATGATGAGTTCATGGTCCTCAAGACCATTGGTAAAAGTTTTTAGTTGACTGTTAAATAATTATTGTCCATATAATGCCGACTTGGAGATTATATAGCCAGGCCATATATTGTCATGGTGATGCCTTAGCTTGTCAGGTTGTTAGGTTGCGCTCAATCAAAGAAATGTTTTTTGAAAAATTAAAGAGTTAATGGTTAACGACCCCTCAGTAATAATCTAAAGAAAAAGGCTATTATATTGAAGTTCTAATACTACTTATTTACTTTGTGTTGTCACACATTTCTGAAGTTTCACATGTTGAAAAGCCTCTTTAACGAGCTATTCATTTTTTCAAAGTATATTTATTCACTGTTAAGTTATTCTGACAAGTCACTGTGTACTACATATAGTAAGGTAACATGTTACATGTCATATTCAGTGTTGTTTCGTTGATCACATATAGTATGATTCAACATAACTCTCTTTCCTTTAAGTCGACCATTCAAGTAACTAAAGTTGATAATCCTTACAATTTAGAAATATTAAATTATTGATTCATGTTTATTCATTAAATTGTTTCATTTAAATTTTATACTTATTGAGCATATTTGATGCTAACTCTTGCCAAACATTAACTTGGTGCAGGTAGAAAATAAGGACCAGAATGGTCAGATTTAAACTATAGAATGGAAGATTAAAATCATATAAAGGTTACAGGTTGGTATCAAGTAAAAAGAATAAGACCTAAGTTGCGATACCGCGATGAAGTATGTGATATAATGTATAAATAGACTAGTTAAATAAAAAAAATATTGATAGATGTTGAGGATGATGATGAATAATGAACACCAAGTCCGTTGTTGCGAGTACTCAAATTTTGGGGGCATTATAGTTTTCTCCTCTGCCGCCGCTGTAAACATTTCTCTCTCTTTCTCCCTCTTTCCTTGCCCCTCTCTCACGTGGCTCTCAAATCTCACCTCCTTCCCGTCGTCTCCCTCAATTTCGGTCCTCCGATCCTCCTTGTCCCCTTTAACAGATCAACGACGTAGTGCACATTGGTGGTGGTGGTGGCATAACGCAGCGGTGGTGCTTCTTTACCCCTTTAACATTGGATAGGATCCATTTTATTTTATTTAATTTTCCATTCCCACTTAAATAACAACCAAAAATTAAATGCTTCATTTTATTTTCTCTAATGAACAATGATCTTGTGGTGGGGTGGTGACATCGCAAATAATAACAAGCAAACAAAAGGGCACCATTTCAAGAATTTACATTTCAATTTGCCTAAAAAATAGGTTAAGTACAATATTAATTTTGTTTGCCCCAGTAATTGAATGTATATACTTCTTACAGTCCAAATTAGAAGCCAATAATGTCCTCTTTGTATTGACTTAAAATGTTAATTAGTTTAAATTTGTTCATTATAGTTATGTTTTGCTTCTTACACAAACACATTAACAAAGTTTGAGCACATATTTGTCAAGTATATCATTTTATAAGATATAGAATAGCAACAATGAAAGTTAAGATCTTGCAAGTAAGATTTATGATAAATAAATCAATGATCAAAATAAATATAGCACTTTATAGTTTAGGATCAATTTGGTTTATATAGTGCTTATCACTCTCAAAGATTTGGCTATATATGAATCAACGTTTTATACACAAAGGACAATTTTCCTTGCAAGAATGATAAGGATAATGCCGACTGCACTAGGAATAAACTGATTATTCAATCTCAAAGAATAAATTGCCTTTATCCGAAAATTATTGGCATCAAATTTACATTCAAAAATAACTCAACGGAAGAAAAGAAACCTGTATGAATTTGTAAAGTCCTCTGATACAAATGTCATCCTTCGAAAAGCTCTACAGTTACATATTTCAAGGAAATTGTAAAATCCTTGACCAGATTTGTACTACATGTTGCCTTCTACCAAAAAATAAAATAAAATACGGTTCAGTATTGCATTTGTCTATTTTTTTTCAATGTCTGTGACCAATACAATAATATATAAAACTTTATTTCATAAAATGAATACGTAAAATACAATGTCCGACTAGATATCCTTCTGAATACGAAGGAATAAAGCGGGAATTGAATAAATCAATAAAAAAATTAAACAATATGGAGTGTCAATATGACTTCCCTTATTTGTTACAATAATCTAGTCATATATACTCTTGTAAAAATGACGGGTATTGTGTTTTTTGTTTGTATAAGAACTTGTTTATATAAGGATTTTAGTCACGAAGCGAAGTGTTGGATTAAGTGGAATTGTTAGCAGATTTCTCGACCATATCCAAGTCACCAGTTGAAATCCCACTCGGTAGCTCCCAATCAAAGCAATGCAACAACTGAGCCAACACAAATTGAATGTTGATCAATCCTAGCTGCATTCCAGGGCACCCTCTTCTACCTGACCCAAATGGTAAGAGCTGGAAATCACGTCCTCGAAGATCTATTTTGCTCCTAGTAAACCTCTCAGGAAGGAATTCTTCAACGTCTTCAGACCACAGGTTAGGATCTCGTCCTAGGGCCCAAGCATTTACGATTACTCGTGATTTCTTAGGTATGTAATACCCGTCGATCACAATATCCTCCCTAGACTCATGAGGACCCAATAATGGTGCAATAGGATGCAGTCTTAAACCTTCTTTAACCACCATATATAGGTATTCTAACTTTGGCAGATCAGTCTCCTCCACCATTCGATCAAGTCCTACAATGCTATTTACTTCCTCTTGACACTTTTCATCACCCTTGGATGCCTTATGAGTTCTGCTAGTATCCATTCGATGGAGGTATATGAAGTATCGATCGCTGCTGTGATAATGTCTACCATGATAGATTTAATACCCGACCTGTCAATTGCTTTAGCTAACTCGTGATGGGTGCTTGTGGAATTTTTCATCAATGATAGCATTTCATCAACAAAGTCGGTATTTTCCTTTTGAAGTCCATTACTTGCGTTTTGTTCATGCTCATCAATAATTAGCTCCAACATTTTGTCAAGTTTCTTGCCGGCTTCCTTAAAGCTTCGAGTCAATCCTATATAGAGGAAATATATATTGAGATCGTGTTTTGTGGTTATTAAAATGTTAAAAATATATATAAACAAAATAAACTTTCTTTTAAAAGTTTGAGATATATATTAATTCGCGAAGAAGGTCAAAGTGAGCCAGGAAAGCGCAAAATCAGAAGATTGAACTTTCAGAGTACCAATGCGAAGCTTTCATTCATAATACCTTGAGATCAAACCTATATCATGCACACGCCCCAAAAGCAACCTATATAAGTCGTATTACTCAATAAGATCGTAGCGCTTGCACTAATATCCACCACCTCACATTTAGCGGCGGCATCCTTAAGCTCCTTCACCAATAACCCAAGCTCCTCCTTTCTCATCCCAACAAAAGAATTAATCTTTGAAGGAGCAAGAAGCTCTTGTACAACAAACTTTCTTACATTGCGCCAGTATGGACCGTCGGTGAAGGTGATGCCCTTATTACCATATGCCATATATTCCGCGGTCTGAAATAATTTTATGAGTCTTTTAGCTGATCGATCACGAGTCAATATACAATTTTGGTCTGAAATTATTTATGACTAGAATTGGAAATAAAAAATTTTGGTTTGTTTATGGATTATAAAATATGATTATGGTTCTTTCTAAGAACTAATTAAAAATATACAATTTGTTTTTAATGAGTTGAATCAGTTGCAACCAAATGATTATGTGTCCAATATAGGTCAACTCATTTTTTAAATTTAAAACTTACGTACTATTATTATGACCAAATGAAGTAAATTACTTAATATATTAATTTTTTATAATATTCGTTCAATTTCTCTTTCTAATTTTTTTGAACATATTTTCTCTCAAAAAATTTCCGACTCCAGGACAATGTGACGCGATCACTTGGTTATATTTCTTAGTTATTAACTTATTACATTTGTCTTTAGCTAAAAAAATAAATAAATAAATTGACAAAACTGAAGGAGCTATAAAGCCAGAAAAAATGAACATGAAGCAACCTACAACTCAAATTTTATGCTATTTTTTCCCAAATCTAAAAGATATGAAGAAGGAAATACAATAGGAAATATAAAAACATATAAAATAAATATAAAATATAAAAGAAATACTTGTAGCAAATTGAAAACAAAGCTAAAATGACAAGAATAGGAACTGAGAAGGTTAAAAAAAGTAGTGGAATAATAACACATGATCAGAGGGTAGCAAAAAAAAAATTCCCAAGGCCTTTTGGCAGACGACTTATAATCCAACTTACACCTAGAATTATATAGAGATCGAAATAGAAAGAGAGAGAATACATAGATTGGTTTTTTTTATTAGTTAGAATGGCAGCTCTCCAAGTTGCCACCCACTTTTAAAGTCGTTTTTAAAGTTTATTTTTCACCAATTAAATCCTTAAAGGGACATTTTTTGACATTTCAGTTCTTTTACCCGATTTGAACCCTACCCATTTTGACCAAATTTTGTTCCACCCGACCTAGTTTAACCCAATGCCAATTTCACCAATTTTTTTTTGAAAAAAAACTAAAAAGTTTTAAATTATTAAAAAAGTAAATGATATTTTGAAAATAATATTTTATTTTAAAATAATAATAATAATTATTATTTTAAATACTCTTAAAAATAATTATTATTTTCAGGAAAAAATATTAGAAGCTTTTATGTTTTTCATAAAATGAGTAAAGTTTCATAAAATAAAGATTCAAAAAAATTAAATAAGAAAATAAAACTTTATTTTCAAAGAAATAGATTTTTTTTCATTTTTTATGTAACACTTTATTTTAGAAGGAAAAAGTTGGTTTTTGTCTTTACCATTATTATATGTATTCTTAATATTAGAGTTTTTAAAACAAAAACTAAAAATAGAAATTAAAATACAAAAAGCATTAAAAGATAAATAAAAAGCTGATTCATTTTTAAAAAAACAAATTAAAAAGTTTTTTAAAAATTATTATTTTCAAGAAAAAATTAGAAAATTTTTATATTTAAAAAATGAGTAAAGTTTTAGAAAATATAGATTAAAAAAAAAATAAAACAACAAAATACAACTTTATTTTTAGTAAAAATAGAAATATTTTTTTAAAAATTTAGTAAATTTCATAAAATATAGATTAAAAAATAAAATTAGAAAACTTTATTTTCATTAAAAATATAATTTTTATATTTTTAAACGATGTATATATTTTCCTAAAATTAATAAAGAATTAGAAATTTTAAACTTGAATTTTTGAATCTATATTTTATGAAACTTCACTCAATTTAGGAAAAATAAAAGTTTCTAATATTTTTTTCTAAAATTAATAACTATTTTTAAATCTTTTAAAATTTTAATTTTATTTTAAAACATAAAAATAAATATTATATTAAAAATAATATTTTATTTTATAATATTAAAATAAATTATTATTTTTGAAAAATATTATTTTATTTTAAAATATTATAATTAATTAATATTTTAAAATATTAAAAAAATTATTATTTTAAAAATAATATTTTATTTTAAATATTTAAAATAATAATTTGAAAATAATTAATTGGTAAAATTGGGTTAGTCAATTATTTGGACATCTTGATTGGATAAAAATTTGGTCTAAATGGGTCGGATTGGGGTCAAATTTGGTAAAAGGAACGAAAATTTCAAAACATATCGTTTTAAGGACCTAATTAGCGAAAAATGAATTTTAGGGAAGACTTTAAAAGTGA
Source organism: Panax quinquefolius (assembly GCA_020205615.1). Taxonomy (NCBI): domain Eukaryota; kingdom Viridiplantae; phylum Streptophyta; class Magnoliopsida; order Apiales; family Araliaceae; genus Panax; species Panax quinquefolius. The sequence goes on from CM035165.1 coordinate 90,198,990, forward strand.
GTGACATAACTTGGAGGGACAAAAGTAACATTCAATCTTTCGATTATGAAGACGGAGACGGAGAAGTCGATGTGTGAGAGGAGAGAATTGGATTCTTTTGATTTTAGTTCGGAACAAATTAAAAAATAGGTTGAAATCAGTTAACTGGTTCGTGTTTGTTTATCTTTTAAGAAATACGGGTCTAAATTTTAACCTACTTAGATAATTTAAAGTACTTATTAACCGATTCATATGGTCCAAGTTAATTTGGATTGGGCTACCAATTTGTAAGCCAAATTGTCAGGCCTATTCAAGACTATATATTTTTTAGATACAATGTGTGAGACCCAAAATTTTATGAAATAAAAGTATTCAATTTTTCTATTTTGGCAAATAGTTAAATTGATAAAAGTTTAAAGTTAAGGGTAATATGTGAATTTTTTTTTTTTGCAAAGTAAGCAAGTTGATATAAAATATTCGTTGTGCTGGGGAATATTCGATTAGTCGGAGAATATTCTTTTTGTCGGGGAATATCCGTACGACGGTACAATCATTGGTGGAACCCACAACGGAATTATTGTCGGATTGAGAAAACAACAAAAATATTTTATTAAAAATAACGGCGGAAGTTTTACCATTAATACTGTTGAACTACTCAGTAGTAAAAAGTACGATGTCTACGCGTGGTTTTATGTAAAATATGCGGTATTGATTATTGATGCTTATGTGATAAGTCACTCAGTTTTGTTTTATAGTATTATTAATTTAATAAAATAGAAAAGCTTTTTATTTTAAAACAGAATACTTTTATAAAGTTATTCTATAAATAGAATATATTATATTCTATTATGCATAGTGTTTTGCATAGTAAAATCTTTTTATATAAAATAGAATACTTTTATAAAGTTATTCATAAATAGAATATATTATATTTTATTATGCATAGTGTTGCATAGTGTTTTGCATAGTAAAATCTTTTTATATAAAACAAAATACTTTTATAAAGTTATTTGTTTTATTAGATTATAAATAGAATATATTATATTTTATTTAAAAGATTTTGCTTTAAATATGGACCGTCCATTTAAAGTAAATCAATCTGGACCGTTCATGAATTTGTTACTATGCAGTCCATTCTTCTATAAATAGAAAAGCTCATTCATTCATTATTTCTTATGAATTCATTTGAAACTCTAGAGAGAGAAACTATAGAGAGAAAGAAGAAAAGTGTTACATTATTTCACTACTTCTATATACTGTGACTCTTCTTTCTAAGGTGAAGACGGTGATGAAAATTATTTTCATTCACAGGTGCGAAGAGGAATTTAGAATCACAATTGTGATTATGAGTTATTCACATGATCGTGGGACGGGAATTGTTGATTTATTTCTGAGGATAAAACATTATTGGTGGACTTTTAACATAGAAGATAATAGACCTTATGGTCTATTTGACTCTTCTAATGGATTGCTTGTTCCGCTGCAACTATGGTTAAAAAGTTTTATCATCTATCATATGTTCTAAATCTCTGATTTATTATTGATGAAAGCTATTGATAATTTAATTATCTTTAGTCATGATATTCTTTACTGGGCTAGTTGTGCTCACCCTTTCTGCTTCACGTACAATTCCTTTCAGGTAATAAGAGTGGTGCCATAAGAATGTTGTCGGGTCGAGCGGGAATAACAGGGGAATAGAATAGTGGTCTCTACCTGTGGAGGTTCTCCCAAAACAATATAGAAAAGTGTGTTGTATTCTATACAACATTTAGTAGTTATATTTGGTAAATCAAATAGGGTGAGGTGAACCCAACTTTGGAAGGGTGTTTTGCCACTATCATATAAGATGTCTAATGACATATAACCTCGTGTTATCATAAGACAGGGTTGTGCAATCCACTTGCTGAGTATATCTATGGGAACTACCTATATGATCTTGGAGTTTATTTGAAATATAATATTCACTTGAAAACAATGGAGATAGTTATATGTCAAGAGAAGACTCACCATTAGAAAGAAGATGATAGTAATCTTCTCATTTTTCTTTCTGGTCTATTAGATTGACAAGGATAATTCTGGCCATATGATATCTATTATAACCTGACGCATGGCCTCCCATAGTAATGAAGGTTTTCTTGAGCACTTCCCAAAGATTTTAATTTCTAAAAGCAGTTTTTGACTATACTTTTATGTAAAGTACCATTGTAAGTTGTGGTGAGGCACCGTAGAGAGTTACATACATTTGTATTAAAACTCATAGTTAATCGTGGTCGTAATTATACATCTGACATTTCAACAATTGTATAAATGAAGTTGTATTTGAATTTTGTACCATGTATCTGCCGACTCAGAATGGGTGATGTATACCTAATTTTGGGGGCGTCACAGTTGGTATCAGAGCTTAGGAATATGGTCGTTGGCGAAAATAAGAGTCTAGAACTAGGAGGGGAGAGACGAGTTATATACTTCGCTAGTGTGTGACTTATTTAAGCTGAAATTGTTTACTTGATCAGTTGATAAATTGTGATATATCAATTAACCTTTGTTTTGAAGATATATTCTAGAATGATATCTGAAATACAGGAGATGAGCAATGGAAAAATCATGATACAGAGGATATAACCGGGAAGGTATAAACCAAAAGAAAGCAAGGTATTCTCATCTCTTGAATATCAGTACGATACGTAAATTTGAGGGCAAAATTTCATAAGGAGGGTGATTGTGAGACCCCGAATTTTATGAAATAAAAGTATTCAATTTTTCTATTTTGGTAAATAGTTAAATTGATAAAAGTTTAAAGTTAAGGGTAATATGTGATTTTTTTTGCAAAGTAAGCAAGTTAATATAAAATATTCGTTGTGTTGGGAATATTCGATTAGTCGGGGAATATTCTTTTTGTCGGGGAATATCCGATGACAGTACAATCATTAGTGGACCCATAATGCGAAATTATTATCGGATCGAGAAAGCGACAAAAATATTTTATTGAAAATAACGGCGGAAGTTTTACCATTATCTTGTTGAACTACTCGGTGGTAAAAGAAACGATTAAATACGCTGCGTAGTGCGTAGTAGCACAAAGATATTGATTATTGATGCTTATGTGATAAGTCACTCGGTTTTGTTTTATTGGTATTATTAATGTAATAAAAGCAGAAAAGCTTTTTATATAAAAGCAGAATACTTTTATAAAGTTATTCTATAAATAGAATATATTATATTCTATTATGCATAGTGTTTTGCATAGTAAAATCTTTTTATATAAAACAGAATACTTTTATAAAGTTATTCTATAAATAGAATATATTATATTTTATTATTCATAGTGTTGCATAGTATCTACATAGTATTTTGCATAGTAAAATCTTTTTATATAAAACAAAATACTTTTATAAAGTTATTCGTTTTATTAGATTATAAATAGAATATATTATGTTTTATTTAATAGATTTTACTTTAAATATGGACTGTCCGTTTAAAGTAAATCAATCTGGACCGTTCATGAATTTGTTACTATGCAGTCCATTCTTCTATAAATAGAAGCTCATTCATTCATTATTTCTTACGAATTCACTAAAACTCTAGAGAGAGAAACTATAGAGAGAAAGAAGAAAAGTGTTCTCTTACTTCACTACTTCTATATCCAGTACTCTTCTTTCTAAGGTGAAGACATGTGATGAAAATTATCTTCGTCCTGGGTGCGAAGAGGAATTTAGAATCACAATTGTGATTATGAGTTATTCACATGATCGTGGACGGGAATTGTTGATTTATTTTACAGGGATAAAACATTATTGGTGGACTTTTAACATAGAGAAGATAATAGACCTTATGGTCTATTTGACTCTTCTAATGGACTGCTCGTTCCGCTGCAACTATGGTTGAAAAGTTTTATCATTTATCATATGTTCTAAATCTCTGATTTATTATTGATGAAAGCTATTGATAATTTAATTATCTTTAGTCATTATATTCTTTATTGGGCTAGTTGTGCTCACCCTTTCTGCTTCACGTACAATTCCTTTCAGGTAATAAGTGTGTTGCCGTAAGAATGTTGCCGAGTCGGCGGAGAATAACAGGGAATAGAATGTGGTCTCTCTATAATGGAGGTTCTCCCTAAACAGTATAGAAAAGTGTGTTGTATTCTATACAATATTTAGTAGTTATATTTGGTGAATCAAATAGGGTGAGGTGAACCTAACTTTGGAAGGGTGTTTTGCCACTATCATACAAGATGTCTAATGACATATAACCTCGTGTTATCATAAGACATGGTTATGCGCATCCATTTCTTTGAGTATATCTACTGGGCACTACTATATGATCTTGGAGTTTATTTGAAATATAATATTCACTTGAAAGCAGTGGAGATAGTTATATGTCAAGAGAAGACTCACCATTGGAAAGAAGATGATAGTAATCTTCTCGTTTTTTTCTTTGGGGTCTATTCAATCAACCAAGGATAATTTTGTGGCCATATGATATCTATTATAACCTTGACGCATGGCCTCCCATGCACGAAGGTTTCCTTGAGCACTTCCCAAAGATTTTAATTTCTAAAAGCAGTTTTTCACTATACTTTTATGTAAAGTACCATTGTAAGGTTGTGAATGCAGGCACCATGAGAGTTACATACATTTGTATTAAAACTCATAGTTAAGCGTGGTCGTATTCTATACTGATGTATTTCAACAGATTGTATAAATAAAGTAGTATTTGAATTTTGTACCATGTATGTCGGCGACTCAGAATGGGTGATGTATACCTAATTTTGGGGGCATCACGGTTGGTATCGAGCTTAGGGATATGGTCATTTGGCGGAGATAAGAGTCTAGAACTAGGAGGAGAGACGAGTTATATACTTCGCTAGTGTGTGACTTACCTAATTTGAAATTGTTTACTTGATAAGTTGATAAATTGTGATATGTTAATTAACCTTTATTTTGAAGATATATTCTAGAATGATATCCGAAATGGGAGATGAGCAATGGAAAAATCATGATCTGAGAGGATATAGCCGGAAGGTACAATCCAAAAGAAAGCAAGGTATTCTCATCTCTTGAATATCAGTGCGTCACGTAAATTTCGAGGGCTTAAATTTCATAAGGAGGGGTGATTGTGAGACCCCAATTTTATGAAATAAAAGTATTCAATTTTTCTATTTTGGTAAATAGTTAAATTGATAAAAGTTTAAAGTTTAGAGGCGATATGTGGAAATTTTTATTTTGCAAAGTAAGCAAGTTGATATAAAATATTAGATTTGTGTTTGGGAATATTCGATTAGTGGGAATATTCTTTTTTGTGGGAATATCCAAATTTGACAGACAATCATTAGTGGACCCCTACAACGGAATTATTATCGGATTGAAAAACGACAAAAATATCTTATTGAAAATAACGGTGGAAGTTTTACCATTAATTACATTGAACTACTCGATAGTAAAAACAAAGAATCTGGCGTGGTTGCATAAGTAGACTACAAGTATTGATTATTGATGCTTATGTGATAAGTCACCGGTTTTTGTTTTATTGGTATTATTAATGTAATAAAACGAAAAGCTTTTATAAAAGCAGAATACTTTTATAAAGTTATTCTATAAATAGAATATATTATATTCTATTATGCATAGTATTTTGCATAGTAAAATCTTTTATATAAAATAGAATACTTTTATAAAGTTATTCTATAAATAGAATATATTATATTTTATTATGCATAGTGTTGCATAGTGTTTTGCATAGTAAAATCTTTTATATAAAAGCAGAATACTTTTATAAAGTTATTTGTTTTATTAGATTATAAATAGAATATAATATATTTTATTTAAAAGATTTTGCTTTAAATATGGATAAAATCCATTTAAAGTAAATCAATACGGACCGTTCATGAATTAGTTACTATGCAGTCCATTCTTCTATAAATAGAAGCTCATTCATTCATTATTTCTTATGAATTCACTGAAACTCTAGAGAGAGAAACTATAGAGAGAAAGAAGAAAAGTGTTCTGTTACTTCACTACTTCTATATACAATACTCTTCTTTCTAAGGTGAAGACAGGTGATGAAAATTATTTTCGTCCTGGGTGCGAAGAGGAATTTAGAATCACAATTGTGATTATGAGTTATTCACATGATCGTGGGACGGAATTGTTGATTTATTTTACTGAGGATAAAACATTATTGGTGGACTTTTAACATAGAAGATAATAGACCTTATGGTCATTTGACTCTTCTAATGGATTGCTCGTTAAGTTCTTAACTATGGTTAAAAAGTTTTATCATCTATCATATGTTCTAAATCTCTGATTTATTATTGATGAAAGCTATTGATAATTTAATTATCTTTAGTCATGATATTCTTTACTGGGCTAGTTGTGCTCACCCTTTCTGCTTCATGTACAATTCCTTTCAGGTAATAAGAGTGTTTAGTAAGAATGTTGTTTCGTCGGCCCGGGAATAATAGGGAATAGAACAATGGTCTCTAGCTATGGAGGTTCTCCCTAAACAGTATAGAAACGTGTGTTGTATTCTATACAACATTTAGTAGTTATATTTGGTGAATCAAATAGGGTGAGGTGAACCCAACTTTGGAAGGGTGTTTTGCCAATATCATACAAGATGTCTAATGACATATAACCTCGTGTTATCATAAGGCAGGGTTGTGCGCATCCACTTGCTGAGTATATCTACGGGCACTACCTATATGATCTTGGAGTTTATTTGAAATATAATATTCACTTGGAAACAGTGGAGATAATTATATGTCAAGAGAAGACTCACCATTGGAAAGAAGATGATAGTAATCTTCTCGTTTTTCTTTGGGGTCTATTGGGTCAACCAAGGATAATTCTGTGGCCATATGATATCTATTATAACCTAGAAGCATCCTCCCATGTACGAATGTTTCCTTGAGCACTTCCCAAAGATTTTAATTTCTAAAATAGTTTTTGACTATACTTTTATGTAAAGTGCCATTGTAAGGTTGTGGTCGAGGCACCATGAGAGTTACATACATTTGTATTAAAACTCATAGTTAACTGTGGTTATATTCTATACGACAGCTCAACAGTTGTATAAATGACGTTGTTTTTGAATTTTGTACCATGTATCTGGCGACTCAGAATGGGTGATGTATACCGAATTTTGGGGGCGTCACAGTTGGTATCAGAGCTTAGGGATATAATTAAGTAGCAGAGATAAGAGTCTAGAACTAGGAGGAGAGACGAGTTATATACTTCAGCAAGTGTGTGACTTACCTAAGTGAAATTGTTTACTTGATAAGTTGACAAATTGTGATATGTCAATTAACCTTTGTTTTGAAGATATATTCTAGAATGATATACGAAATACGGGAGATGAGCAATGGAAAATCATGATCTGAGAGGATATAACAGGAAGGTACAATCCAAAAAAGAAAGCAAGGTATTCTCATCTCTTGAATATCAGTGCACGACGTAAATTTCGAGGGTGAAATTTCATAAGGAGGGTGATTGTGAGACCCCGAATTTTATGAAATAAAAGTATTCATTTTTTCTATTTTGGTAAATAGTTAAATTGATAAAAGTTTAAAGTTAAGGGTAATATGTGAATTTTTTTTTGCAAAGTAAGCAAGTTGATATAAAATATTCGTTGTGTCGGGAATATTCGATTAATCGGGGAATATTCTTTTTGTTGGGAATATCAAATGCACGACGGTACAATCATTGGTGGACCTTAATAACGGAATTATTGTCGGATTGAGAAAGCGACAAAAATATTTTATTGAAAATAACAATGGAAGTTTTACCATTAATCTTGTTGAACTACTAGTAGTAAAAAAAAGAATCTGGCATTAGTTAAGTAGTAGCACTGCAGTATTGGTATTATTAATGTAATAAAAACAGAAAAGCTTTTATATAAAAAATGAATACTTTTATGAAGTTATTTTATAAATAGAATATATTATATTCTATTATGCATAGTATTTTGCATAGTAAAATCTTTTTATATAAAATGAATACTTTTTATAAAGTAATTTATAAATAGAATATATTATATTTTATTATGCATAGTATTGCAAAGTGCATGCATAGTGTTTTGCATAGTAAAATCTTTTTATATAAAACAGAATACTTTTATAAAGTTATTCGTTTTATTAGATTATAAATAGAATATATTATATTTTATTTAAAAGATTTTTCTTTAAATATGGAATGATTCATTTAAAGTAAATCAACTGGATAGTTCATGAATTAGTTACTTATGCGGTCCATTCTTCTATAAATAGAAGCTCATTCATTCATTATTTCTTACGAATTCACTGAAACTCTAGAGAGAGAAACTATAGAGAAAAAAAAGAAAAGTGTTCTGCTACTTCACTACTTCTATATCCAGTACTCTTCTTTCTAAGGTGAAGACAGGTGATGAAAATTATCTTCGTCCTTGGTGCGAAGAGGAATTTAGAATCACAATTGTGATCATGAGTTATTCACATGATCGTGGACGGGAATTGTTGATTTATTTTATAGGAATAAAACATTATTGGTAGACTTTTAACATAGAGAAGATAATAGACCTTATGGTCTATTTGACTCTTCTAATGGATTGTTCGTTCCGCTGCAACTATGGTTGAAAAGTTTTATCATCTATCATATGTTCTAAATCTCTGATTTATTATTGATGAAAGCTATTGATAATTTAATTATCTTTAGTCATGATATTCTTTACCGGGCTAGTTGTGCTCACCCTTTCCGCTTCACGTACAATTCCTTTTAGGTAATAAGAGTGTTGCCATAAGAATATTCACACAAATCGAGCGGGAATAACAGGAATAGAACAGTGGTCTCTAGTCGTGGATGGGTTCTCCTAAACAAGATTGAAAAGTGTGTTGTATTCTATACAACATTTAGTAGTTATATTTGGTGAATCAAATAGGGTGAGGTGAACCCAACTATGGAAGGGTGTTTTGCCACTATCATACAAGATGTCTAATGACATACAATCTCGTGTTATCATAAGATAGGGTTGTACGCATCCATTTGCTGAGTATATCTACGGACACTACCTATATGATCTTGGAGTTTATTTGAAATATAATATTCACTTGGAAATAGTGGAGATAGTTATATGTCAAGAGAAGACTCACCATTTGAAAGAAGATGATAGTAATCTTCTCGTTTTTCTTTGGGGTCTATTGGGTCAACCAAGGATAATTCTATGGCCATACGATATCTATTATAACCTAGACGCATGGCCTCCCATGTACGAAGGTTTCCTTGAGCACTTCCCAAAGATTTTAATTTCTAAAACAGTTTTTGACTATACTTTTATGTAAAGTACCATTGTAAGGTTGTGGTCGAGGCACCATGAGAGTTACATATATTTGTATTAAAACTCATAGTTAACTGTGGTCGTATTCTATACGACAGCTCAACAGTTGTATAAATGAAGTTGTATTTGAATTTTGTACCATGTATCTGGCGACTCAGAATGGGTGATGTATACCTAATTTTGGGGGCGTCACACAATGAAAAAATTAAACTCTTCGTATCCCATGAAATATAAAAAATAATTGTCCGTGTGTGTGTATATATCTATATATATACGCATACATGTTTGACATAGTTTGGGAACTAATGAATATGGAAAGACAACTTCTAAGTTCAAATTTATCAATATATATAATTTTAATATGACTCAAGAATGAACAAAAAGGGATAAGTAACGAAAGAGTTATGATACAAACAAAAATAGTGTTTTGCTAAAGTAAAATTAGGAAAACGAGTGTTATAACTCGGCTTTAGATGAATTTTGAATATATATATATATATATATATATATATATATATATATTGACGATAATAAATTATTTTGTCGTGAATGTAATAGATTTTCATAAATTAGAATGTTTGAATTTAATTTTGAATTATAAGATTATTGGAGAAGTTAATGTGAATGTTAAAATATAATTATGGGAAGTAAATTAATAAAAGTAAATATTATTCCGAGGAAGTTATTTTGTTGACAGAAAATATTTTATATTTAATGTTGTAGAAGAATCAGAATTGAGTATGGAAGAAAGAATTATTGACTGTGAATAATGTAGATGATGAACTATGGGCCGAGACAAGTTTCCCCAACTTGTACAAATTGATTATTGTGTGCTAGTTTCCTTAAATTTTTGCAAGTTTCCTCACTTTGAGCAATTTCTTTAACTTGTAGTAAGATTGTTATTATTGAAAGTTCTAAACTTACGAAAATAATTGTGCAAGTTTCGGCACTACGTGCATTTGATTTTTTTTATTAGCTAAACTTATGTTCGTAGTTATGTAATATCAAACTATTCAATATGTTGATCATGAATATTATTTAAGAGTGAATGTCATTTGTTTCGGCTACTCTGTTGTGAAAGTAGTTAAGACTGAGGAAGAACAACCTAGCTCATAATATAAGGCCACATTTATGGAAAGTTTTTAAGTCTATATGACTATTAACCACTTATGGAGTCAACGATTTATATAACTGTGGGGACTTTTGGGCCATATAGTGTCGACTTAACTCTTTTAGTTTTGGCATAATTAAAAGATTTGACAATTTTTGTGGCTATTAACTTTTATAAAAGAGTTCAATTTCTCATGACCATGTATAGAATTAAGAGCAATTATGACTGTTGAATTATGTATGATGTGTTCATGGTCCTCATGACCATGTATAACAATCAAAGCAATTATGACTGTTGAAATCAGTATGATGAGTTCATGGTCCTCAAGACCATTGGTAAAAGTTTTTAGTTGACTGTTAAATAATTATTGTCCATATAATGCCGACTTGGAGATTATATAGCCAGGCCATATAGCTTTAGCTTGTCAGGTTGTTAGGTTGCGCTCAATCAGAGAAATGTTTTTAAAAAAATTAAAGAGTTAATGGTTAACGACCCCTCAGTAATAATCTAAAGAAAAAGGCTATGATATTGAAGTTCTAATACTACTTATTTACTTTGTGTTGTCACACATTTCGAAGTTTCACATGTTGAAAAGCCTCTTTAAGGAGCTATTCATTTTTTCAAAGTAAATTTATTCACTGTTAAGTTATTCTGACAAGTCACTGTGTACTACATATAGTAAGGTAACATGTTACAGGTCATATTCGGTGTTGTTATGTTGATCACATATAGTACAATTCAACATAACTCTCTTTCCTTTAAGTCGACCATTCAAGTAACTAAAGTTGATAATCCTTACAATTTAGAAATATTAAATTATTGATTTATGTTTATTCATTAAATAGTTTCATTTCAATTTTATACTTATTGAGCATATTTGATGCTAACTCTTGCCAAACATTAACTTGGTGCATGTAGAAAATAATGATAGGACCGAATGGTCGATTTAAACTATAGAATGGAAGATTAAAATCATATAAAGGTTCTGAGTTGGTATCGAGGTAAAAAAAATAAGACCTAAGTTACGATCTAGCGATGAAGTATGTGATATAATGTATAAATAGACTAGTTAAATAAAAAAATATTGATAGATGTTGAGGATGATGATGAATAGTGAACACCAAGTACCATTGTAGAAATGAAAATCGTAAAACCCCAACTTTTTGAATAAAGATGAATTTTCTATAAATATTATTTTGAATATTATGGAGTGAAATTGATATAATGTTATAGTTTTGGGTAATATTTATAAATTTTGCAAAGTACGCAAGTTGTTATATAATATTCGATTGGTTGGGAATATTCGTTTTAACGAGGGAATATTAAATGCAATGGCACAATCATTGGTGGATCCCATTAACGGAATTATTGCCGGATTGAGAAAGCGATAAAAATACTTCTTTACTGAAAATAACGGCGGAAGTTTTACCGTTAAGCTGTTGAAACACCCGGTGTTAAAAGTACAATAATATGCATGGTCAGATAGTAGCAAAACCAGTATTAATTATTGATTCTTACGTGATAAGTCACTCGGTTTTGTTGGTATTATTAATGTAATAATACATAAAATCTTTTATATATAAAATGAATACTTTTATAAAGTTATTCTATAAATAGAATATATTATATTCTATTATGCATGAGTGTCTGCTGATAGTGTTTTGTATAGTAAAATCTTTTTATATAAAATGTAATACTTTTATAAAGTTATCTATTTTATTAGACAATAATTAGAATATATTATATTTTATTATGCATAGTATTTGCATAGTGCTGCGTAGTGTTTGCATAATAAAATCTTTTATAAAGTTATTCGTTTTATTAGATTATAAATAGAATATATTATATTTTATTTAAAAGATTTTGCTTTAAATATGAATAGTCAGATTAAAGTAAATCAATCTGGACCGTTCATGAGTTAGTTACTATGCAGTCCATTTTTCTATAAATAGAAGCTCATTCCTTCATTATTTTCTTACGAATTCACTGAAACTCTAGAGAGATAAACTATAGAGAGAAAGAAGAAAGTATTCTCGCTACTTCACTACTTATATATCCAACTCTTCTTCTTCTTAAGGTAGGAAATATTATTTGTTGTACTCGTAAGGGGTGTTATTCTTTTGTATTCATGAAGAGAACTTATGTTATTCCATTCTTTATTATTCTGTTAGAATAACCTGTATACGCGGGCTACCCTATATACTTGGTGACATTCTTCTATTATTCCGTCTTTATTATTCTGTTGGAATAACACGTATATATACGGGCTACCCTATATACTTGGTGACATTTTTCTATTATTCCGTCTTTATTATTCTGTTGGAATATCCTATCTGTGCGTTTTACGCCGGACCTGGTTCCGTCTTTATTATTATTTTGTTGGAATATCCTGTTTGTGCATTTTACGCCGGACCTGATTCCGTCCTTATTAGTATTCTGTTGGAATAACCTGTCTATGCGAAGTACCGCATGCATGGTGATTTCTGTTGTTATTCCATTCTTTATTATTCTGTTGGAACATCCTGTCGGTGCGAATTTACTTTGACACCGCGCTCGTTATTTAGTATTACATTGGAATAACACATGCATGCGTTTTCTTGGGACCGATTAAATTCCTTATTAGTATTCATTGGAATAACTTTTATACATCAAGTACCGCATGCATGGTGATTTGTTGTTATTCCATTCTTTATTATTACATTTGGAACATCCCGCTTGCATTAAATTTACTTTGACCTAGCTCGTTATTTAGTATTACATTGGAATAACTCGCGTCATGCAAAGTACCGCATGCATGGTGATTTCTTTTGTTATTCCATTCTTTATTTTTCTCAGTTGATTAAAACTTTGACTTCTATACTCCATGAAATTAGTGGAATATCCTTGATATTTGCGCTTCATCCAGATCTTTTCATGGAAGTATTCTTCTGAGCATTCTTGAATTTTACTCTACAAAGCAAGATATCATGTTGACAATTTGGACGTTATTGGTTCTTGGACAAATTAATTCTTGAACTTATTTTATTAAATTCTTATATCATTGTCATCGTCCTCATATTTATATTTTTTGAAAGTCATCTCATATCTCGTAGTGCATAGATGGACTTGGTATGATTATGACGAGGATTATTCGGTGAAATCATAATCGTAATGTTATAAATCTTTGTGGTAAAAGTCCTCATTGGCTGTAGTGCATTGATGGACGATTGTTGGTATGATCATGACCATTAATGAATACACAAATATTCTTGGCCCGTAGTGCATGGATAATTATGGTCATTGATACTAAAGAATATCCTTGGCCAGTAGTCTTGAGGGGTGATTCGATGATGTGGATTATTTATTGTTTGAGTCTCAAATGATAAAAGTCATGAAAAACCTTTTAAATCATAGAAAATAGTAGATTTTATTCTTTACTTGACTCTTCTAATGGATTGCTTGTTCGCTGCAGTTAAACTTGATGTTTGTTATATTTTATCAGTTTAACACTGTTGAAGGCTAATGATAATTTATTACGCATTATCTTAGTCATAATATTTCTTCTTGGGCTAGTTGAGCTCACCCTTTTTTTCACCGTTTCTCTTGTGAAATGAGAAATATATTTGGACGAGTCGGGGAATGGAGTGATGGTCCTAGATGGTGCATTAGTAGTCCTCACTATTCTGTGAAATAGTGTGATAATAATTGTAATGAGGACTCTTTTTGAGTTTGTATACTCTTTAGTAGACAATATTTGTATTCAAACTCACAGTTTATGTTTTGTCTTATTGTACACGACAGTTGTATTATTAAGTTGTATTTGAATTCTGTACCATGTATCTGGCGACTCAAGATGAGTTATGTATATCTAATTTTGAGGGCGTCACAAGTACTCAGATTTTGGGGGCATTATAGTTTTCTCATCTGCCGCCGCTGTAAACATTTCTCTCTCCTTCCTCGTTCCTCCCTCACGTGGCTCTCAAATCTCACCTCCTTTCTGTCGTCTCCCTCAATTTCGGTCATCCGATCCTCCTCGTCCCCTTTAACAGATCAACGGCGTAGTGCGCATTGGTGGTGGTGGTGGCATAACGCAGCGGTGGTGCTTCTTTACCCCTTTAACATTGGATAGGATCCATTTTATTTTATTTAATTTTCCATTCCCACTTAAATAACAACCAAAAATTAAATGCTTCATTTTATTTTCTCTAATGAACAGTACTGTGGTGGGGGGTGGTGACACTGCAAATAATAATAAGCAAACAAAGGGGCTCCATTTCAGTAAGTTACATTTCAATATGCCTAAAAAATAGGTTAAGTACAATATTAATTTTGTTTGCCCTAGTAATTGAATGTATATACTTCTTACGGTCCAAATTAGAAGCCAATAATGTCCTCTTTGTATTGCCTTAAAATGTTAATTAGTTTAAATTTTATTTATTATAATTATGTTTTGCTTCTTACACAAACACATTAACAAAGTTTGAGCACATATATGTCAAGTATATCATTTTATAAGATATAGAATAACAACAATGAAAGTTAAGATCTTGGAAGTAAGATTTATGATAAATAAACCAATGATCAAAATAAATATAGCACTTTATAGTTTAGGATCAATTTGGTTTATATAGTGCTTATCACTCTCAAAGATTTGGCTATATATGATTCAACGTTTTATACGCAAAGGACAATTTTCCTTGCAAGAATGATAAGGATAATGCCGACTGCACTAAGAATAAAATGATTATTCAATCTCAAAGAATAAATTGCCTTTATCCGAAAATTATTGGCATCAAATTTACATTCAAAAATAACTCAACGGAAGAAGAGAAACCTGTATGAATTTGTAAAGTCCTCTGATACAAATGTCATCCTTCGAAAAGCTCTATAGTTACATATTTCAAGGAAATTGTAAAATCCTTGACCATATTTGTACTACATGTTGCCTTCTACCAAAAAATAAAATAAAATACGGTTCAGTATTGCATTTGTCTATAAAATGAATACGTAAAATACAATGTCCGACTAGATATCCTTCTGAATACGAAGGTATAAAGCGGGAATTGAATAAATCAATAAAAAAATTAAACAATATGGAGTGTCAATATGACTTCCTTATTTGTTACAATAATCTAGTCATATATACTCTTGTAAAATGGACGGGTATTGTGTTTTTGTTTGTATAAGAACTTGTTTATATAATGATTTTAGGCGAAAGAAGAAGTGTTGGATTAAGTGGAATCATTACTTGAGATTTCTCGGTCATATATCAAAAGTCATGGGTTGAAATCCCACTCGGTAGCTCCCAATCAAAGCAATGCAATAACTGAGCCAACACAAATTGAATGTTGATCAATCCTAGCTGCATTCCAGGGCACCCTCTTCTACCTGACCCAAATGGTAAGAGCTGGAAATCACGTCCTCGAAGATCTATTTTGCTCCTAGTAAACCTCTCAGGAAGGAATTCTTCAACGTCTTCAGACCATACATTAGGATCTCGTCCTAGGGCCCAAGCATTTACGATTACTCGTGATTTCTTAGGTATGTAATACCCGTCGATCACAATATCCTCCCTAGACTCATGAGGACCCAATAATGGTGCAATAGGATGCAGTCTTAAACCTTCTTTAACCACCATATATAGGTATTCTAACTTTGGCAGATCAGTCTCCTCCACCATTCGATCAAGTCCTACAATGCTATTTACTTCCTCTTGACACTTTTTCATCACCCTTGGATGCCTTATGAGTTCTGCTAGTATCCATTCGATGGAGGTATATGAAGTATCGATCGCTGCTGTGATAATGTCTATCATGATAGATTTAATACCCGACCTGTCAATTGCTTTAGCTAACTCGTGATGGGTGCTTGTGGAATTTTTCATCAATGATAGCATTTCATCAACAAAGTCGGTATTTTCCTTTTGAAGTCCATTACTTGCGTTTTGTTCATGCTCATCAATAATTAGCTCCAACATTTTGTCAAGTTTCTTGCCGGCTTCCTTAAAGCTTCGAGTCAATCCCTATATAGAGGAAATATATATTGAGATGCATGTTTTGTGGTTATTAAAATGTTAAAATATATATAAATAAAATAAACTTTCTTTAAAGTTTTTAGAGATATATATTAATTACGCGAAGGTCAGTAGAAATTTAGGAAATGACAAAATCTGCAAGATTGAACTTTCAGAAATGCGAGGGCCGCATTCATTAATATCCTCGAGATCAAACCTATCATCTTGCTACGTCCCAAAAGAACCTATAAGTCGTATTACTCGATAAGATCGTAGCGCTGACTAATATCCACCACCTCACATTTAGCGGCGGCATCCTTAAGCTCCTTCACCAATAACCCAAGCTCCTCCTTTCTCATCCCAACAAAAGAATTAATCTTTGAAGGAGCAAGAAGCTCTTGTACAACAAACTTTCTTACATTGCGCCAGTATGGTCCGTCGGTGAAGGTGATGCCCTTATTACCATATGCCATATATTCCGCGGCCTGAAACTTGGGGCGGTTAGCAAAATGAATGTCATGAGTCTTGAGAAAAAGCTCGGCAGCTTGAGGGGAGGAGACTACGATAGTTGGGACGGAACCTAAACGCATGGACATGATAGGACCGTACTGCTTGGCTAACTGGTGGAGGGTGCGGTGGGGGAGGTTACCTAACATCGGGAGGCTACCGATAATTGGGATGCCTCGAGGACCTGGTGGTAGTACTTTACCGTGGCGTTTTGAGGTGGTGATGATCCACCAGAGTGCTCCAAGGAGAAGGAAGACAAGAGTTAATGCCCATGCAAACATTTTGTGTTTTAGGGTATCTGGTAAATGTGTTAATTTGATAACTCAAAGATTGTGTGATTTACATATACTTTAGATCTGGTCTTTATATAGGAAATCCCTCGAGCATAGTTTTGTACAACTACTATATCAAGTTACCCCGTGCTCACAAACTTAGAACGTTCCCATATAATATTTTATCTTTTTGGACATGTGTAAGAGAATGTTCCTGAGTTAGAACTCTTCCCAACATCATGAGTTCTTATTTATTTATTTTCAAGATAGGCCTAAGTGTTAAGAGTCAATGGAGGCCATGCATGTAGCCTCTGATATTGACCGCTTGTACGTACCCTCTAAACTTAGTTATTCATCACCCACCTACCACAGATTTTACATCAATTATCAATAACTATATATAATAAGGCATTAATAGATTTTATGAAATAATTTTATGAGTCTTTTAGTTGATCACGAGTCAATTATTTATGACTAGAATTGGGAATAAAAATTTTTGGTTTGTTTATGGATTATAAAATATGATTATGGTTTCTCTAAGAACTAAAAAACATACTGCTTGTTTTGAATGAATTGCAACCAAATGGTTATGTGTCCAATATAGATCAACCCATTTTTAAATTTAAAACTTACATAGTATTATTATGACCAAATGAAGTAAATTACTTGATATATTAATTTTTATATTCGTTCAATTTCTCTTTCTAATTTATTTGAGCACATTTTTCTCTCTAAAATTTTTCCGACTCCTGGACAATGTGACACGATCACTTGGTTATATTTCTTAGTTATTAACTTATTACATTTGTCTTTTGCTAAAAAAAATAAATAAATAATAAATTGACAAAACTGAAGGAGCAATTAAGCCAGAAAAAAAAAGAACATGAAGCAACCTACAACTCAAATTTTATGTTATTTTTCCCCAAATCTCAAAGATATGAAGATGGAAATACAATAGGAAATAAAAAAAACATATAAAAATAAAAATAAAATATAAAAGAAATAGTTGTACCAAATTGAAAACAAAGCTAAAATGACAAGAATAGTTGTACCAAAAATAAAATATAAAATAAATAATATTTTATTTAAAATGTTAAAAATAATTATTTTATTTTAAAATATTAAAATTAATTAATATTTAAAAATATTAAAAATAATTAATATTTTAAAAATAATATTTATTTTAAAATAATTACTTGAAAATATCTAATTGGCAAAATTGGGTTCGGGTCAAATTGGGCGTCTAGGTTGGGTAAAATTTTGGCCTAAATGGGTTGGGTTGGGGTCAAATTTGGAAAAAGGAACGAAAATAGGACGTAATTAGCGAAAAGTGAATTTAAGGGAAGACTTTAAAAGTGAGTGACACAACTTGGAGAGATAAAAGTATCATTCAGTCTTTCGATTATGAAGAATAAGGAGACGGAGAAGACGATGTGTGAGTGGAGAGAATTGGATTCTTTTGATTTTAGTTCGGAACAAATTAAAAAATAGGTTGAAATCAGTTAACTGATTCGTGTTTGTGTATCTCTTATGAAATATGGGTCTAAATTTTAATCAACTTAGATAAATTAAAGTA
Source organism: Panax quinquefolius (assembly GCA_020205615.1). Taxonomy (NCBI): domain Eukaryota; kingdom Viridiplantae; phylum Streptophyta; class Magnoliopsida; order Apiales; family Araliaceae; genus Panax; species Panax quinquefolius. The sequence goes on from CM035165.1 coordinate 90,217,736, forward strand.
GTTATGAACCAATTCATATGGTCCAAGTTAATTTGGATTGAGCTACCAATTTGTAAGCCAAATTGTCAGGCCTATTCAAGACTATATATTTTCTAGATACAATGAAAAAATTAAACTCTCGTATCCCATGAAATATAAAAAATAATTGTGTGTGTGTGTTTGTGTATATATATATATACATGTTTGACATAGTTTGAGAACTAATGGATATGGTAAGACAACTTCTAAGTTCAAATTTATCACTATATATAATTTTAATTTGACTCATGAATGAACAAAAAGGATAAATAACTTGAAAGAGTTATGATACAAACAAAAAATAGTGTTTTGTTAAAGTAAAATTAGAAAAAGCAGGTGTTATAACTTTCGGCTTGAGATGAATTTTGAATAAAGATATATTTTGACGATATAATAACTTATTTTGGACTTAACGAAGAGATTTTCTTAAAATTTAGAATGTTTGAATTTAATTTTGAATTATAAGATTATTGGAGAAGTTAACACGAATGTTAAAATATAATTATGTGAAGTAAATTGTGATAACCCAAATTTTTGAGAGATATTAAAATAAGAATTAAACAAATAAAATTCTTATTAGATGATATGTTATGTGATATTATATTGCATAAGGGAGTTAGTGTTATATGCAATATGTGATTTTGTGTATAATAAATGTATTAGTATTATATATTTATTATATGTGGAGGAACAAATTATTAAAGGGAAAGATGTAGTTAAATTTAATGATACAAAATTATTGTATGCATTAAATTTGGCAAATAAGTGGACAAAGTATATTAAATTTAAGTATACAAAATATTTTGTATACATTGAAAAGAATGCATTAAATTAATTTGCGAGATTAAATTATTTTAATTAAATAATTTATATTAAATAAATTATTTTTATTTAATGTATAATCTCCATTTTTATGGAAAAAGATTTATGGGTATTTTATTTTAATTTTTAAAGTCGTTATGTATTTAATATTTAGCTTATGATAAGTATGGAGGATATAATATGATGTATATATGTATTTTGTAATGTAGTATTTCAATACATGATATGTTGAAATTAAGTTAAGCTAATTCTTTGGGAATGAAAGTTAGTGCTTCAGTAAGCATGAGATGGCTTACTTTAAGCCTTATGAAGATGACTAAGCTAAACTATAAGCTCGAATTTGTCAAATAAATAGAAAGTTAGCAGCATGAGTAAGCTAAATCGTTATTTGCCAAAGGAGAGATGTGAAGAGTTAAACAATCTGCAGTGTTATTTTCTTTCTTAGAGTTATTCTATCTTCTCTCTCTCTGTTCCCCACATCCGACCCAATCCACCTCTTTACTCTCACTTAATTACTAAGACTTCCACCAAAATTGTAAGAAAAGCTATCATCGACATTGAAGAGAATTGGGGAGCCGTAAATCATATCTATCAACAAGTATAACCATGAATAAGCATCACCAATCTTAAAATTTCAGCAATTAAAGAGGTAAGTATGTGATTGTATTGCATTCTCAGAAATTAGGTATATATGTATATGCGAATAAAATGAATTGTGATGTTGATTACAGATAAACTGTTGTGGTTGGGTTGTATTGTGTTAAGGGATCATGTGCAGATGAAATGAAGTATTAAGGGAAGAAAATATGGGTTTAGACAAACCTAAACCTCTGTGAATTTTGTCCCGAAAATAGTTGCACACAAGATGTTTGTTAAAAGGTCTCTTAAGGACTATTAAGCTTAAATCATGAAATTAAGTGAGGATTGAGGTTAAGAACTCTTTATACATGTTATACTAGGTGAATTAAATGATTTTTGTAGGCCCAAAGTAATTGGAAAACTGTTTTGGAATGAATACCATTTTCATGCTCAATCTAGAAATCGTCTTAATGAGCGTTTGGTGGCTCTGCATTAGGCGATCTAAAATATCTAAAGCAGGTAAGTTGTATTTTTAAAAAAATGCTATGATATACCCTTTATAACATGTGAAAGTTTGGTTTCTAGTGGCAACTAGTGAATTTATTTTGGACCAATTTGTGTTGCGCTCTGAAATTGAAAAATTAAGTTAGGGATGATGTGTGGTACTCTTATGAGTTATGATCACAACTTGATTAGAGCGACGGAAAAACCAATTGTAATGAAATTATGACGGATTTTCTAGTAAAACATGTAAAACAAACTAATTAAAACTTGTTAACACCAAGATCTACTCAAGCGTCCCAATCACGTAAAACGCATACGATCCCGCTTGCGGTAAACACGATAAACACCACAAGCTTGGCGAATTTGGATCATGCAGGGGATAGCTCGGTAGCGAGTCGATATCGTGTTCACAAGGTTAACAATGGAGGATGTAATGTCTAGTGTCTTGAGAGAGATAATAATTCTCGGTTGTGTGTATATGTAAATATGAATGTGAAGCGTGCACATTTATGAAGACTTGGTTGATAGGTGATACTCTCTTTGCGATTTCATCGTGCCACCCACTACCTACGACCTGACCCCGTGATCGATGGTTCTGTAGGGTGTGTCTGATTCACCCACTACTTGACCTCTATTTTCTTCTGAATTTACCGTCACGGATCCCATCCACATTAATGCGTGGCGTAATAGCGATCAACCATCATGCTTTTTCATCATTACAAATCAAAGTAATAGATATTAAAAGATCTAATGGGTTAGCCCATGAAGCAGGCCGGTTTCATTGGATTTAATAAGTGATATGATGACTAGGCCCAATGACTTTCAAGGTTCAATAATGAAGGCCCAATAGATTAATTAAATAAGTAAGCCCAATTTACTCTACATTGAAGGGAAATATCATGATTGACATTGCCCCTAGTTTTTGTTGAGCAGAATGTTTAATGAAAACTATAAATGGTCCATGATATTAGAATTTACTAAAAGCCTATAACGAGAGAAGTAATTGAGACATACCCAATTTGGTCCATAAGATGAAATAGGGAAAGGTGAATGTCCAGAGTAAAAAGGCCTAGTCAATAAAAGATTGAAATTGAAAAAGATGGTCTAAAAAAAGAAAATCCAACCGAGAAGCCCGGTCGATAAAATATCTAAGGATTGATCGAGCGCTTCCCATTCGAATTCTCATCATTACTAGAAATTAAATGTGCTGCCTTCGTAACTCGTGTAACCGTCAGCATAAAAGGTGAACTTTACCAATTTTGACAGTTTTACCTGCCGGTTTGAACTTTGAACCTTTGAGCTTTCTTCTCCTTCCTAGAACTTCCTTCTCTGTTTTACGAAATCTCAACAATGGTGACTGTGAACTCTAACCAGAATTCTTCCCTTGGCGTGACTCCAGATTAACTTTGTTTCCCCAATCAAACCCTAATCAAGAGGGTTCGAGTTCAAATCAGTCCACAAACAACCGTGGGGAAGAATCAGACCTCGATACCTTCTCATCACCTTACGACTTCTTTAAGGATGGGAGCAGTTTTCTCATGCCAATACCCCCTCTCTTTATTACGGAAGGTGAGATTCGTATCCTTCGGACTCATTATCGATTAGGATACGTCTGCAACAAGGGCTCTGCTCAAGAACGAAGAACGCGTGTACCATTTATGCCGGATGGTTGGGTCGTATGCGATTGTTATTTTTCTCGAAAAGGAATTCGCCTTCCCTCCACGCCGTCGTTACCCTCCACAGGGTTTATAGGAGTGGGATTTTCCCAGATTGGTCCCTAATTCCTATATCCACATTCTGGCGTTCATTGCCTATGGACATCACGAACTAAGGATTCCTCCCTCTGTTCGACATCTTCTTCACCCTCTTCTCGGTACGGTAGATCCAAGGAAACGAGGTTTCAAATGTTGAGCAAGCGGTCTCCTCGACCCAGAACAATTAGTTTTTGAGATATTTAAGTCACCCCATCTTGGTTATTTAAGTGTCTTTACATCAGTACTTAAATTAAAATTGGAAACTTTTGGCGGGGGAGATTATGGATAGCCTCCATAGTGATCTGTGTAAGGTATCGACCCATCTTGGTCGCCACTTACGTGGTAGCGTAGAGATTCAAATACAAACTTAAATAGGAATATACATAAAGCGAGAGTTCTAATAGAAATATTGTCATTTAGGCAATATCCATACTCAAAGAGTCCTCATTACATTTATTGTTACACTATTTAACGAGAATAGTGAGGACTACTAATGCTATCTTGGGACCATCACTCTTTTCCCAGGCTCGTCCCGGCTATATTCTCATTTCACGAAGAAACGGTGAAAGAAAGGGTGAGCTCAACTAGCCCGATGAAATATTATAACTAAGATAATGCGAGAATAAATTATCAATAGTCTTCAACAATGTTAAAGCGATAAAATACAATAAACAACCGGTTTAAGCTGCGGCGGAATATCTGATCCATTAAAAAGTCGAAGTAGAAAATAAAAGTCTACTATCTTTTAGGTTTTAAAGGTTTTCATCAATTTTTATCACTAAGACTCGGTTTAATGAATAAACCACAATATCTAATCATCCATGTACCACGGTCGAGGATTTTCATCAAATTATCAATGGTGGTGACTATCTTAGAATCACCCCTGGTCATAATCATACCAAAAACTATCCATCAACTTTGCATTACGAGGCCCTTTGAGGACTTTTATCACATCATTTATATCAAAGCCGTGATTATTAGAATGATGATCACTGGTCATAATCATACTAAGTTCATCTATGCACGTAAGCGAAGATAACATAATATAACATGAGGATGATGTGATGACATAATAATTGATAAAACAAGTTCACGAATTAATTTATTGAGGAATTAATAACGTCCAAATTATCGACATAATCTTTGTTTTGTAGAAGTAAAATTCAAGAATGATCAGGAAGAATATTTCCATGAAAAAATCTTTGGATGAAAGCGCAAATATCGAGGATATTCTACTAATTTCATGGAGTATAGAAGTCGAAGTTTTAACTTATTTGGGTATAATAAAGAATGGAATAACAAAAGAAATCACCGTGCATGCGATAGACCGCATAGGCGAGTTATTCAGCGAGAATAATAAATAACGGAACGGTCGGTGAAATTCACCGCAGACAGGATGTCAAAGCGAATAATAAAGATGGAACAGGATGTTCAACGAATAATAATAAGAAAATAAAAAAGCGGAACCGGTCGGTGTAAAACACATAACGAGGATGTTTCAGCGAGAATAATAATAAAAAGCGGAACCGGTAAGGTGTAAAACACCACAGGATGTTCCAGGATGTTTCAACAGAATAATAGAAGAATGTCACCAAGTATAGGGTAAATTATTAGCGTATCTGAGTTATTCAATAGAATAATAAGAATGGAATAATATAAAGATTTCACAAGTATAGGGTATTATTAGCATATCTGAGGTTATGTATAGGGTATGCCACTTTTACGAGTTATTCAGCGAGAATAATAAAGAATGGAATATGAAGTTCTCTTCATGAATAAGAAGAATAACACCCCTTACAGGTACAACAAATAATATTCCCTACCTTAGAAAAAGTGAATATTGGAAAAGTGAAGTAGCAGAATACTTTTCTTCTTTCTCTCTATAGTTTCTCTCTCAGAGTTTGATGAATTCGTAAGAAATAATGAAGGAATGAGCTTTCTATTTATATAAAAAGCGGGGTGGCTCTTGAGTCTTATGAAGGTCGAAATGACTCTTGGTAATATTGAAGAACAACTACTATTTCTTGAAGGGTAATTAACCCTTGGAACAGAGAGAAGCGAGTTAACTCTTGGTAATATTGAAGGGACAACTACTATTTGCGAAGGGGTAATTACTATTGTGAAGGTAATTACTATTGGTGAAGGTAATTACTATTCACAAAGGTAATTACTATTAACAAAGGTAATTACTATTGGCGAAGGTAAATACTATTATTGAAGGTAAATACTATTGGCGAAGGTAATTACTATTCACAAAGGTAATTACTATTCACAAAGGTAATTACTGAAGGTAATTACTATTGTGAATAAATACTATTCATGAAGGTAATTACTATTCACAAAGGTAATTACTATTTACAAAGGTAATTACTATTATTGTGAAGGACTCTTAGATGATGACATATGGGCCCCCATAAAATAATCAAACTTACCACAAGCGTCTCATATGAGGACTCTTTATATACATCGAGGATTGAATAAATATTACCACAAATCATTTTATTTTTAATCAACACATATTTAATCTTTCAACAATTATTAATCATTTATAACTTGTCGTCTCGATTAATAATTTAATACTATAACATATTATCTGACGGATGATCTTGTGTGATAATTGAATCGATAATATAAGAGATATGATCGACAATTCTTTGTAGCAATAATTGAGTATAGCTAAGTGACTTCTCACGTAAGCATCGATAATCAATATCGTGTCTTCTTATACTGACTGGCGTATTCTTTGTACTTTTACTCTAGGGTAGTTCAGCGGTTTTAATGGTAACACCTCTGTAGTTATTTTTATAGAAAAATAATTTTTGTCGTTTTCTAACTACGACAATACTTGGTTAATGGGGTCCACTGATGATTGAGTAAGTCGTCGAATATTCCCAAACAAAAGAATATTCCCAGAGCCAAGCGAATATTTTATAACAACTTGCTTACTTTGCAAAATTTATAAATATTACCCACAACTATAACATTATATCAAATTTATTCCATAATATTCAAAATAATATTTATAAAAAATTCATCTTTATTTATAAAAGTTGGGGTCTTCTGACCTCCCTTCTTATGAAATTTAGCCCTCGAAATTAGAATTAAATACGATATGATAAAGAGGTGAGGATACCTTGAATACCTTTATCGTTAAAAATATTAAATTCATCTTCATGATCCAGGCGAAGATATTCATTAACAATTCATTTTTTACTTCTGGTAAAGATATACAATTTGTAAAACCAATAATCTTTGAGGCCTTGACTTAATAGTATCACGACCACGAATTATCCATATTACTTCTTGGCGAGGATATTCGTGTTTTCAATCTGATCATGATTATCTTAGAATAATCTTGGTCGTAATCATACCAAAGTCTATCGATACACTGACCGAAGATGACTTTTACCACATCCATGAATTAATATTTCATTCTTTGAGACTCATTTCGATAATTAATCCATATCATCGAATCATCCACGCTTGCTCGGGCCGAGGATATTCATTAGTATCACGACCACGAATTATCCATGCTTTTACTGACGAAGATAATCGTGTATTCATTAGTATCACGACCACAAATTATCCATCTTCTGACGAAGATAATCGTGTATTCATTAGTATCGACCACAAATTATCCATACCATTACGTGCGAAGATAATCGATGTATTCATTAGTATATGCGAAGATAATCGTGTATTCATTAGTATCACGACCACAAATTATCCATGCACTCGTGCGAAAGATAATCGTGTATTCATTAGTATCACGACCACAAATTATCCATTACTTTCGTGCGAAGATAATCGTGTTTTCAATTACGGTTATGATTATCTTAAGAACAATCCGTGGTCATAATCATACCAAGTCCATCATGCACGTGAGCCACGGATGACTTTCAACATAATATAAGCATGAGGATCATGTCGATGATATAAAGAATCAATCGAATGAGATAAAGGATAAATATTAAACATTTATAATATAATTTATCCGAGATTCAAGAATATCCCCATGTTATCAATCACTTAATAATCTCATAATCTAATATCATTAATATTATAACAATATTTTAATCACTTCTTAAATTTATAAACAATTTATCTCGATTGTTTACGCTTTACCATATAATGCATTTAATCATTCAAAAATGCCATACTCATAAGATATCATCACCAATTATCAAATCCCTCATAAAAAAAATATGCATATACTACATATAGGATTCTCTAGCCATAAAATCCTATTTTCAATTTTGTTACTTCACATAACATATTTAACTCATATGTTAAGTAACTAAACTATTTTCATGAAAATACCAAATCAGTCCCAAAAATATTTCTTTTACGGGATTTAGCATAATATAGTCCCATAATGAAAATATATTTTTCTCAAAATTTTTAAAATTTATTTACTATTTTTCAAAAATCAATTTCTAATTAATTCCTTAAGAAATTTGCTACCTCAAGTTTAACTCAAAATTCCCAAATCTTGGCAGGACCTTACACATGTTAATGTGAGCCTCGATTTAAATTTCATGGTCATCGGAGTTGTAGAACTCGGTTATAGCATTTTAAATCGAGAAAATCCTAAATATTGAAATGGTCATAACTTGCTCATTTTAAGTCGGAATGAGCTCATTTTTGGACACGATGTTCTTTATACCATATACTTTTATGTCCCAAAAGGCCTGAATTTTTCTCACTAATTAAGTGGCCGAAACAGCCCTTACAAAAAACGTGGCAGTGACTTTTTGGACATTTTGAAGTTTTGACTCCTTTGCTAAAATCGGTCCACGAAAATCTACAACACCTTTTCGGTGATTCCACTTGGATTAGTTAGGTAACTCATAGATCTAACTCTAGGACTTGACCACACTCAAAAATTCAAAATATAATAGGAGATTTGGTCGATTGAATTTCATATTCGTTTTCACCAAAATCGGTTTTAACTCCTTGTGATTTTAAGAAACTTTCATGTTTTCACATACTAACCAACATAACTCATCATAACACTTACTAATACCACGTATACCCATGATTTTCATTAGTCAATGCTTTTATTATGACTTTCATCATAAACCACGTAAAATTTATTCATTTTAGTTGAAGAAATATTTGAGGTTTAAGAAATGGGTTTTATCTTTGGGGTCAATCTGAAATTCGATTTCACGCTCTAAGTAGGCTAAGAAGTCTTCAAGAATCGCCGGAAATTTATTAATAATAGAAATATCATTCAAAATTGTGACTCTCATCCAAGACTTGGATAGATCGTCACATTGATACCATTGTGACTTACATCCTTAACCTAGATAGCACCTCACAATGATACCTATAAACTTGCCATCTTCATTCACGATGTAAGCCTCTGAAAGTAAAGCGGTGCATTCCACACAAGGAAGTCAACAACGAAAGGTTCGGGGCTCTTTACTTATAAGCGATATGATGATAATTGACTTTAGTAGTTTGGTTACTTGAATTCGCGCTGTGAGGTTGGTTATGAATATAAAAGCTAACAACCTTCGAAAAGCATGATGAGTAGTTAACCAATTGATTCCTAAAATCACATCAAAAGGCAAGTATTTTCAAAAGATAAGATCGACGAAGTAGCGTGAAAGTGTTTATTTGAATCAAACAAGATTTAAAAATAGTAAGCGATATGAAGGCTCCTCTAATGAAGTTTGACCGATAAGTCGAAAGTCTAACTTCTCAGGAGTCAAATTTAAGCGTTGAGCATAAGCAGAGAGATAAAATAATGGGTAGAAGCCGGTATCTTATAAGGTATAGACTTATGATTTATAATTAACTAACTTGCGTGCTAACCCGTTCGGTTTACTCGCTTTTTGAAGTCGTGAAAAATGCACTTCCTAAAACCAGCGACTTTGTTTTGTCCATATCCACCTTTGGTGCCATAGTCGACTAGACTTGACTTTGGTGCACAACAAAATTGAGCTAAATGACCTTCTCTTCTTGCAATTTCCACTTCTATTATCTTTGCCATGATTACCCAAAAGTGGTTACCATTCTTAGCATGATAATTTCCCCCCGATGGTTATCATTGTTACGATGGCGTTGCCACCGATATGATTATTATCGTATTGTTGGTCGTTACCTTTTGTTTGAAATTTGAATCAACACTCTCATGTGCTTCATTGCTTATCTCGGCATTTTAGGATGTCATTCTCAAAACCTTTGTCACAAAACAAGGGTTAATTAACATATCACATATTATCCCTATACTACGTGAGCCAATTAAATACCAAATAAATTTAGGTAGGTCATACTATGAAGAATTCCCGTCTCTCCCCTCTAGTTCTTATCTCGCATCTTGGCGGGGATCATATCCCTAGCTCTAATACCTGTTGTGGCGCCCAAAATTAGGTATCGTCACCCATCTTGGGTGCGCCACTTACATGGTACATAAATTCAAATACAAACTTAATTATACATACGTAGGTGTAACATACGACAATACATAAGCATGAGAGTTCTAATAGGAATATTGTCATTTAGACAATATCCATACTCAAGAGTCCTCATTACATTTATTGTCACCTTTATTTAACGAGAATAGTGAGGGACTACTAATAATTATCTTGGGACCATCACTCTTTTCCCAGGCTTCGTCCCGGCTATATTCTCATTTCACGAAGAGAAACGGTGAAAGAAAGGGTGAGCTCAACTAGCCCGATGAAATATTATAACTAAGATAATGCGAGAATAAATTATCAATAGTCTTCAACAATGTTAAGCGATAAAATACTGATAGACAACCGGTTTAGCTGCGGTGAATATCTGATCCATTAAAAAAGTCGAGTAGAAAATAAAATCTCTACTATCTTTTAGGTTTTAAAGGTTTTCATCAATTTTTATCACTAAGACTCGGTTTAATGAATAAACCACAATATCTAATCATCCACTGTACCACGGTCGAGGATTTTCATCAAATTATCAATGGTAAATGACTATCTTAGAATCACCCTGGTCATAATCATACCAAAAACTATCCATCAATTTGCATCTGAGACCCTTTGAGGACTTTTGTCACATCATTTATATCAAGCCGTGATTATCTTAGAATGATCCACAGTCGTAATCATACTAAGTTCATCTATATGCGTAAGCGAAGATAACATAATATAACATGAGGATGATGATGATGACATAATAATTGATAAAACAAGTTCACGAATTAATTTATTCGAGGAATTAATAACGTCAAATTATCGACATAATCTTGTTTTGTGAGTAAAATTCAAGAATGATCGGAAGAATATTTCCATGAAAGATCTTTGGATGAAGCGCAAATATAAAGGATATTCTACTAATTTCATGGAGTATAGAAGTCGAAAGTTTTAACCATTTGGGTATAATAAAGAATGGAATAACAAAAGAAATCACCGTGCATGCGATAGGCCTTGCAGGCGAGTTATTCAACGAGAATAATAAAATAACGGAACCCGGTCGGAATAAAAAGATGGAAAGAGGCAGGATGTATTCAACGATAGGATGTTTCAGCAGAATAATAATAAAAAAGCGGAACCGAATTAGGTGTAAAACACCACGAGACGAGGATGTTCAGCAGAAGAATAATAATAAAAGCGGAACCCGGTCGGTGTAAAACACACGTGACGAGGATGTTCAATGAGAATAATAAAGAATGGAATAATAGAAGAATGTCACCAAGTATAGGGATTAAGCGTATATCTGAGTTATTCAATAGAATAAATAAGAATGGAATAATATAAGGATTTCACAAGTATAGGGTATTAAAAGCATATCTGAGGTTATGTATAGGGTATGCCACTTTTACGAGTTATTCAGCGAGAATAATAAAGAATGGAATAATGAAGTTCTCTTCATGAATAAGAAAGAATAACACCCCTTACGGATTACAACAAATAATATTCCCTACCTTAGAAAATTTGAATATTGGAAAAGTGAAGTAGCGAAAATACTTTTCTTCTTTCTCTCTATAGTTTCTCTCTACAGAGTTTGATGAATTCGTAAGAAATAATGAAGGAATGAGCTTTCTATTTATAGAAAAAGCGGGGTGGCTCTTGAGTGTATGAAGGGTGAAATGACTCTTGGTAATATTGAAGAGACAACTCTTATTTTTGAAGAAGGGGTAATTAACCCTTGGAACAGAAGAAGCGAGTTAACTCTTGGTAATATTGAAGGGACAACTACTATTTGCGAAGGGTAATTACTATTGATGAAGGTAATTACTATTATTGTGAAGGTAATTACTATTCACAAAGGTAATTACTATTCAAGAAGGTAATTACTATTGTGAAGGTAAATACTATTAGCGAAGGTAAATACTATTATTGAAAGGTAATTTACTATTCACAAAGGTAATTACTATTCACAAAGGTAATTACTATTAGCAAAGGTAATTACTATTGGCGAAGGTAATTACTATTGGCGAAGGTAATTACTATTCAAAGGTAATTACTATTTACTGAAAAGGTAATTACTATTTGTGAAGGACTCTTAGATGATGACATATGGGCCCCCGTAAAATAATCAAACTTTACCACAAGCGTCTCATATGAGACTCTTTATATACATCGAGGATTGAATAAATATTACCACAAATCATTTTATTTTTAATCAACACATATTTAATCTTTTAACAATTATTAATCATTTATAACTTGTCGTCTCGATTAATAATTTAATCTTATAACATATTATCTGAGATGATCTTTGTGTGATAATTGAATCGATAATATAAGAGATATGATCGGCAATTCGTTCATTTATGTAATAATTGAGTATAGGTGAGTGACTTCTCACGTAAGCATCGATAATCAATATCGTGTCTTCTTATCTGTTTTACGGCAATATTCTTTGTACTTTTTACTAGGGTAGTTCAGCGGTTTTAACGGTAACACCTCTGTAGTTATTCAAATTTTTATAGAAAAAATAATTTTGTATTTATTTTTCTAGCTACGACAATACTTCCATTAATGGGGTCCACTGATGATTGGTAGTCGTACGAATATTCCCAGAAACAAACAAAAGAATATTCCCAGAGCCAAGCGAATATTTTATAATTCAGATTAAGAAACTTGACTTACTTTGCAAAATTTATAAATATTACCCACAACTATAACATTATATCAAATTTATTCCATAATATTCAAAAATAATATTTATAAAAATTCATCTTTATTTATAAAAATTTGGGTTTATACTTATCTGATTTAAGCCCGATCAAATGATCTTTGGACATCGTGCGTAGGTGAATGTTGTGTTGAGGACGTCTGCGTCTTTTAAAGGTATCTTATCCAGTTAAGCCGAAGCAGAAGAAGAAATGATGAAAAGGAGAATGCCATCACGAAATGCTACGGCTCGAGAAAGGACTCAGCGTGAGGCGTTCTTCACACAAATGAAGGTCTTGGAAAGAGTTGGCCCAATCCAAAGGAGATGTGAAGACATCGATGAAGAAGCGAAATCAACTAAAACCTGATATGAGGAGATCGTCCAAGATGAGCGTTGATTTGGTTCAGAGGAGGGTGAAATAAGGATGGAGAAGGTCAAAGAGTTAAAGGCGATGCTAAGATTTTGACTAAAGCGATCCAAAATCTAGAGCTAGCGAAACTTCGTCATCTGAATAAGCGTCGAAGCTTGAAGAAGAAATCAAGAGAACTTCGAGGCTCTTTGGGACCTTGGGCCTCCTTTGTGACCGATGATCTTGAGCGGCGTGAAGAGTATCGGACAACGGATGAAATTAACGGAGAGATCATGAAGATATATCACGAAAGCTATGAGCTCTACGGAGTCGTGGCAAGGAGAAGTTGATTACGATAACGTGGACCCAACTTTGCTCGACTCTTGGATGGCGAGGATGATCGTGAAGTGAATACTCTTGTCTTTCTGGATTTTATTTAAGAATATTTATGAAAATTTACATTATTTTACTTTCTTTAATTTATAGGATTTGTGTAAAAATTTTCTAATTTTGTAGTCAAATTAAATATTAATGAAATGTGGTCTCATTCTTATGACTTGATTGCATTTACTTTACGCGATACTTGATATTAATTATTTGGAAAAATGCAAACTCTTTCATGGACTCAACTCGAACTGTTAATTAACAACTAAGCATGTCATATAATGAGATAAGATGAAGTTAGGGAATGAGGCATTAGAGAACTCAACACTTAGAAAAATTTAGGTAATAAAGTAAAGGGATACTTATTAAGTTAGAAGTGTGAGACAGATCTGCTTCATTAGAATTTTTTACCCGAGAAGGCCTAACAAAACTAAAAGATGACCTTTGCCTACCACGAAGGGCTGTGAAGTCTAAGAACGACGATTGTCTACCACGAAGGGACGACAAGGTCGAAGGACAACGCTTGCCTACCACGAAGGGCGACAAGGTTTAAATGTCGATAATTGCCTACCACGCGAGGGCGACAGCGTCTTAAGGATGACACTTGCCTACCACGAAGGGCACGACAAGGTCTAAATGTCGACGATTGCCTACCACGCGAGGGCACGACAGCGTCTTAAGGATGACACTTGCCTACCACGAAGGGCGACAAAGGTCTAAATGTCGACGATTGCCTACCACGCGGGGCGACAGCGTCTTAAGGATGACACTTGCCTACCACGAAGGGCACGAAAAGGTCGAAGAACGCGCTTAGCCTACCACGAAGGGCACGACAAAGGTCTAAATGTCGACAATTGCCTACCACGCGAGGGCACGACAGCGTCTTAAGGATGACACTTGCCTACCACTGAAAGGGACGACAAGGTCTAAATGTCGACGATTGCCTACCTACGCGGGGCACGACAGCGTCTTTTGGATGACACTTGCACCACGAAGGCACGACAAGGTCTAAATGTCGACGATTGCCTGCCACGTGGATGACACTGATAAGGGCGTCTTAAGGATGACACTTACCTACCACGAAGGGCTTGCTTACCACGAAAGGTCTAAATGTCGACAATTGCCTACCACGCGAGGGCACGACAGCGTCTTAAGGATGACACTTGCCTACCACGAAGGGCTGACACGAAGGTCTAAATGTCGATAATTGCCTACCACGCGAGGCGACAGCGTCTTAAGGATGGCGTTTGCCTACCACGAAGGGCCTAACAAACCCATAAGGTCACCTACGCCATTAAGGCTACCATCGAATGGTGGTGAGTCCCCGAACCTCCTTACACCACTAAAGCGATCAAATAGCGAAGATAAGATTTGTTTGAGAGACCAAAAAAAAGGAACTTTTATTGATGATGGCGTGAATATTTCTGGACTTCGATGTCGCGACATCATTTTCTTGAAAGTACTTCCTAAGCACATGACGTGCAAGTATTTTTAATTCTTGACCCGTCCAATGCCTTCAACCGATAAGTCCCGGCCGGCGCCGGTGATTTCATACGGTCCTTCTCGGTTTGGCATCAACTTTCCCAGTTACGAGGTGTAGATGCTTGACTTCTTTGAGGACAAAATCCCTACTTGAATCGCAATACTTTACCCCCTTATTATAATGCTTGGCCACTCTTGTTGATAAGTATTTGATTTGATTAAGGTTGTTTCTCGACTTCTTCAAGCAAATCAAGATTGGCCTTGACCCCTTCTTCATTGTAGATCTCTTTGAATTGACTAACTCGAAGACTTGGAGATCCAATTTCAATTGGGACTAAGGCATCAGTACCATAGGCCAGTCTGAAAGGTGAATCCCCCGTTGTAGTCCTCGGAATAGTTCGATAAGCCCATAACACGCTAAGTAGCTCTTACGGCCATCGCCTTAGCCCGTCAATCTGCGCTTGATCCCATTCGGTGACGTTTTGTTGGTCACTTCAACTTGTCCGTTTGGTGAGGATGAGCTCTTGAAGTCTTTACATCTTTGGATCCCCAGTTCTTTCAAAAATGTTTCAAGTTTCGTTCCACAAACTAGCGTCCATTGTCGATATTACCACCTTAGGAATTCAAAGCGAAATACTCTTGATTCTTTTTCAAAATTTCAAGCATTCATGTTCGTTATTAACCTAAGTGGCTTTGCTTCTACCCGTTTGGTCATATAGTCGATGGCAACTATAACAAAATGACTTGACCTTTTGCTTTGGTGGCGGACCCGATTATATCAACCCCCAAACGGTGAAGGGTATAAGAGATAAGATCGAGTATAGCTCTTACGGTGGTGATGTGGTATTAATTTATTGAGTTGACACTTCTCGCACTTCTTGACGTATTCAGTCGCTTCCTTGAAGATGGTAGGCCAGTAGTATCCCTGACGAAGTACTTTGTAGGCTAATGACTTAGCAGCCATATGGTCGCCACAGATGCCTTCATGTACCTCTTGGAGAGCATATTCAGCTTCAGATGGAGTCAAACATTTCAGTAGTGGAGACAAGAAAGCCCTTAGGAAAAGATCCCCATCAATCAGAACAAAATTAGCACTCTTGTACTTGATTTTCTTGGCTAGCATCCTATCTGATGGTAAAACACCATCATCGGATACTCGAGATATAGAATTGACGGTGATTGGTTGATAAATGTACATTCTGGATTCATGATGAACACTAGGATGTTGTAAAATTTCTAAGTAAACTGACCCCTCAATGACGTTAACATCTGTAGTGGCTAATTTGGAGAGTGTATCAGCAATGGAATTGTTATTACGCTCGACTCCCTGAAACTCGTAGGATTAGAAATATTGAAGTCGTTCTTTCAATTATGCCAAATACTTGATCATTCTTGGGCCTCGAGCTTCGTACTCCCTAGAGAATTGCTTAACGACTAACTGAGAATCACTGAAGATGACTATTCTCTGCACTTCAAGACTCTTTGCTAGTCATAACCCTGCCCTCATACTCAGCTTCGTTGTTCTTCGCTTTAAACTGAAATCTGATGGCCTGCTGTACCTTGAATCCCTCCGGACTCGTCAGAATAATCCACGATCCGCGGCGTCAAGTAGTAGAAGACCCATCTGCATACTGGCGTCCACGAACTCGCCTGCTGAAGAAGCGCAACTACTCTGTCGGATCCTTGACCGCCACAACTTCATCGACTTTAGAAAGCGAGCATTCAACTACAAAATCAGTGAGGCTTTGCCCTTTGATGGCGGTTCGGGATGATATTCAATGAAAAATTGGGACAACTCCATCGTCCGTGCGGACTAATCTCCCGATACCTCGGGTTTGCCCATAATCTTCTTCAAAGGTGATCTGTGTATATTATTACCAATCTACCCTGGAAGTATTGCCTAAGCTTTCGACTAGCAGTTATTAAAGAAAAGGCAAACTTTTCAATGTTTGGGTACATTGTTTCAGCATCCCGAAGGACATGGCTTACATAATAAACCGGGTGCTACTTACCCCAACTTCACGCACCAAAGCGCTCCTCTACGCCAAACGAACTAGGCTGCTAAGTACAAATATAGAGCTCTCGAGGAGGCGGGCTTCACCAACAAAGGCCTTTGAAGATAAGTAGGACTTGATGCTCTCGAAGGCGTCCTCACACTTGAAGTCCATTGGAGCGTCTTTGCATTCTTTGGCCCTTTCAGCGTATCAAAAAAGCGGCAAACATCTTTCGCCGACTTAGACATGAACCTCCTTAAAGCTGCAATCCTTCTAGTTAGACGTTGAACATCTTTAAATGACTGAGGAGTCTTCATGCTCAGGATCGCTTGAATCTTCTCTGGATTGGCTTCAATTCCTCTTTGACTGATAAGATAACCCAGAAACTTGCCAGCCCCTAGACCGAAGGTGCACTTAGTGGGATTTAGTCTCAAGTTGTGATAGCAAATTATTTGAAAGCATTCTTCTAAATCATCCAAATGTTTACGTACCAACATGATTTTAACAATCATGTCATCCACGTACACCTCCATATTCTTACCCAATTGGAATCTGAAGACGTAGTTCATCATCCTCTGGTATGTGGCCCCGGCATTGATGATGTGAGACCCCAGATTTTATCAATAAAGATTTAAATTTTGTCGAAATAATTTTTAATATTATGGTGTGAATTTGAGATAATATTATAGTTGTGGGTAGTATTTATAAATTTTGCAAAGTATCACAGTGGTTATATTATATTCGATTGGTGGGGAATATTCGGTTTAGCGGGGAATATTAAATATGAATGGCTCAATCATTGGTGGACCCTAGCGAATTATTGTCGGATTGAAAGCGACAAAAATATTTTATTGAAATAACGACGGAAGTTTTCTGGTTGATCTTTGTTGAACTACTCGGTAGTAAAAATACGATGTCGTGTGGTTGCATAGTAGCACACGGTATTGATTATTGATGCTTATGTGAGAAGTCACTCGGTTTGATTCCATTATTGTCGATTAATAATATGAATTATTATAGCGATAATGACGTTTTGTTTTATTCATTATTATTAGCGTAATAAAAGCGAAACATCTTTTTATATAAAGCAGAATACTTTATTAAAGTTATTACATAAATAGAATATATTATATTTTATTATGCATAGTGTTGCATAGTGTTTTTTGCATAGTGTTTTGCATAGTATTGCATAGTGTTTGCATAGTAAAATGTTTTATATAAATAGAATATATGATATTTTATTTAAAAGATTTTGCTTTAAATATGGGACCGTCAGATTAAAGTAAATCAATCTGGATAGTTCATGGATTAATTACTATGCATTCTATTTTCCTATAAATAGAAGCTCATTCCTTCATTATTTTCTTACGAATTCTTTGAAACTACTAGAGAGAGAAATTATAGAGAGAAGCTATAGAGAAAATCTATAGAGAGAAAGAAGAAAAGTATACGCTACTTCACTTTTTGATATCCGAGGTTCTTCTAAGGTAAAGGGGTATTATTTATTTGTACCCGTAAGGGATATTATTCTTTTTGTATTCATGAAGAGAACCTCTGTTATTCCATTCATTATTATTACATTGGAATAACTTTGTAAAAGTGGTATACCTATACATAACTTTTGTATATGCGGCATACCTATACTTGGTGAAATCCTTATGTTATTCCATCCTTATTTATTACATTGGAATAACTTTTGTATCATGTGGAATCCCCTATACTTGGTGATCTTCTTACATTATTCCATTCTTTATTATTACATTGGAATATCACATGCATGTGTGTTTTACGGACTGGTTCCATTGTTTATTATTCGCATTTATTATTACATTGGAATATCACATGCGTGTGTTTTACAGGACTGGTTCCATTGTTTATTATTAAGCATTTATTATTACATTGGATCATCACATCGGTGTGAATTTCACGACTAGTTAAGATTATTATTATTACATTGGAATAACACATACATCTGCAATCGCATGCGTGGTGATTTCTTTTGTTATTCCATTCTTTATTATACCCGGTTGGTTAAAACTTTGACTTCTATACTCCATGAAATTAGTAAAATATCCTTGATATTTGCGTTTCATCGATATCTTTTCATGGAAATATTCTTACGATCATTCTTGAATTTTACTCTCAAAAGCAGTATCTTGTTGACAATTTGGGCGTTACTTAATTCTGGATAAAATAATTCTTGAACTTGTTTTATTGAATTATTATGTCATTGTCATCATCCTCATGATATATTATGTTATCTTTGGCTTACGTGCATAGATGAACTTAGTATGATTATGACCGAGGATCATTCGGTATAATCATGGCTTGTTATAAATGATGTGATAAAAGTCCTCGGTGGCATGTAATGCGGTGATGGATAGTTTTTGGTATGATTATGACCGGGGTGATTCGGTATAGTCATGACCATTGATAATTTGATGAAAATCCTTGGTAGTGTAGTGCGGGGATGATTAGATGTGGTGGTTTATTTATTAATTTGAGTCTCGGTGATAAAAAATTGATGAAAACCTTTTAAAACCTAAAAGATAGTAGATTTTATTCTCTCTTGACTCTTTTAATGGATTGCATATTCTGCTGCTTGATTAAAGCTGGTTGTCTATTGTATTTTATCGGTTTAACTTTGTTGAAGGCTAATGATAATTTATTACGCATTATCTTAGTCATAATATTTCTTCTTGGGCTAGTTGAGCTCACCCTTTCTTTCTTTATTCTCTTGAAATGAGAACATATTTTGGGACGAGTCGGGGAGCGGAGTAATGGTCGAGAGGATAGCATTAGTAGTCCTCACTATTACGTGAAATAGTGTGATAATAGTTGTAATGAGGACTCCTTTTGAGTTTGTATAATATCTAGTAGACAATATTTGTATTCAAACTCACGATTTATGTCGTATTGTATACAGACAGTTAGGTTAGTAAGTTGTATTTGAATTTATGTACCATGTAAGTGGCGACCCAAGATGGGTGGCGTATACCTAATTTTGGGGGCGTCACGGTTGGTATCGAGCTTAGGATATGATCCTGGCTAAGGCGTGAGACTAGAACTAGGAGGAGAGATAGGGAATTCCTTCGCTAGTATGACCTACCTAAGTTTATTTGGTATTTAATTGGTCGGTCGGAGTATAGGGATAATATGTGATATGTTAATTAACCCTTGTTTTGTGGCGGTGTTTGAGAATGACATACGAAAATCTTTGAGATAAACAATGAAGCACATGAGAGTGTTGATTGGCTCGAACAAAAGGTAACGACCAACAACACGATAATAATAATCATCTTTGGTGGCAGCGATTATCGAACAATGATAACCATCGTGGGGAAATTATCATACTAAGAATGGTAACCACTTGATTGGTAATCATGGCAAAGATAATAGAAGTGGAAATTGCAAGAAGAAGGTCATTTAGCCCAATTTTGTTGTGTGCACCAAAGTCGAGTCTAAATTTGGGACGGTGGCACCAAAGGTGGATATGGACAAAACAAAGTCGTTGGTTTTAGGAAGTGCATTTTTCATGACTTCTCAAAAAGCGAGTAAGCCGACGAAGTTAGCGGGTTAGTTAATTATAAATTCTTGAAGTCTATACCTTATAAGATACGGTTCTACCCATTATTTTATCTCTCTTGCTTGCGTTCAAGCGTTTAAATTTGACTCAGGAGAAGTTAGACTTTGACTTATTGGTTTGAAACTTCGTTAGTAGGAGCCTTCGTTACTGCTACTATTTTTAAATCTTGTTTGATTCAAATAAACACTTTCACGTTACATCGATCTTATCTTTTTGAAAATACTTGCCTTTGATGTGATTTTAGGAATCAATTGGTTAACTACTCATCATGCTTTTCGTAAGGTTGTTAGCTTTATATTCATAACCAACTTATTGTACGAATTCAAGTAACCAAACTACTAAAGTCAATTATTGTCATATCAAGCCATAAGTAAAAAGAGCCCGAACCTTTTCGTTGTTGACTTCCTTGTGTGGAATGCACCGAAGCCAGACTTTTTGTAGGCGACATCGTGAATGAAGATGGCAAGTTTATAGGTATCATTGTGAGGTGTTATATAGGTTAAGGGATAGAAGTCACAGTTGGTATCAATTTGACATACTATCCAAGTCTTGGAGGAGAGTCACAATTTTGAATGATATTTCTATTATTAATAAATTTCCTGGCGTATTCTTGAAGACTTCTTAGCCTACTTAGAGCGTGAAATCAAATTTTGTATTGACCCCAGTACAAAACCCATTTCTTAAACCCTCAAATATTTCTTGACTAAAATGAGCATTTTCGTGGTTTATGATGAAAGTCATAATAAAAGCATTGGACTAATGAAAATCATGGGTATTCGTGGTATTAGTAAGTGTTATGATGAGTTATGTTGGTTAGTATGTGAAAACATGAAAGTTTCTTAGAAATCACAAAGAGTTGAAAATCAGATTTTGGTGAAAAACGTAACATGAAATTCAATTGACCAAATCTCTTATTATATTTTGAATTTTTGAGTGTGGTCAAGTCCTAGAGTTAGATCTATGAGTTACCTAACTAATCCAAGTGGAATTACTGGAAAAGGTGTTGTAGATTTTTGTGTGGACTGATTTTAGCAAAAGAGTGCAAAGCTGCAAAAACCGAAAAAACTGCTGCCATGATTTTAGAGGGGATGTTTCAGCAACTTAAATTATGAGAAAAATTCTGGCCTTTTGGGACATGAAGTTATATGGTATAAAGTACCTCCTGTCCAAAAATGAGCTCATTCTGACTTAAAATGAGCAAGTTATGACTATTTCAATATTTAGGTTTTTAAATGAAAAACGCTATAATAGGAGTTCTATAACTCGATGACCATGAAATTTAAACTGGAGGCTCACATTAACATGTGTAAGGACCTGCCAAGATTTGGAAATTTTGGAGTTAAACTTGAGGTAGCAAATTTCTTAAGGAATTAATTAGAAATTGATTTTTGAAAAATAGTAAATGAATTTTAAAATTCGAGAGAAAATATATTTTCATTATGGGACTATATTATGCTAAATCCCAGAAAAGAAATATTTTTGGGACTGATTTGGTATTTTTCATGAAAATAGTTTAATTCTGAACATATGAGTTAAATATGTTATGTGAAGTAACAAAGTTGAAAATAGGATTTTATGGCTAGAGAATCCTATATAGAGTATATGCATATTTTTGAGAGATTTGATAATTGGTGATGATATCTTATGAGTATGGCATTTTGAATGATTAAATGCATTATATGGTAAAGCGTAAACAATTAAGATAAATTGTTTATAAATTTAAGAAGTGATTAAAATATTGTTATAATATTAATGATATTAGATTATGAGATTATTAAGTGATTGATAACATGGGGATATTCTTGAATCTGGATAAATTATATTATAAATGTTTAATATTTATCCTTTATCTCATTTGATTGATTCTTTATATCATTATCCTCGTGCTTATATTATGTTGAAAGTCAAATACGTGGCTTTGTAGTGCATAGATGGACTTGGTATGATTATGACCGAGGGGATTGTAGAATATAATCATAGTAATTAATTAAAACACAATTATCTTTGGTAGTAGTGCATGGATAATTTGTGGTCGTGATACTAATGAATACACGATTATCTTTGGTAGTAGTGCATGGATAATTTCGTGGTCGTGATCTTAATGAATACACGATTATCTTTGGTAGTAGTGCATGGATAATTTTTGTGGTCGTGATCTTAATGAATACGATTATCTTTGGCCGTAGTGCATGGATAATTTGTGGTCGTGATACTTAATGAATACACGATTATCTTTGGTAGTAGTGCATGGATAATTTGTGGTCGTGATCTTAATGAATATACGATTATCTTTGGTTGTAGTGCATGGATAATTTGTGGTGCGTGATACTAATGAATACATGATTATCTTTGGTAGTAGTGCATGGATAATTCGTGGTCGTGATCTTAATGAATATCCTTGGCTTTTGTAGTGCGGGGATGATTCGATGATATGGATTAATTATTGGTGAGTCTCGTGATGAAATATTAATTCATGGATGTGGTAAAAAGTCGTCTTTGGTAGTAGTGCATTGATAGACTTGGTATGATTATGACCACGGATTATTCGGTATAATCATGGTAGTAATTAAAAACACGAATATCCTTGGCGATTGGTGCATGGATAATTCGTGGTCGTGATCTTATTAAGGCTGCGTCTCGGCATTATTGGTTTCTGAGTTGTATATCTTGCTTTGTAGTGCAAAGATGAATTGTTAATGAATATCTTTGGTAGGATTGCGAAGATGAATTTAAATGATAAAGGTATTCAAAGTATCCTCACCTCTTTATCATATACAGTGCGTTACCCTAATTTCGAGGAGAAATTCCATAAGGAGGGAGATTGTGAGACCCCAGTTTTATCGATAAAGATTTAAATTTTGTCGAAATAATTTTTAATATTATGGTGTGAATTTGAGATAATATTATAGTTGTGGGTAGTATTTATAAATTTTGCAAAGTGTATGCAAGTGGTTATATTATATTCGATTGGTCGGGAATATTCGGTTTAGCGGGGAATATTAAATGCAGCAGCTCAATCATTGGTGGACCCTAGCAAATGAAATTATTGTCGGATTGAAAGCGACAAAAATATTTTATTGAAATAACGACGGAAGTTTTACCATTGATCTTGTTGAACTACTCGGTAGTAAAAATGCGATGTCGTGTGGTTGCATAGTAGCACGGTATTGATTATTGATGCTTATGTGAGAAGTCACTTTCGGTTTGATTCCATTATTGTCGATTAATAATATGAATTATTATAGCGATAATGACGTTTTGTTTTATTAGTATTATTAGCGTAATAAAAGCGAAACATCTTTTATATAAAGCGAATACTTTATTAAAGTTATTACATAAATAGAATATATTATATTTTATTATGCATAGTGTTGCGTAGTGTTTTGCATAGTGTTTTGCATAGTATTGCATAGTGTTTGCATAGTAAAATGTTTTTATATAAATAGAATATATGATATTTTATTTAAAAGATTTTGCTTTAAATATGGATAGTCAGATTAAAGTAAATCAATCTGGATAGTTCATGGATTAATTACTATGCATTCTATTTTCCTATAAATAGAAGCTCATTCCTTCATTATTTTCTTACGAATTCTTTGAAACTACAGAGAGAGAAATTATAGAGAGAAGCTATAGAGAGAAAATCTATAGAGAGAAAGAAGAAAGTATATACGCTACTTCACTTTACTTTTCTAATATTCGGTTCTTCTAAGGTAAGGGTATTATTTGTTTGTACGTAAGGGATATTATTCGTTTGTATTCATGAAGAGAACCTCTCTGTTATTCCATTCATTATTATTACATTGGAATAACTTTTGTAAAAGTGGTATACCTATACATACATAACTTTGTATATATACGGCATACCTATACTTGGTGAAATCCTTATGTTATTCCATCCTTATTTATTACATTGGAATAACTTTTGTATCTGTGAATCCCCTATACTTGGTGATCTTCTTACATTATTCCATTCTTTATTATTACATTTGGAATATCACATGCGTGTGTTTTACACGGACACAGTTCCATTGTTTATTATTTCGCATTTATTATTACATTTGGAATATCACATGCGTGTGTTTTACAGGGACTGGTTCCATTGTTTATTATTGACATTTATTATTACATTTGGATCATCACTGTCGATTGTGAATTTCACGACTGGTTCCGTTATTATTATTACATTGGAATAACACATACATCTGCAATCATGCATGCATGCGTGGTGATTTCTTTTGTTATTCCATTCTTTATTATACCCGGTTGGTTAAAACTTTGACTTCTATACTCCATGAAATTAGTAAAATATCCTTGATATTTGCGTTTCATCGATATCTTTTCATGGAAATATTCTTACGATCATTCTTGAAATTTTACTCTACAAAAGCAGTATCTTGTTGACAATTTGGGCGTTACTAATTCTGGATAAAATAATTCTTGAACTTGTTTTATTGAATTATTATGTCATTGTCATCATCCTCATGATATATTATGTTATCTTTGGCTTACGTGCATAGATGAACTTAGTATGATTATGACCAGGGATCATTCGGTATAATCATGGCTTGTTATAAATGATGTGATAAAAGTCCTCGGTGGCATGTAATGCGGTGATGGATAGTTTTTTGGTATGATTATGACCGAGGGGTGATTCGGTATAGTCATGACCATTGATAATTTGATGAAAATCCTTGGCCAGTAATACGGGGATGATTAGATGTGGTGGTTTATTTATTAAGTTGAGTCTCGGTGATAAAAAATTGATGAAAACCTTTTAAAACCTAAAAGATAGTAGATTTTATTCTCTACTTGACTCTTTTAATGGATTGCATATTCAGCTATGATTAAGCTGGTTTGTCTATTGTATTTTATCGGTTTAACTTTGTTGAAGGCTAATGATAATTTATTACGCATTATCTTAGTCATAATATTTCTTCTTGGGCTAGTTGAGCTCACCCTTTCTTTCCTTTATTCTCTTGAGGAAATGAGAACATAATTTGGGGCGAGTCGGGGAGCGGAGTAATGGTCGAGAGGATAGCATTAGTAGTCCTCACTATTACGTGAAATAGTGTGATAATAGTTGTAATGAGGACTCCTTTTGAGTTTGTATAATATCTAGTAGACAATATTTGTATTCAAACTCACGGTTTATGTCGTATTATTATACACAGCAGTTAGGTTAGTAAGTTGTATTTGAATTTATGTACCATGTAAGTGGCGACCCAAGATGGGTGGCGTATACCTAATTTTGGGGCGTCACGAGATGAAAGCCGAGAAGGTCATTTCTTGTAGGCATATACCAAGCGATGCGTAATGAGCGTCATCTTGGTATATCCTCTTTACTCATGGAAATCGATGATACCCGGAGAATCGTCCATGAAACTTAACAAAGCATACCCGAAGTGGCATCGATGAGTTGGTCGATGTGGGGGCGTGGTAGAAATCCTTTGGACAAGCTTTATTTGGATCGGTATAGTCGATGCAGACTTCGCCATTTACCGTTCTATTTCTGGACCAGCACCACATTTGCCACCCACTGCGGGTAGTCGATCTCAAAAAATGAAGTCAGCTGCCAACAATTTTGCAATCTCTTCATCGATGATCGGCGGCGTTCGGTGCAAAGATCCTCCTCTTCTGTCGGCTGGTTTCTTTGCGGGTCCACTTCAACCGATGCTCAATAATATCCACGCTTACTCCGGCATATCCACGAGGTTCCCATGCGAAGATATCAACATAGCATCGCGGGAGCTCCATGAGGTTAAATCGAGAGAGGTTCCGCAGAACCGAATCTATTTTGTTGTCTTGTTTACCTTGCGGGATGAGCTCTATCTCTCCGATTCTTGGTGGCATGACCAATGGTTGGAACTACTCTCGGTGAAGGGTTCAATCTCTATCGCCGTAGTGCGCTTTTGCTTCGATACCCCACTCCGAAGTGATCACGGCATTTCTATAACACCTTACGGCGGATCAAATCTTCTTTCACCTCACCAACCCCATGAGTAGTAGGAAATTTAATTTTGAAATGAGGATTGAGGTCGCGACTTGTAAAGCAATTAAAGTAGGCCTTCCCAAAATAGCATTATAAGCGAGAATCTCATGTACTGATATAAAATTTACAAATAATTTCTACTGCTTTGCGAGGGTCGTTAGAAGATGATGGTAGTTCAATGGTTCCAAACCACCTTAATGGGATCGTTACTAAAAGCCGTCTAAAGGAGCCTCCGCCCTATCTCCATCTTCCACCCGTCTAGGTGCATCCTACGATAAGCGTGGGCATACAGAATATCTACAGAAGACCCATTATCTACCATCATTCGCTTCATATCCACCGAACCCACTTGCGCAGTCAGTACCAATGATCCCTCATGTGGTTCGATGATTTCCGAATGGTAATCCTCGTCAGTAAAGGAGATTACTGTACTCGGATAAGGTCTATCAGTCTTCGGGAGGGTACCCGCCACTGACATGACCGAATCCAAGTGACTTCGGCGCTTCTTTCCAACAAGTTTGCCAAAAGTACCCCTAGTGATGACATCTATCACATGCCTTGCAGGCTATCCCGGGGCTGACAACGCTTGCTGAACTGGTTGAGTTGACGGAACAGGTCCTCCGTCCTGCTGTTGATTAGTTCTGGCAGCCACATACTGAACTAAAGCCCCACCTTGTACCTTTCTTTCAATGAAATCTTTCAAACTAGCACAGTCGTTCGAATCGTGACCCGAAGCTTGATGGTAATCACAATACTTATGAGAATTCCCTTTTCCAGGCTTAATGTTATCTCGAGGTGGCTCGAAGATAGGTTGATTCTTAATCTGATCCAAGATAACAGCATTGTCTGTGTTGAGTGTTGTGTACGTCCTATTCACTCTCTGGGTGGGAGCGGACGAACGTCCTCCACCATGTCTCCAATTGTTGTATCTCTTCGACCCGCCTTCATAGCGGTCTTTATTCCCTTCATTCTTCTTCTGGTCCCTATCGGTTTTGTCTCGATCTGTCTCCTTGGCCGAATGCGAAGAAGGGCGTTTAAAAGTCATTCATGGCTTCCTCTACCACGATATAGTCTTCAGCTTTGTCGAAGGCTTCAGCGAGACTCTTCGGATGGTGAAACATTAACTTCTTTACCAACTTCTCTGATTTAACCAAATCTAACCCATTCTGAAATAGTTCAACAGCTTGTAGATCGTTCAGGTCTATCACTTGGCCGACTACTTCACGGAACTGCTTCACATATTGGCCCAAAGACTCATTTGAATACTGTCGAACCTGAGCCAACGAACCAGTTGGTTTTCCCCTTCTTTTGTTGCTCCCGAAGCGAGTATGAAATTTACTGCACATGTCTGCCCAAGATGAAATTGAATCCGAGGGCAAAGTCTCCATCCACTGTCGGGCATCCTTTCTGAGCGTTGTAACAAAAGTATGACACTTAGCAGCATCGCTAAAGTCATAATAATTCATCGATCGATTCGAGCCTTCGGCGTGGTCGTAGGGATCCCCCGATCTATCATAACTTTTAATGTGGGGCAATTTCTTGGTGAGGTCAGCTTTCTCTTTTAGAATCTCCATGAAAAAAGGGGATGCCTTCTTTCCTGAAGTATCTTTTATTTTTTGTACTTACGTATTTGCTTAGAAGTTCCTTTAATACTTTAACGGATACTCACACCTTACGGTTGAGATGGCCTTCTTTTTCGGTGACTCCTTCTTCTTACGGTGATTTGGTTTCTTACAATGCAGAACCTTCAACTTTAGAGGGCTTTTTTAGATGTGGCGTTCACGGGGTGGTGTACCCTCGGTGGACTCTCGAGAGTATGACCTCTAGATATACCGTCTCACGAATTGGTATTTATGGTGAGAATCTTGTGACAACAAGTGCCTTCTTTGTACTCTCGAGAGTGCGATCTACGGATCGACCTCTTCGTTCGCTTCGACCCTGTTCCTTAGAATCGATAGGGTGATATGCCCTCTTGATCTTTGAGGAGTAGGGCTTGGGATCTTCTTCTTTCTCGAGTTTGGCCCGAGACTCTCGTCACGAATGAGCGAGGTTCTTTCCCACTTGATGCCCTCGCTCTTGAATGAACATAAGCGAACTCTTTGTCCCTCAACTTTGCCATTCGAGCCATCCGCTCGGCTATATCTGTCATTTGCTTCATAAGTACTTCCATAGTTTTATCTGTTTCATCCGCCATCTTAGCTAATGATCGGGAGGCCTTTGCGTCTTGGTCATCTCGGTATCGAGTTCTAGGCGAGGTGCCTTCTACTCGTTTCCGACTATGGCCAGACTCCTTCTCTGTCGTGAAAACTAGCTTACGCTTAGCTTTGCGCACCGCCTTCGACCGAGAATCATCAGGTGAACGTTTGGACGTTGTGCTGGCGTGAACACTTATTGTAGGTCCCAAATGATCTTTGGCAGACACTCGTGGTGCTGATTCACTGACAACCATCGGCTACCCTTCGGGTGTAGGTGTTCTACTCTTCACCATGAATACTGACGTAGAACAAACACAGTCTGTGATTGAAAAATACTCAGGACACTAGAACCCAGCCCTCCTTCTAGCGCCAATGTTAACGCCAAGATCTACTCCGACGTCCCAATCACGTAAAATGCCCTGATCCTGCACGGTATACACGATAAATACCACAAGCTTGGCAATTTGGACCATGGGAGGAGATAGCTCGGCGTGAGAGTCGATATCGTGTTCACAAGGTTAACAATGGAGGATGTAATGTCTAGTGTCTTGAGAGAGATAATAATTCTCGGTTTGTGTATATGTGAATATGAATGTGAGCGACACTGTTTGTGAAGACTTGGTTGATAGGTGATACTCTCTTTTCCGGTTCATCGTGCCACCACTACCTCCGACACGGCCCGTGATCGATGGTTTGCCGGTGTGTCTACGGTTCACCCACTACTACTCGACCTACATTTTTCACCGTCGGCGTGAATCACGGATCCCATCCACATTAATGCATGGCGATTAATAGCGATCAACCATCATGTTTTTTCATCATTCTGTCAAAGTAATAGATATTAAAAGATCTAATGGGTTAGCCCCATGAACCAAACCGGTTTCATTGGATTTAATAAGTGATATGATGACTAGGCCCAATGACTTTCAAGGTTCAATAATGAAGGCCAATAGATTAATTAAATAAGTAAGCCCAATTTACTCTAAGAAAAGAGGAAATATCATGACCCAACAAAAGCTTTTTTTTGAAACATTCTTGAGCCAAAATTTATGAGGGTATAGAACTGAAAATTTTAGTTTTGTAATGGTGGGTTGTGCTCCTATGAGTTATGGAAATAATCCAATTGGAATGAATCAAAAAGGAGCTAAAAAGAAATTATAGTGAAGAATTTTAGTAAAATATATTAGAAACCGAAAAATTGTGGACTGCTGACCCTAAGGACAAATTCGGGGCAAGCTAGACTTTCCAGAAAATTATGGGCTTTTGGGGATGTGTAGTACACTGAGTAAGCTTTCCATAAACTCCAGAACGGACTGATTCCGACTTCGGAGCAAGGAGTTATGACAGTTCAAAGTAGTCGTGCCGAATCTGCCAAAATTCTGGAAAACAGATTCGAAGCAGCCCTTGGACGAATTTTCTGGAATTCTGTGTTTAGAATTTGAAAATGGTCAAAGAATAAAAGTTGTAGTCACGGAAGTTAGCTTCGCGTGGGTTCAAGAATCGCTCAAAAATGTTTTGAAGCGAAGAAGTTATGACTGTTTTTTAAGCAACATGGTCAACCTGGAAAACAATTAAAAATTGTTTATGACATGAGCATTTTGGAGCTTTGTTTGGATTTATTTAAAGTTTACGAAATGGGTGGCTTATATTTTCTAAATATAGTCTACTAGGGTGTTTTCAATATATCAAAAATTGGTTGCAATCAGAAACTCTGAGCGAAATGTTAAAAATCGCAAACTAAGCATTTCGTTATGGAGGCAACAACCCAATTTGATTTGCACTGTGAGGCCCGACCAAAGCGCCTTACGCTCATCTTGGCGTTGTGTTAGGTAGTTCACCCAACTGATTTTTGGCTCGTGGTTTTGATAGTGCAGGTTGCTTGTAATGCTTGGATTATAATTTTTATAATTAGATGGATATACTACCTAAAACATATCCAAAATTCAAAACATATGAGCGAGTGGTTTAAAAGATAACATCACAAAAGAAAGTGTCAAAGCAAAGGGATTTGACCCAGTAACGCCGAGTTTGCTAAAGCTAAGCCACCTTGAGAGGCCATGCGAGGCCATTGCTAACAACGTTGTCTTTGTTTGGCGATTGATTCCACGATGCGATTCTTGGTTGGCGTTAATGATTTGGCATGTAGAAGACACAGGAATTAAAGTAAAATGTAATATAACAACTTTATGTCATGAAAACTCATTTTGAGCGCAAGGAAAACAATAAACATGTAATGTAAACATAAGTTTACATGTTTACATAAACGTAAGTAGAAATAATATGCAAAATGGGTATAAAGCTAAATGAAATGCACGAAACCGTTTAAAATTATATTGGACATAAAAGCTGTTAAAAGCGAAGGTGTCAGAGTTGAAAGCGGAGATTTTGAACACAAAATTACATAATGTTATATGTATGAATTTAAAGTACAAGCGCAATGTAAGTTATTCGCAGGAATAAATGCGATTACAAATAAAGCGAAGCATTCGCGTACGTGGTGATAACGTGATTTAACACGAACTATCAGAAAGGTATGAAAATTACCAAAATTAAAGAAATGATGTAGTAAGCCATGTTTGTGCAGTAAAAACTATTCATAAACCATATGGTTCCAAATTTACTATAAAAGAGGAATATTCTTAAAATAGAATATAAGTGGTTTATGTTTCGAGATGTAAAGTATTTATACACTAAAGTCCTGTGAGAACCTTATTATGCATAAAAAGGTTAAAACGAACAAAGTTTCTAAAGAAACCGAGAATGGTTATAAGACAAGAATAAAAGATTATAGGTTCTGGTAACTAATGATCATGACTTATATGATTATTTAATATGCACAGGACATGTGACATAATTGGTTATCTAATATGCATGTATGTGAACACGATTGTGTAGGATTCGTAAGGAGAAGTTAAATTAACTATAACGGTAGTCCTCAATCAAGGCAAGTTTTTCAGTTCTATTATGTTTGTGGATTAAATGTGATTATGTGGTGAGTTATATATCATGCCTTATGAATTCTTAAAGTCAAAATATGACTATGTTAATTGAGTTATGGAACTCAATTTATATGTGATGTGATAGCACACGTTGTATGTTGTAACTTAATAAGTTAGAAATGTATAATGCATGAATGTATGCATTGCAAGGAATTATTGATGAATGTAGGATATGCATAGTAAAAGAAATATGGTGCATATTGATTTGTGTGCTATGTGAAACATGATGATAGTATTATTAAATTTCTTGAAATTTGTCGAGCTCAATCTTGCAAACACAAATTTTTTGCGGAGTTAATGATGTTATCTGATATTACTTGCTATACGGATGATGAAGATTGAACAATGAGACGAAATGAATACATTTTCTTAAATTAGAAATTGTATAAAGCTATGATTGATGGTTTTGTTATTTATAACTGGCAGTTAAGTATAGTTTAAAATATTCTACGAAGAATATTTGCTCTAGATGAATTGTAATGAATATTTTATAAAAATAAAGTGATATAGTAACATTACTATATAAGAAAGAATTTTTATTGAGGATTGAGTTGTATAAATATATGTATATAACTCTAGTTAAATAAATCATATAATAGATATGATTTCAGTATAAAGAAGAATCGTAAAGGTTGCGATTCAGGGAATGAATGAATGGAAAGAAAGAAAAAAAAATTTATTCCGCATTTTTAGCTATTTTAACCTTAAATAATGTTTTAAAGCTATAACAAGGTAGTATTAACGCACAAGATCGGGAAGGAAATGGTCCCGATTTTGGGGTAAATCACATAAATTAATAAAAGTGAATATTATTCTAAGGAAGTTATTTTGTTGACAGAAAATATTTTATATTTAATGTTGTAGAAGAGTCAGAATTGAGTATGGAAGAAAGAAATATTATTGAATGTGAATAATGTAGATGATGAACTATGGACGGAGACAAGTTTCCCTAACTTGTACAAATTATTAATTATTGTGTGCTAGTTTTCTTAAATTTTTGCAGGTTTCCTTACTTTGAGCAATTTCTTTAACTTGTAGTAAGATTGTTATTATTGCAAGTTCTAAACTTACGAAATTTTTTAATAACTGTGCAAGTTTCGGCACCTACATGCATTTGAATTTTTTTTATTAGCTAAACTTATGTTCATTGTTATGTAATATCAAACTATTCAATATGTTGATCATGAATATTATTTTAAGAGTGAATGTCATTTGTTTCGGCTACTCTGTTGTGAAAGTAGTTAAGACTACGGAAGAACAACCTCATAATATAAGGCCATATTTATGGAAAGTTTTGAAGTCTATGTGACTATTAACCACTTATGGATAGTCAAAAAATTTATATAAGCTGTGGGGACTTTTGGGCTATATAATGTCAACTTAACTCTTTTAGTTTTGGCATAATTAAAAGATTTGACAATTTTGTGGCTATTAACTTTTATAAAAGAGTTCAATTTCTCATGACCATGTACAGAATTAAGAGCAATTATGACTGTTGAATTATGTATGATGTGTTCATGGTCCTCATGACCATGTATAACAATCAAAGCAATTATGACTGTTGAAATCTGTATGATGAGTTCATGGTCCTCAAGACTATTGGTAAAAGTTTTCAGTTGTGTGACTGTTAAATAATTATTGTCCATATAATGCCGATTTGGAGATTATATAGCCAGGCCATATATTGTCATGGTGAGGCTTTAGCTTGTAAGATTGTTAGGTTACACTCTGTGGGAAAAGAAATCGCGCCTTGCTAGTTTAGGATTTCGTGTTGGCTGAGGAGGAGAGAAATCCACGAAGAGCACGAAATTGATTGATTGATTGAAGAGGGGAGAACGACATATGGGCGATTACTCCAATGACGCGTGACAGAACCCCTAGAATTCGGAAACCTTATTAGGGTTATTGGGATTCTAAGAGCCTTCTTCTTGAGTCCTTCCACTCCTAGAATCCAGAAACCTTATTAGGGTTATTGGGATTCCAAGAGTCTTTCTGAGTGCTGAGAGAGAATGTCTAAGTCCTTTGATCGTCCAAGAGTCCAAGTCCTGTGTCTCCAGAGAGGTCCCTTCTTTCATAGAATGGAAGGGGTATTTATAGAGCTTCTTGGAATTTAAGTAATCACATGCTAGGCACATGTCTTCAGGAAAATTCCAAAAATACCCTTTAGTCATTAGAATAATGCCCATATTGCCATGTCCTTCTAGCCACCAATCCAATCCCTCAATCAATTCCCAAAATGAGCCGCCTCCACGAGCCTTCTGCCTCGGGACACGTGGAGGCTTCTCCCGGGTCTAGCCCCTTTATTTCTGACTTATCCGTCTTCATTTAATTAGGTTATGTGAACCCTAATTTGCACATTTAATGAGGTCATGGAACCCTAATTGTACATTTAAATTAATTAGGTCATGTGAACCCTAATTTTGCACCTGGGCCCACATTTGCCCCCTGCGCGAGAGTCGCATTCCCAAATAGGCGATCACGTAAGAATATTTTAAGCCTTTGAACGATTTTGCGGGAATTCACTTTACAAGTCTTGAAGATAATGGTCCTAGTAGAGGGAACCCCTAAGGAGCCAAACCCTTAGGGTTAAATGTGGCGCCCCAAAGCAGCAGGCGTCGTCACCCATCTTGGGTCGCCACTTACATGATGCAGAATACAAATACAATATTAAATATCTGACATGAAAGACATGAGTTTGAATACAAATATTGTCTACTAGAGACTATACAAACTCAAAAAGGAGTCCTCATTACTATTATTATCACAATATTTCACAGAATAGTGAAGACTACTAATGCAAACATCTAGGACCATCACTCTGTTCCCCGACTAGTCCCAGCTACGTTCTCATTTCCTGAAGAGAACAGTGAAAGAAAGGGTGAGCTCAACTAGCCCAGTAAGAAATATTATGACTAAGATAATGCGGAATAAATTATCATTAGCCTTCAACAGTATAACAACTGATAGAATATAATAGACAACAAGTTTTAGATCAAAAATTGCAGCGGAATAAGCAATCCATTAGAAGAGTCAAGTAAAATATAAAATCTACTATCTTCTATGATTTAAAAAGTTTTTCACCAACTTTATCGTTGAGACTAAGCTTAATAAATAATCCACATCATTAACTAATCCTTGCACTACAGGCCAAGGATATTTTTAGTATCACGACCACAAATTATCCATGCACTACAGGCAAAAGATAATCGTGTTTTCATCAACGGTCCTGATCATGCCATAAAATAATTCATCTTTGCACCCTTGGCCAAAGAGAATCCATAGCCATAATCATACCAAAAACTGTCCATCAATGCACTACGGGCCAATGAGGACTTTTACCACATCATTTGTAACATTACGGTCATGATTACAAGAATAATCCACAGTCATAATCATACCAAGTCCATCTATGCACCTGAGGCCACGAGATGACTTTCAACAAAATATAAACATGAGGATGATGACAATGATATAAGAATTCAATAAAAACAAATTCAAGAATTAATTTATCCAGGAACTAATAATGTCCAAAATGTCAACATGATACTGCTTTGTAGAGTAAAATTCAAGAATGCTCAGAAGAATATTTCCATGAAAAGATACTGGATGAAGCGCAAATATCAAGGATATTCCACTAATTTCATGGAGTATAGAAGTCAAAACTTTAACCAACTGAGTATAATAAAGAATGGAATAACAAAAGAAATCACCATGCATGCGATAGACCGCACATGTAGGTTATTCCAACAGAATAATAAATAACGGAATCAGGTCCGGCGTAAAATGCACAGACAGGATATTCTAACAGAATAATAAAAGACAGAACCAGGTCCGGCGTAGAACGCACAGACAGGATATTCCAACAGAATGATAAATAATGTAACCAGGTCCGGCGTAAACACACAGACAGGATGTTCCAACAGAATGATAAAGAATGGAATAACAGAAGTTCTCTTTATGGATAAGAAAGAAATAATACTCTCTACCTTAGAAGAAACTGGATATAGAAGTAGTGAAATAACAGAATAATTTTCTTCTTTCTCTCTATAATTTCTCTCTATAATAATTGCTCTATAGCTTTAGTGAATTGGTGAGAAATGAAGGAAGAATGAGCTTCTATTTATAGGAAAATATAGTTTCGATAATTGCACGCTTTGGGGCTCAAAATATTATAGTATAATACCTTCCTCTTTTTCTTCACTTTTAATTTAGTCCTGCAAGTATTATTAAACTTGCACCAACTCCCCTAACAGTAAATAATGTGAATCAATAGAAAATCATGTGATAAAAACAATTACAGTATAGTACCTCCATCTATACCTCCATTTTTAACTTAGTCATGCAAGTATTATCAATCTTGCACCAACTCCCCTAATAGTAACAAGAATGTGAATCAATAGTACACACATGTGAACAAATAGTTATAATCATGTGAATTAATAGCAATTAATTGCTCATTTATCCGGTTAAATACTGGGATTAGTCGATATAACCTCCGGACATCAATTATTATCGAAATAAATGTCAATTTTCACTAACACAAATAATTCCAACACAATGAAACTATTTTTATCAACAATATAAATTTTAAAATTTTGAAGTTTGACTTTTTCCGAAAAAGTCAACTGTTGACTTTTTGTCCAAATAGTGAATCCCGGAAAATTTTGTGTTTATAGACTATTTTTACTAATTTCATCGTTCCGGACTCAAATATCACGTCCGCATCTCCAAATTCAACTCGAACACAACTTCAATTTTAATAACATTCATTAT
The DNA here is from genome assembly GCA_020205615.1 of Panax quinquefolius. Lineage (NCBI taxonomy): Eukaryota > Viridiplantae > Streptophyta > Magnoliopsida > Apiales > Araliaceae > Panax > Panax quinquefolius. The sequence goes on from CM035165.1 coordinate 90,254,278, forward strand.
TAATATTATAACTCACAATATTTAACAACGAAGTCGCGTTCAGGAAGAGGGGCTTTCAATAAGGATTTCTCCTATTGGCGTGCAATTAGGTGACCAAACCTCTCCTTGACAGAACTTCTAGACATTGTAAATATTGCAATTTAATAATATGAATAAATTTGTCGTCTCAATTATTGAATTAATAAAATAATATATTATGCAGATGATATTGTGATAATAATCGAATCAATAATATGAGAGATATGATGCAACAATTACTGTAGCAATAATTGAGTATAACTAAGTGACTTCTCACGTAAGCATTAATAATCAATACGATTGTGCTCTGCATGCGACCAACCAGCGTATTCATTGTACTTTTACTCTAGGGTAGTTCAGCGATGATATTCAGTAAAACCTCCGTCGTTATTTTCATAAAGTATTTTTGTCATTTTCTTAATCCGACAATAATTCCATTGTGGGGGTCCACCAATGATTGTACCGTCATACGAATATTCCCCGACAAAAAGAATATTCCCCGACCAATCGAATATTATATAACAACTTGCGTACTTTGCAAAATTTATAAATATAACCCACAACTATAACATTATATCAAATCCACACCATAATATTTAAAAAATTATTTTGAGAAAATTAAATATTTATTCATAAAATCTGGGGTCTCACATTAAACCCTAGGGAGGCAAAACCTAGCAGGGCTCTACCTTGGACCTATTGGGAATTCCTCCAAAAATATTTCCATAGCTTGCCAAAGATTTATTTCTTTATTTTTTCCTGGAACAAGAGAAATGATCAAATAAAATTAAATTTAATAAAATCTTTCTTTTGGTAAATCAGATTTTTCCCTTTTTACCAAATCAGCTCTTAATTAATTTTATTTTTTTGAAAATAAAATCAAATTTTAATCTTATTTTGGAAATAAAATCAAAGCTTTCTTTGTTTTGAAAATAAATCAAATCTTTCTTTATTTTGGAAATAAACCAAATATTTCTTTATGTGAAAGCAAAAGATTTTATATATATATATATATATATATATATATATATTATCATCTATATATATAAATAATCCATTTTCAACAATTACCCATTGTTGGGAATAAAATTAAATCTTCTTTATATTTAGCAAATAATATCTTTAATATATTTCTATTTAGAAATAAATTCAAAGATACTTATCTTTTGGAAATCAGCTTGAATCCTTCCCTTAATGAAAAAAGAGTGATTACTTCCTTTTCCGTTGTAAGCATACTTTGGGGGCTATACAGTATTCATATGTATGCATTGCCCAAGCCATTCACGCCTCCTTGTTTATCTTGCTTCATTTTGGATTTTCTTTCTTCCTACGAGCAAGGAAGATCCTCAAGGGAGCAGCAAGAAGACATTCCTCAATTCGAGCGAGAGGTAACAAAGAGAATTTCTTCCTATAGGGCCGAACCCTAGGGGATGAACCTTATATAGGTCGAACGAACATGGGGAACGTCCAGAGTTTTAGAGCTTCATTCCTTCTTCTATTTTTCTTGACTTGCTTCCTCTATTTCTTTTTTTATTATTTCAGGCAATTGTAGTCTTTCTGTGCTTCCGAGCCCCATCACCTTAATAACATCTTGGTTTTTTCCCTCGGAATTCATCAGAAGAAGGCTAAAATTTTCGCGGCGAAGGAACACTCGTTCCAAGCAGTTGATTGGTGGAGCAATAGGACCTCATCAAAGGAATGAAGAGAGGGAACACTCTCTAATCTTTCTTGTCTTTCGAGCCCCATTACCTTGATTACATCTCGGTTTTTTCCTTCGGATAATAAAGAAAGACTTGACGTTTTGTCCACGAAGGAAGAAAAAATGCTCTACATGCAGTGAAACCGCTCCAGATGGCCAAACCCCTAGGGGCGAACCCTAAGAGGCCGAACCCTAGTGGGCGAACCTTATGGAAAATCCGTGTTTTGGGCAAAAAAATGAAGTTCGGGACGAGCAGTTACTATTTGTAGCGTAACTTTTGATCCGTTTGGAGTTTTGGGGCCCGTAATATATCAAAACGACCGTATCGACGAGCTCTACAAAAGTCATTGCTATTCCATGAAATATGCCGTTATAAGACCAAAAAAGGCTTCGAATGATGCCTTTTGGATGTCCGAAGTATTTTTGAAATTTTTTGGGAAATTGTTTCTTGCATAATTATGATTCCAAACTCCTCCTAACATTGTTTGTTCTTCTTTTCAAGTGTTTTTAGGCTTAAATCTCAGACTTTCCTCTTTGCCATGGTGAGCACTTCAAGTTCAAATGCCTCATTTCCTTGTTCTTTAGATCCCTTATGCTGAATTCTTTTTTCTTGCAGGCCCTCCCCATTGAACATTCTGCATACTTGGGAACAACCAAGGAGGCCCCATTTCTCAATGATTGGGAAAGGGCTCCTCTCCTTTGGTATTTTCATCGTCTTTTGGAAGCAAGTTCAAAAAAAAAAAAAGCGAGCGTGTAAAAATCGAGTTTAAAAATTTAAAATTTATATACCGGATCACCCTTTTTATGCATAATTATTAATTAAGCGAAAAGATAAAGAATAAAATCATACCCTTGAAGATCGAGCTTCCTCGGTACAAGTTCACCAAATCCTTTTCGCGTTCGACTTGAATCCACAGGGTTTGGTTCCTTCCTTTGATCGGCGTTAGCCACCCATGTGTTTGGCCTCAGAGGTGATCCACGAGGAAGAAGAAAAATTCAAGAAGGGGGTGGTTGGCTAAACCCTAGTTTTTCTATCTACATAGAAAAAAGGCGTACTCTCCCAACAATTGGAATTACGTGTGTTAAAAAAAATCAACAACCCCACCACCCATAATAAGACTCCTCTTATTTATAGATGTGGGCAACCCACCTTAACAATTAAGAAATTGGGTTTTATTTAATTAATTAAATTCTTTTAATTAATTAAGCTCCCTAATCTTATTAGGGATAATTAATTAAACTCCTTTAATTATTTTCCCTCTAATCTTATTAGGAATAAATGAAGTACTTATATTAAATTAATTCCTAAACTCTTTTAGAAATTAAAATAATAATAATTGTAATAATATTAATAAGACTCCTCTTATTAATTTATATTTAATATTTCTAAAATATTAAATAATAAATATTAAGCTATTTAATTTATTCTATCACCATAGATTAAATTAAATATATAACTATATTATTACGATTATGCCATTAACTTCTTAAATAATTATTCTTCCTTTTTTATGGTGTGACCCTTTAGGTTCTCCGTATTAAATAGGTTGTGAATAAATCAATTAGAACAATTCTAATCTTATTTAAATAAATAAATTAAACAATTAATTTATTTAAATAAATAATATTATTCTCTGATAGGGATAAGCCTCCTAGCGATCAGCGACTTTCCGGATAATATAGATTTCAACATTAATCATTAAAGAACCTTTGAGTAAATAGTTCTTAAATCTGATTGATCCTTCCACCATCTGATGTCCCGATTAAATATAAGGCATGGAATTCTTTGTCAAGTCTTATTTTATTTAATTATATGTATTCGATCTTAAATGCCTGACTCAAATAATGCAAATTAGAAACTCCTTTCTAATTTCATTACGCCTTAACCCGAGACTCTTTGGGTTGTCATTTATCGAATCACATAGGACATTTCTCTTTTTTTTATTAGAAGTGGTAGATTTTATTGATCATACATTATCTCCATATACTGACTTATTATACCCAAGCATACCCTTTGATATACCTAAGGGTCTTAAGGAATAAGTCAAAGTATAACTCATCATACACGAGATCTTATGATGATCTCGAGTCGAGGATTACTTGTACTACTATATCATCTCTGAGGAATTCCTATTGTGGCAAATAAAACTCCATTAGGTATTCCTTAGCGAGCCACGTTCGGTGAACTTATTCTCTAATAAGCACCTACATACTTGCTTTAGTGTCTCCACACAAATGATCGTGAGATCAATCATCCTCATCGATGAGCAAGCAGCGTATGTACCCGATCTATCAGGATTCACTAATCCCCGATTTAGTAATCGATGATTGGGAACTATTTTAGTTTTAAGCTTTCTAAGAATTTAGATCTCATTAGAATGATCATCATCATTATTCTAAAAGCATTGCTTAAAACTATGGGTTTATCACATATTATAAAAGCGACATCATGTAGATAATAAAAAAGCCTTTAATAAATTAATACTTTTTATTAATAAATGAATAAGATTGTTACAAAGTATATGCTTTATCATCAAACATGATTGGCTTGTGTGCATACTACTTTCGATCTCCCACTTGCACACTAAACCCGATAAATCGTGGTATCTTATACTCTACTCTTCTTCTCTAAGTGGCGATTATCCTGCTTTGTTGGATAAGCTTTAGTTAATGGATATGTAATGTTGTTCATGAGAGTCCACTATCTCTATAGTGATTTCCCATCTTTCGATGATTCTAATAATCAAATGAAAGTGCCTGACACATGTTTAGATCGAAGATGAGACTTAGGAACTATTTCTAGTTACGTAATGAACTTTTAATCCAAACAATCAACTTGCGACTTCATTTATAGCTATATACTTTGTCTTTATCACTAAACCCGTGACAACTCTTTCTTTGTTTGGAACCTTTCGATTTCTTTGCACCTTTATTCGAGATAACGCTTTACCTTAAAGTGGATTTTTACGTCATCTTAGTGCATGCGAAAAACTTGAGTGCATTAAGCCCTCTAGTTTTAATTTAGACCCACCATGAATATGATCACATCCTTAGTCTTGGGTTAAGCACTTTAAGATGTTTTTTTTTCAGCGACTCATAGTGAACTTCTCCGAATATGGTGATCGACATCGGGTCTCGTATATTTCATTGCATACATGATTGTCACTCATGCGACTCTCTCTTTTGAGAGTCTGTGGGGACTATTAAGAGAGATACACTCCATAGCTCATCGACATGAGACATCTCTTGGAGTTTGCCATGCTAAGCGACTTTAGCATCAAATGAATATCGTTCCTTGGGTTAAGTCGAGCATCCTCTTAAATCTATCTATATAGATTTTTATCCCCGATTAAGATACTCTTCCAAATCATTCATGGAGGAATGTTTGAACAACTTTATCTTTCTTGATTGTAGCATTGGTATGTCATTCCTTATCAAGTAGTATATCAACATATAATACTAGGAATGTCACGATGCTCCCATTTGACCCTTTTTGTACACACTAGGTTCATTCTTATTTTGATAAAATCAAACTCTTTTGATTGCCTCATCAAAGCGAATGTTCCATATTTGAGAAACTTGCTTTAATCCATTTCTACGAGTGTCTACAACACTTACCTCATCGTATGTAGATTGGATCATCATCTTACATGATGTGTACCTCATCATCATCATCCATGATGAATCCATACCTCCTAGGTATCTTTGGTACTATTCAGATTCTGATTGATTTTGTGGTACAATAGGTCTATCTATAGGTTCCTCTTATTTGACTTATAGTGTTTTGTGGTTCTTGAACTCTTCAAGATCTATTATCCTCCACTAGCCCCTTTGATGATAAACACCTTTATCTTAGAAGGCGCGTTTAACAATAACAAACACCTTTTGCTAAGTAGGATTATAGAACATATACCTAAACTTACTTTAGGATGTCCCACAAAATGACACTTGTCAAATCTTGTCCCAAGCTTATCCTTTGAAACCTTTTCACATAAGTTGGACAACCCCTTATCTTAACATACTTAAGATTAGGAATCCTCCACATCCATAACTTTTATGGAGTCTTGGGGTAGGATTTTGAGGTTACCTTTTCGTAGATATCACGACCATTTCTAGGACATGATCTAGAAGAAGGATCTTTGGAATGTCGGTAAAATCATTATGGACCGCACCATGTCCACAAGAGTGCGATTTTTCTTTCGGATACATCAATCAATTATTGCGTATCGGGATGTGTCCATTATGAGAAAACCATTTGAGATGATCTAGAAACTTATTGCACAAGTATTTATTCCTTGATCTAATCAAAGAATCTTAATACTTTGCCAATTTGTTTCTTTTACGAATTCTTTGAACCTTTCGAATAATTCACACTTGTATTCAACAAATACACACATTTGACTCTTTGAATGATCATCTCCTTTTCTTATACTAATTTGTTCGATATGCAAAATTATTTTCATGTAAGTCAGTATACAAAATTTATTAAGTAATATTTCGGTTCTATACAAAACATTATTATTATAAATAGAACAACAATTGTTCTTAATTATAATACCAAAGATTTCATTGTCCAATGATAAAATGGAAATAATATTTTTAACAAGAAGCTGGAATCTGATAACAACTTATTGACTTAATAGATTTTGCCGTAGGCATTGCTAAACTATAAGTTTCTATGGCTAATATGGCAACCTTTGCTTCATTTCCACACATAGGATTACTTATATTTGTTTAGCTTTTCTACTACCTTGGTCCTTCATAAATCTATATTTATGATAACCAAAGTCGGTATCAATACCCAAGTAGAACCTTGACTTAAAAAAATTTATTTAAATCATGAACAAAATTTGTATTATATGTAGAAACTTCACTAAGCTTCTTTGGTTAGCCTCTCTGCAAGATGCTCTTCATGATTTCTTTTCGGTGTCGGGCTTATTGCGGTGGAAGCAAACTCCTTTCTTTATCCGTATCGAGTTTTTGTTCTTATTATCCTTTGTTTATGCCTTTTCTATTTACCTTCTTTGAATCGTTCTTCTTTGAGGAAGATCCTTTGGCCCCTACCGGTAAGACTTGGTCTTTCTTGGTTGGAAAGTGACTCTCGACATTTTTCAACATGTTAAGCAAATCGGTGAAAAGGCGATATCTAGCTTGTTTATATGAAAATTCACAACAATTGTGAAAGAAGTAGGGAGTGAGTGCAAGATCAAATCTTGGCTCAACTCTCCATCCATGACAAAACCGGTTGTCTAATTGATCAATCAAATTGATTATGTTAAGAACTTTTTTTATGCTTATCTTATAGTGCCATTGGCCATTCTAGATCGGAAGAGCTCCTTAGATGTCGATATCTATCGGTCCTACTTTCCTCACCATCGACTACTTGATGTGCGGGGAATATAGTAGGAAGCATCCATAGTTTCATCTTGTATTTGAAGCTCGTTACTCGTGGATGCGAGCATGATGCGTTGAGCCATTTGTGCATCATCTTGCCACTTTCTAAAAGTAGCAATCTCTTCCTCGGAGGCATTATGCGCAACCATTGCGAGGGATAGGCGTATTAAGGACATAAGATAGCTTTTCGACTATGAGAACTATTCTCAAATTCCTTAACCAATCCAGTTTAATTTGATGCGGTTAATTTAGCATCTAATATGCTTCGCGATGATAGTAATTTTAGACATTGTAAAATTACGTAAATGAATTTGTAATTAACAACATTTTAACATACATTCTTTTATTAATTACCAAAATAAATTAGGTCTTGTTTTAAATTGGTATCTCCCACTATTTTCTTCAAACTATATTACCCTCACTTATATAGTTCGGCAAAATCTAATTAAAGATTTGCTAGTGAGAATAAGGATCCCATTTCAAATGTATATAGCCTTGTGGTGACCTGACAAACTATATATAAATAAATAGGTAGACAACTTTTGTCGATTACATCAACTATCTGACTCCTTGTTTTTTGCCTCTTAGATTATTTTTGATCAGTGGTGGCACATCAGAATCAAAATTATCAAGTTAAGTCCAACCTAGCACTCCATATATTCAAAAAAAAAAGAAAAATATCATCCTTGTGGTGACCTGACAAAACAATATTGTTCAATTTTCTTTATAAGCATCAAATGTGATAAATTAACATCTTAAATACTTAATACTTGCCTTGTGGTGACACAACAAACTCATATTAAATATTTAATACTCTATTAATTTTATCATGCTAGAAAGCGACGTTCGATATTCCAAATATCTTTGAGCGCTTAGGACTTAATATAAAAATTGAGGGGTTTGTTATTAATTTGTCTCATCTTGTTTTAGCGCAGCATATATATATATATATATAAAATCGCGGCGTCGTATTAATGAACATGCGAAGCATGTTTGCATAATATATATATATATAGTATAAGCATGCGCATATAGAATACTATATTCTACGGATTGATTATGGACTTTTATTCTAGTTTGGTTCACTAGAGCCACCAAGTGAACAAAAGGTTGAGCTCCCCAGGGGTGCGAGAAATAATATTTAAATATAACTATTACATTTAAAACGGGCTCCATTACAAGCGGGTCTTCAAGCGCTCCTTGCTCCTTGATCTCAATTTTTCAAAATTAATTCTAACTACTATTCTATTACAAAACTATTTAAAATAAATAGAAACCTTGATCGTGATCGAGGGAAATACATAGGAGGAGATAGAATTTACACATTAAAAAATTAGAGAAGGAAATCTGTGAGACCCCATTTAATAAAACCCATACATTCATGCATCGACTAAAATAAAATCAATCGCATTGGTCGATAGTCCATAATCAATCCCATTTATTATCATACATTGCATCATCGTATGCATCGATAAATAACATTCATCTTATGAATAATAAACATTTAATATATATATTGATATCATTTAATGGGCAAATTTAGTTAGTATAAAATCTATTTTGAATCAAAATAAACTCCTTTATTTTAATCCAAATTTAAATCAAAATAAAACTATTTTATTTTAATTTATCAATTTTGAATAAAATAAACTATTTTATTTTAATCAAAATCTTTAATCAAAATAAACTCCTTTATTTTAATTAATTATGGAATCGATTCCATGTATAAAAAAAAAAATCTTTAATTAAAAAATCTTTAATTAAAATAAACTCTTTTATTTTAATTAATTATATGAAAAAATTCCATAAAAAAAAAACTCTTTTATTAAAAAAACGGATTATTTTTTCTATTCACAAATAAACTCTTTTATTTTGAATAATATGAAATCTTATTTCATATCTAAATAAACTCCTTTATTTAAAGAAATTAGGATTCTTTTTTCTATTCACAAATAAACTCTTTTATTTTTTGAATAATATGAAATCTTATTTCATATCTAAATAAACTCCTTTATTTAAGGAAAAGATGGAATCAATTTCAACACAAATAAAATTCTTTATTTTGAGAAAAATCAATTCAATTCAACTTAATTAGTTATCATGAAATCAAATTCAAACAATTAGTTAATTAAATTCTAATTTTAAAATTAAAATAATTTTAAAATTAAAATAAACCTTTTATTTTAAAATTAAAATAAACCTTTTTTTATTTTAATTATAAAATTAATTAAAAAAAAAAACTTTATATTTTAATATTAAAATTAAAATAATTTTATATTTTATAAAATAAAATATATATTTTTATATATATATATATATATATATATATATATATATATATATATATATATATATATATATATATATATATATATATATATATATATATATATATATATATATATATATATATATATATATATATATATATATATATATATATATATATATATATATATATATATATATATATATAAATATATATATATATATATATATATATATATATATATATATATATATATATATATAATATATATATATTTAAATATAAATATTTATAATTATATATATATAAATAATTAAAAAAATATTAAAATTTAAAATATTAATTTTTATTTTTTCAAATATTTTATATAAATTGAATATATATTGAAAAAAAAAAAAAAAAAAAAAAAAAAAAAAAATTTTTTTTTTTTTTTTTTTTTTTTTTTTTTTTTTTTTTTTTTTAAATTTTATCTGATAAAATTATGCCCAATTAAATTGTTCTAAACACATATCAATATACATATCAAATTAAAACAATTAATAATTTGCATAAAGGTTTGGCACGATGCCCTTTATTGGGTTTGTAATATTAATAAGCATGATCAAATTGCAAAAAAAAAGCGGAGCGTGTAAAATCGAGTTTAAAAATTTTACAAACCATATACCGGATCACCCTTTATGCATAATTATTAATTAAGCGAAAAGATAAAGAATAAAATCATACCCTTGAAGATCGAGCTTCCTCGGTACAAGTTCACCTCAAATCCTTTTCGCGTTTGACTTGAATCCACAGGGTTTGGTTCCTTCCTTTGATCGGCGTTAGCCACCCGAATGTTTGGCCTCTAGAGGGTGATCCACGAGGAAGAAAATTCAAGAAGAAGATGGGTGGTTGGCTAAACCCTAGTTTTTTCTCTCTATAGAAAAGGCGTACTCTCCAACAAATTGGAATTATACGTATTTGAAAAAAAATCAACAATATACCACCCATAATAAGACTCCTCTTATTTATAGATGTGGGCAACCCACCTTAACAATTAAGAATTGGTTTTTTTATTTAATTAATTAAATTCTTTTAATTAATTGGGCTCCCCTAATCTTATTAGGGATAATTAATTAAACTCCTTTAATTAATTTTTTCCTTCTAATCTTATTAGGAATAAATGAGAAGTACTTATATTAAATTAATTCCTAAACTCTTTTAGAAATTAAAATAATAATAATTGTAATAATATTAATAAGACTCCTCTTATTAATTTATATTTAATATTTCTAAAATATTAAATAATAAATATTAAGCTATTTAATTTATTCTATCACCATAGATTAAATTAAATATATATACTTTATATTATTACGATTATGCCATTTAACTTCTTAAATAATTATTCTTCCTTTTATGGTGTGACCCTTTAGGTTCTCCATATTAAATAGGTTGTGAATAAATCAAATTAGAACAATTCTAATCTTATTTAAATAAATAAATTAAACAATTAATTTATTTAAATAAATAATATTTATTTCTGATAGGGATAAGCCTCCTAGCGATCAGCGACTTTCCGGATAATATAGATTTCAACATTAATCATTAAAGAACCTTTGAGTAAATAAGTTCGTACAATTCTGATTGATCCTTCCACCATCTGATGTCCCGATTAAATATAAGGCATTGGAATTCTTTGTCGAGTCTTATTTTATTTAATTATATGTATTTCGATCTTAAATGCCTGACTCAAATAATGCAAATTAGAAACTCCTTTCTAATTTCATTACCTTATAACCGAGGACTCTTTGGGTTGTCATTTATCGAATCACATAGGACATTTCTCTTCTTTTATTAGAAGTGGTAGATTCTTTATTGATCATACATTATCTCCATGTCTGACTTATTATACCCAAGCATACCCTTTGATATACCCTAAGGGTCTTAAGGAATAAGTCAAAGTATAACTCATCATACACGAGATCTTATGATGATCTCGAGTCGAGGATTACTTGTCTACTACTATCACTTCTGAGGAATTCCTATTTGACGGCAATAAAACTCCATTAGGTATTCCTTAGCGAGCCCGCGTTCGGTGAACTTATTCTCTAATAAGCACCTACATACTTGCTTTAGTGTCTCCACACAAATGATCGTGAGATCAATCATCCTCATCGATGAAGCAAACAGCGTATGTACCGATCTATCAGGATTCACTAATCCCCGATTTAGTAATCGATGATTGGGAACTATTTTAGTTTTAAGCTTTCTAAGAATTTAGATCTCATTAGAATGATCATCATCATTATTCTAAAAGCATTGCTTAAAACTATGGGTTTATCACATATTATAAAAGCGACATCGTGTAGATAATTAAAAGCCTTTAATAAATTAATACTTTTTATTAATAAATGAATAAGATTATTTACAAAGTATATGCTTTATCATCAAACATGATTGGCTTGTGTGCATACTACTTTCAATCTCCCACTTGCACTAAAAACCCGATCGTCGTGGTATCTATACTCTTCTTCTCAAGTGGCGATTATCCTGCTTTGTTGGATAAGCTTTAGTTAATGGATATGTAATGTTGTTCTTGAGAGTCCACTATCTCTATAGTGATTTCCCATCTTTCGATGATTCTAATAATCAAATGAAAGTGCCTGACACATGTTTAGATCGAAGATGAGACTTAGGAACTATTCTAGTTACGTAATGAACTTTTAATCCAAACAATCAACTTGCGACTTCATTTATAGCTATATACTTTGTCTTTATCACTAAACCGACAACAACTCTTTCTTTGTTTGGAACCTTTCGATTCTTTGCACCCTTTGTTGAGAGTAACGCTTTACCTTAAAGTGGATTTTACTGTCATCTTAGTGCATGCGAAAAACTTGAGTCATTAAGCCCTCTAGTTTTAATTTAGACCCACCATGAATATGATCACATCCTTAGTCTTGGGTAGGTTAAGCAAAACTTTAAGATGTTTTCAGCGACTCATAGTGAACTTCTCGAATATGGTGATCGACATCGGGTCTCGTATATTTCATTGCATACATGATTGTCACTCATGATCTCTCTCTTTCGAGAAGGAGTGCGTGGGGACTATTAAAGAGATACACTCCATAGCTCATCGACATGAGACATCTCTTGGAGTTTGCCATGCTAAGCGACTTTAGCATCAAATGAATATCGTTCCTTGGGTTAAGTCGAGCATCCTCTTAAATCTATCTATATAGATTTATATCCCCGATTAAGATACTCTTCCCAAATCATTCATGGAGGAATGTTTGAACAACTTTATCTTTTCTTGATTGTAGCATTGGTATGTCATTCCTTATCAGTAGTATATCAACATATAATACTAGGAATGTCACGGCGCTCCCTTGACCCTTTTGTACACACTAGGTTCATTCTTATTTTTGATAAAATCAAACTCTTTTGATTGCCTCATCAAAAGCGAATGTTCCATATTTGAGAAACTTGCTTTAATCCATTTCTCTGAGTGTCTACAATCTTACCTCATCGTATCTGGATCATCATCTTCATGATGTGTACCTCATCATCATCATCCATGATGAATCCATACCTCTAGGTATCTTGGTACTATTCAGATTCTGATTGGTTGTGGTACAATAGAATTACATCTCTGAGGTTCCTCTTATTTGACTTATAGTGTTTTGTGGTTCTTGAACTCTTGAGATCTATTATCCTCCACTAGCCCCTTCAATGATAAACACCTTTATCTCTTAGAAAGCGTGCGTGTTTCATAACAAACACCTTTTGCTAAGTAGGATTATAGAACATATACCCTAAACTTACTTTAGGATGTCCCAAAAAACTGTACTTGTCAAATCTTGTCCCAAGCTTATCCTTTGAAACCTTTTCACATAAGTTGGACAACCCCTTATCTTAACATACTTAAGATTAGGAATCCTCCACATCCATAACTTTTATGGAGTCTTTGGTTGGATTTTGAGGTTACCTTTTTTCGTAGATATCGACCATTTCTAGGACATGATCCTAGAAGGATCTTTGGAATGTCGGTAAAATCATTATGGACCGCACCATGTCCAACAAGTGCGATTTTTCCATTCGGATACATCAATCAATTATTTGCGTATCGGGATGTGTCCATTATGAGAAAACCATTTGAGATGATCTAGAAACTTATTGCACAAGTATTTATTCCTTGATCTAATCAAAGAATCTTAATACTTTGCCAATTTGTTTTCTTACGAATTCTTTGAACCTTTCGAATAATTCACACTTGTATTCAACAAATACACACATTCGACTCTTTGAATGATCATCTCCTTTTCTTATACTAATTTGTTCGATATGCAAAATTATTTTCATGTAAGTCAGTATACAAAATTTATTAAGTAATATTCGTTCTATACAAAACATTATTATTATAAATAGAACAACAATTGTTCTTAATTATAATACCAAAGATTTCATTGTCCAATGATAAAATGGAAATAATATTTTTAACAAGAAGCTGGAATCTGATAACAACTTATTGACTTAATAGATTTGCCGTAGGCATTTGCTAAACTATAAGTTTCTATGGCTAATATGGTGACCTTTGCTTCATTTTCCACACATAGGATTACTTATATTTGTTTAGCTTTTCTACTTACTGCTTGGTCCTTCATAAATCTATATTTATGATAACCGAAGTCGGTATCAATACCCAAGTAGAACCTTGACTTAAAGAAAAATTTATTTTAAATCATGAACAAAAATTTGTATTATGCAAGAAACTTCACTAAGCTTCTTTGGTTAGCCTCTCGCAAGATGCTTCTCATGATTTCTTTCGGTGTCGGGCTTATTGCGGTGGAAGCAAACTCCTTTTTATCCGTATCAGTTTTTTGTTCTTATTATCCTTTGTTTTTGCCTTTTCTATTTACCTTCTTTGAATCGTTCTTCTTTGAGGAAGATCCTTTGGCCCCTACCGGTAAGACTTGGTCTTTCTTGGTTGGAAAGTGACTCTCGACATTTTTCAACATGTTAAGCAAATCGGTGAGGCGATATCTAGCTTGTTTATATGAAAAATTCACAACAATTGTGAAAAAGAGTCAGGGAGTGAGTGCAAGATCAAATCTTGGCTCAACTCTCCATCCATGACAAAACCGGTTGTCTAATTGATCAATCAAATTGATTATGTTAAGAACTTTTTTTATATCTTATAGTGCCATTGGCCGTTCTAGATCGGAAGAGCTCCTTAGATGTCGATATCTATCGGTCCTACTTTCCTCACCATCGACTACTTGATGTGCGGGGAATATAGTAGAAGCATCCATAGTTTTCATCTTGTGTTTTGAAGCTCGTTACTCGTGGATCGAGCATGATGCGTTGAGCAGTTGTGCATCATCTTGCCACTTTAAAAAAAGTAATGATCTCTTCCTCGAGGCATTATGCGCAACCATTGCGAGGGATAGGTATTAAGGACATAAGATAGCTTTTGACTATATGAGAACTATTCTCAAATTCCTTAACCAATCCGTTTAATTGATGCGGTTAATTTAGCATCTAATATGCTAGCCCATGATGATAGTAATTTTAGACATTGTAAAATTACGTAAATGAATTTGTAATTAACAACATTTTAACATACATTCTTTTATTAATTACCAAAATAAATTAGGTCTTGTTTTAAATTGGTATCTCCCTTTATTTTCTTCAAACTATATTACCCTCACTTATATAGTTCGGCAAAATCTAATTAAAAGATTTGCTAGTGAGAATAAGGATCCCATTTCAAATGTATATATATAGCCTTGTGGTGACACAACAAACTATATATAAATAAATAGGTAGAACAACTTTTGTCGATTACATCGACTATCTGACTCCTTTTATTTTTGCCTCTTAGATTATTTTGATCAGTGGTGGCACATCCAGAATCAAAATTATCAAGTTAAGTCAACTAGCACTCCATATATTCAAAAAAGAAAAATATCATCCTTGTGGTGACCTGACAAAACAATATTGTTCAATTTTCTTTATAAGCATCAAATGTGATAAATTAACATCTTAAATACTTAATACTTGCCTTGTGGTGACACAACAAACTCATATTAAATATTTAATACTCTATTAATTTTATCATGCTAGAAAGCGACGTTCGATATTCAAATATCTTTGAGCGCTTAGGACTTAATATAAAAATTGAGGGGTTTGTTATTAATTTGTCTCATCTTGTTGTTTTAGCGTGCGCATATATATATATATATAAAATACGCGTCGTATTAATGAACATGCGAAGCATGTTTGCATAATATATATATATATATAGTATAAGCATATATATAGAATACTATATTCTACGGATTGATTATGGACTTTTATTCTAGTTTGGTTCACTAGAGCCACCAAGTGAACAAAAAAAGGTTGCTCCCCAGGGTGTGCGAGAAATAATATTTAAATATAACTATTACATTTAAAACGGGCTCCATTACAAGCGGGTCTTGGCGCTCCTTGCTCCTTGATCTCTAATTTTCAAAATTAATTCTAACTATTCCTATTACAAAACTATTTAAAATAAATAGAAACCTTGATCGTGATCGAGGGAAATACATAGGAGGAGATAGAATTTACATTAAGAAAAAATTAGAGAAGGCGCAATCTGTGAGACCCCATTTAATAAAACCCATACATTCATGCATCGACTAAAATAAAATCAATCGCATTGGTCGATAGTCCATAATCAATCCCATTTATTTATCATACACATCATCATATGCATCGATAAATAACATTCATCTTATGAATAATAAACATTTAATATATATATTGATATCATTTAATGGGCAAATTTAGTTAGTATAAAATCTATTTTGAATCAAAATAAACTCCTTTATTTTAATCAAATTTAAATCAAAATAAAACTATTTTATTTTAATTTATCAATTTTGAATAAAATAAACTATTTTATTTTAATCAAAATCTTTAATCAAAATAAACTCCTTTATTTTAATAATTATGGAATCGATTGTATAAAAAAAATCTTTAATTAAAAAACTCTTTTATTTTAATTAATTATGGAAAAAAAAATCTTTAATTAAAATAAACTCTTTTATTTTAATTAATTATGGAATCAATTCCATGTATAAAAAAAACTCTCCTTTATTAAAGAAAAACGGATTATTCTTTCTATTCACAAATAAACTCCTTTATTTTGAATAATATGAAATCTTATTTCATATTTAAATAAACTCCTTTATTTAAGGAAACATGGATTCTCTTTCTATTCATAAAATAAACTCCTTTATTTTGAATAATATGAAATCTTATTTCATATCTAAATAAACTCCTTTATTTAAGGAAAAATGGAATCAATTTCAACTAAATTCCTTTATTTTGGAATAAAAATTTCAACTCCAATTAGTTCTAATTAAATATCAAATAAATTAGTTAATGAATTTAATTTAAAATAAAAATTTATTTTAATTTTTAATTAAAATAAACTTTTATTTTAAGATTAAAATAAACCTTTTATTTTAATTATAAAATTATTTAAAATAAAATAAAACTTTTATATTTTAATATTAAAATAAACCTTTTATTTTAAATTAAAATAAAATATTTATTTTATTTATATATATATATATATATATATATATATATATATATATATATATATATATATATATATATATATATATATATATATATATATATATATTTTTATATATATATATATATATATATATATATATATATATATATATATATATATATATATATATATATATATATATATATATATATATATATTAATATATATATATATATATATATATATATATATATATATATATATATAATATGCAAAAATTATATATGAAATATATAATTAAATATAAATTTAAAAATATTTATTTATTTTTTTGATTTCGAAATATAAAAAATAAAAAAAAAAAAAAAAAAAAAAAAAAAAAAAAAAAAAAAAAACGATTGCATTTTTTTTTTTTTTTTTTTTTTTTTTTATTAAATTTTATCTGATAAAATTATGCCCAATTAAATTGTTCTAAACACATATCGATATACATATCAAATTAAAACAATTAATAATTTGCATAAAGGTTTGGCTCGATGCCCTTTATTAGGTTTGTAATATTCATGAGCATGATCAAATTGCATAAAAAAAGTGCGGAGCGTGTAAAATCGAGAGTTTAAAAATTTTACAAACCATATACCGGATCACCCTTTATGCATAATTATTAATTAAGCGAAAAAAGATAAAGAATAAAATCATACCCTTGAAGATCGAGCTTCCTCGAAGTACAAGTTCACCTCAAATCCTTTTCGCGTTCGATCTTGAATCCACGGGTTTGGTTCCTTCCTTTGATCGGCGTTAGCCACCCATGTGTTTGGCCTCTAGGGTGTGATCCACGAGGAAGAAAAAAATTGAAGAAGAAGGGGTGTTTGGCTAAACCCTAGTTTTCTATCTCTACATAGAAAAGGCGTACTCTCTCCAACAAATTGGAAATATATACGTGTATGTGAAAAAAATCAACAACCCATACCACCCATAATAAGACTCTCTCTTATTTATAGATGTGGGCAACCCACCTTAACAATTAAGGAATTGGGTTTTATTTAATTAATTAAATTCTTTTAATTAATTAAGCTCCCTAATCTTATTAGGGATAATTAATTAAACTCCTTTAATTAATTTTCCTCCTAATCTTATTAGGAATAAATGAAAGTACTTATATTAAATTAATTCCTAAACTCTTTTAGAAATTAAAATAATAATAATTGTAATAATATTAATAAGACTCCTCTTATTAATTTATATTTAATATTTCTAAAATATTAAATAATAAATATTAAGCTATTTAATTTATTCTATCACCATAGATTAAATTAAATATATAACTTTATATTATTACGATTATGCCATTAACTTCTTAAATAATTATTCTTCCTTTTTATGGTGTGACCCTTTAGGTTCTCCGTATTAAGCGGTTAGGTTGTGAATAAATCAATTAGAACAATTCTAATAATCTTATTTAAATAAATAAATTAAACAATTAATTTATTTAAATAAATAATATTTATTCTGATAGGGATAAGCCTCCCTAGCGATCAGCGACTTTCCGGATAATATAGATTTCAACATTAATCATTAAAGAACCTTTGAGTAAATAGTTGCAAATCTGATTCAATCCTTCCACCATCTGATGTCCCGATTAAATATAAGGCATTGGAATTCTTTGTCGAGTCTTATTTTATTTAATTATATGTATTTCGATCCTTAAATGCCTGACTCAAATAATGCAAATTAGAAACTCCTTTCTAATTTCATTACGCTTAACCCGAGGACTCTTTGGGTTGTCATTTATCGAATCACATAGGACATTTCTCTTCTTTTATTAGAAGTGGTAGATTCTTTATTGATCATACATTATCTCCATATCTGACTTATTATACCCAAGCATACCCTTTGATATACCCTAAGGGTCTTAAGGAATAAGTCAAAGTATAACTCATCATATACACGAATCTTATGATGATCTCAAGTCGAGGATTACTTGTACTACTATCACTCTGAGGAATTCCTATTGACGAGCAAATAAAACTCCATTAGGTATTCCTTAGCGAGCCACGTTCGATGAACTTATTCTCTAATAAGCACCTACATACTTGCTTTAGTGTCTCCACACAAATGATCATGAGATCAATCATCCTCATCGATGAAAGCAAGCAGCGTATGTACCCGATCTATCATCGGATTCACTAATCCCCGATTTAGTAATCGATGATTGGGAACTATTTTAGTTTTAAGCTTTCTAAGAATTTAGATCTCATTAGAATGATCATCATCATTATTCTAAAAGCATTGCTTAAAACTATGGGTTTATCACATATTATAAAAGCGACATCATGTAGATAATTAAAAGCCTTTAATAAATTAATACTTTTTATTAATAAATGAATAAGATTATTACAAAGTATATGCTTTATCATCAAACATGATTGGCTTGTGTGGATGTATATCTCATCTATCAAGAAGCATTTTTTTCCCCTCTGCGTGAGTCATGCTTTGGTGAGAGATCGCAAGAAAGAATTATAAGTGTTGAAGTCTTAATTGACATTTTGAAACACTTTGTGGGGCTTGATGTTTTCAAGCCCTCGAAATGAAAGTCCTAGGAGAGGAACCTCTAGGAGCAAACCTAGAAGGCGAGCTTTGAGGAGCTCTCTGTGACATTTTGAAAATCTTGATCTAATCTTTCGTACTTCTCTCGAAATTTCTTTTCTTTAGAATTAAAAGTCATTGAGAATCAAGAAGTCCGTGAAGGCCTGAAGCCTCAAGACTTGATAGCCTCAAGACCTGGCCGATAGCTTCAAGGCTCGATAGCATCGAATACTGATAGCCTTGAAGACCTGATAGCATCGAAGACCGGAAGATAGCCTTGAAGACATGTTGATAGCTTCGAAGACCTACTAATAGCCTCGAAGGCCTGATAGCATTGAAGACTGGAAGATAGCCTTGAAGACATGCTGATAGCTTCGAAGACCTGCTGATAGCCTCGAAGGCCTCATAGCCTCGAAGGCCTCATAGCCACGAAGACCAAGCTTTAGGTATTCCTCTCTCTTCAATTCGACAGGTCAGGGCCTTTAGATCATGAACTTTCGTAGTTCTTTTTTCATTTCCTATATCAGAAAATCATGTGCATATATTTCATACAGACTAACACTTGAATCTATACTTTTATTTTCTTTTCTTTTTTTTTAAATCAGAAGAAATAATCAAGTATAAGTGAAAGTTTGACAAATTTATTGATAATCAAAATTGCTTTTAACGAAAAGCATAACGTTTCATATAACAAATCTTGCTTTTGTCGGCGAAAGCATAACGTTCACCACTTTTAGAGATAAAGTGTAACTTTTTCGGGGTTGATGACTTATACTCAGGCGCCTCAATTACTTTTATTAAAGTTGAAAGAATAACTTTTTGGGTCTGAGGACTTATAGTCAGGTGCCTCATTCACTTTTGATGATAAAGTGTAACACTCGAGTGCCTCGTCACTTGGGTCATCCAATTTCTTGGCAAGTGTAGTCTACGAGGACTTGAAATCGGGTACCACATCACTTGGGTCGTCCAATTTCTTGGCAAGTACAGTCTATGAGGACTTGAAAATGGATGCCTCGTCACTTGGGTCGTCCAATATCTTGGCAAGTGCAGTCTACGAGGACTTGAAATCGGGTGCCTCATCACTTGGGTCGTCCAATTTCTTGGCAAGTGCAGTCTATGAGGACTTGACCACTATTTAGAGTGGACCACCATCTTGGGTGGGTTTTTTTTTATTCGTCAATTCTTGTGCCTCCTCCCTTGGTCATCCAATTGCTTGGCAAGGGATACTCCTAAGGGTTTAAACCACCATTTTTGGTGGACCACCATCTTGGGTGGATTTTTAATTCGTCTGTTGTTAAGAGTTTTTTTCAATTATACATAGATCCAGTATTTGAGTTCTTGACTTCCGGGACTGCACCATGGGTGATAGTGTTACACGTTTCTTCTCCTAGTTCAATCTCCCTGGCCACCAGTTTCTCATGGTATATCCTCCGCAGACTGTAACAGTTAATAGTAGAATGCCCTGCGTATTGGTGGTATACACATAAGTCTGGTCTTCTTTTCATTTCTTCCGTTACAACCAACTGGGGCCTTGGAGGTTTCACAACTCTATGCTCGACCCATTGTTCGTATAGGCTCCTGAACGCCTTCTCACTGCATATGATAGGCTCCGGAACTGGCATTCTGGTATACTTGTCCCCATGCTTTTCTCCGCTTCGTTCAAATTTCTCATTCTTCTCCCTCTTGCCCCCTTGTGGTTTTGATTGAGAATCCACCAAAGCCACAGTTGATGTCCTCTTACTCTTCCATGTATCCATCGCATGACTGGTGAGAAATGTCATGATTCCCCCCAAGTCTTGTACAAAAGATGATAGGGTCGCAAATGAATCACACGTCTTGGTAATGAGGTGGGGCTTGAAGGAGTCTAAGGCACCATTGTTGCAAATGCTGACCAGGTTCTTTTCTTCAATCGGCTCTGCGCACTTCTGTGCCTGGGCCCTGAACCTGTCAACATAATCTGATAGCTCCTCATTCGGCTTCTGTTTGAACCGCATGAGTTGTACAATGGTTACCTATTTTTGCACATAGAAAATTTTCTTAAAAAATTGTAATTTTAGGTCATCCCAATCATGGACTGACCCCTTCTCCAAATTGTAGTACCAACTGAAGGCACTATCTGTCAAAGTTTTGTTGAATTCCCGCATCAACAAGTTGTGGTTGTTCACTTCATCATATCCCAGCCACAGAGACATCGACTCTACGAACTTGGCAATATGTTCTCTGGCATTTCCTTTCTCCCCGTTGTATTTTGGAAACTGCGGGGATGCTCAATATACCCTTATCGGGTAGGGCTGCCTCCGTATGTGTGTAGGGTAAGGAGGAGTAAAGTCCAACTCCGAGGGTCGAGATGTCTGTCTGCGAAGTTGATTGATCACGTCGATCATATCATCCTTCGTCATGTACTGGCTTGTGGCGTGAACTCTCTGGGGTGTTGTGATATACTGCTGTATCAGCGGTGTGTATGGTAGAGAGATTGGTTGATGCACACTTCCATCGTGTAAAGCTGGCATTGGTGGCAGCTGTTGGCTCACTCGCTGGACATGGCTTGGAATGGTTGGCATTTACACCTGTGAAAATGTTGGGAGAGCAGTTGGGATGATGTTTGTCTGAGGTTGGCTTGCTTCCAACCAAGGTTGTGGTACGTCACCACTGTTCTGGGGCTCCAAGTTGATGATTGAAACCGACTGAGTTTTCGTCGATGGAGGTACAATCTGGTTCTCTTTGTTGTTGCTGCCATTGTTGTTGTCTTCCACTCCTGCTTGTAATCCCTGTGAATTATCTGGGAACATAGCCTTGAAGGCGGGGATCTGCATCAATTGCTGATGAAAATTTCCCATTTCTTCTTGCTTCTTCTGCATCTCCAGCATCATAGCCATCATCACCCCTTGTCCTTCCTGTGCTTCCTTCAATGCCTTGAGTATCTCCAGTTGCACAACATTTATCTGCTCTCCACTTTCTTCCTCGCTTTGCCTTCCCATGCCTATCTTCCTAACATTCGATGGTTGTTGCTCAGCCATGTATGGTGATGTTGAACTTCCTTCCGATGCGTCTTCAAGGATGGTTTGATCGAGATTTAGATTCACGCCTTGAAAAGCTTGACTTGTTTCCCTTGGAATTGGACCCGGTGAGGTAATGTTGTTTGTTGGTGAAACTCTTCCTGTTGTTCTCCCACTTCGAGTTGTGGGCATACCCTTCACGAATTCTACACCTCCCCAGCAGAGTCGCCAAATAAATGTGGGCAAGGAAATCGTGCCTTGCTTGTTTAGGGTTTCGTGTTGGCTGAGGAGGAGAGAAATCCACGAAGAGCAGGGAATTGATTGATTGATTGAAGATGGGAGAACGACAGGTGGGCGATTACTCCAACTACGCGTGGCAGAACCCATAGAATCCGGAAACCTTATTAGGGTTATTGGGATTCTAAGAGCCTTCTTCTTGAGTCCTTCCACTCCTAGAATCTGGAAACCTTATTAGGGTTATTGGGATTCCAAGAGTCTTCCTGAGTGTTGAGAGAGAATGTCTAAGTCCTTTGATCGTCCAAGAGTCCAAGTCCTGAGTCTCCAGAGAGGTCCCTTCCTTCATAGAATGGAAGGGGTATTTATAGAGCTTCCTGGAATTTAAGTAATCACATGCCAGACACATGTCTTCAGGGAAATTCCAAAAATACCCTTTAGTCATTATAATAATGCCCATATCGCCCTTTCCTTCTAGCCACCAATCCAATCCTTCAATCAATTCTCAAAACGAGCCGCCTCCACGAGCCTTCTGCCTCGGGACACGTGGAGGCTTCTCCCGGGTCTAGCCCATTTATTTCTGACTTATCTGTCTTCATTTAATTAGGTTATGTGAACCCTAATTTGCGCATTTAATGAGGTCGTGGAACCCTAATTGTGCATTTAATTTAATTAGGTCATGTGAACCCTAATTTTGCACCTGGGCCCACACACTCTATCAAAGAAATGTTTTTTGAAAAATTAAAGAGTTCATGGTTCTAACGACCCCTCAATAATAATCTAAAGAAAAAGACTATGATATTAAAGTCTTAATACTACTTATTTACTTTGTGTTGTCACACATTTACGAAGTTTCACATGTTGAAAAGCCTCTTTAACTAGTTATTCATTTTTCCAAAGTATATTTATTCACTTTTAAGTTATTCTGACAAGTCACTGTGTACTACATATAGTAAGGTAACATGTTAATTACATGTCATATTCAGTGTTGTTACGTTATTCGTTGATATATATAGTACGATTCGACATAACTCTCTTTCCTTTAAGTTGACCATTCAAGTAACTAAAGTTGATAATTCTTATAAATTAGAAATATTAAATTATTGATTCATGTTTATTCATTAAATTGTTTCATTTCAATTTTATACTTATTGAGTATATTTGATGCTAACTCTTGCCAAGCATTAACTTGGTGCAGGTTGAAAATAATGATAGGACCAGAATGGTCAAATTTAAACTACAGAATGGAAGATAAAAATCATATAAAGGTTACAGGTTGGTATTAGGTAAAAAGAATAAGACCTAAGTTGTGATACCGCGATGAAGTTTGTGATATAATGTCTAAATAGACTAGTTAAATAAAAAAAATATTGATAGATGCTGAGGGTGACGATGAATAGTGAACACCAAGTCCGTTGTAGCGAGTACTCAGATTTGGGGGCATTATAGTTTCCTCCTCTGCCGCCGCAGTAAACTTTTCTCTCTCTCTCTCGACACACACACATCTCTCTCTCTCTCTCTTTCTTCGCTCCTCCCTCACGTTGCTCTCAAATCTCACCTCCTTCCCATCGTCTCCCTCAATTCCGGTCCTCCGATCCTCCTCGTCCCCTTTAACAAATCAACGGCGTAGTGCGCATTGGTGGTGGTGGTGGCATAACGCAGCGGTGGTGCTTCTTTTCCCCTTTAACACTGGATTGGATACATTTTATTTTATTTTATTTTCAATTCCCACTTAAATAATAACCAAAAATTAAATACTTTATTTTATTTTCTCTAATGAACAGTACAGTGGTGGGGGGTGGTGACACTGCAAATAACAAGCAATCAAAGGGGCTCCATTTTGGTAAGTTACATTTCAATTTGCCTAAAAAATAAGTTAAGTACAATATTAATTTTGTTTGCCCTAGTAATTGAATGTATATACTTCTTACAGTCCAAATTAGAAGCCAATAATGTCCTCTTTGTATTACCTTAAAATGTTAATTAGTTTAAATTTGTTTTTATAATTATGTTTTGCTTCTTACACAAACACATTAACAAAGTTTGAGCACATATATGTCAAGTATATCATTTTATAAGATATAGAATAACAACAATGAAAGTTAAGATCTTGCAAGTAAGATTTATGATAAATAAACCAATGATCAAAATAAATATAGCACTTTATAGTTTAGGATCAATTTGGTTTATATAGTGCTTATCACTCTCAAAGATTTGGTTATATATGAATCAACGTTTTATATACAAACTTTATTTCATAAAATGAATACGTAAAATACAATGTCGACTAGATATCCTTCTGAATACGAAGGAATAAAGCGGGAATTGAATAAATCAAAAAAAAAATTAAACAATATGGAGTGTCAATATGACTTCCCTTATTTGTTACAATAATCAAGTCATATATAATCTTGTAAAAATGACGGGCATTGTGTTTTTTGTTTGTATAAGAACTTGTTTATATACGGATTTTAGGCACAAGAAGCAAGTGTTGAATTCGTGGAATTGTTAACCCAGATTTTTCAGTCATATCCAAGTCACCAGTTGAAATCCCACTCGGTAGCTCCCAATCAAAGCAATGCAACAACTGAGCCAACACAAATTGAATGTTGATCAATCCTAGTTGCATTCCAGGGCACCCTCTTCTACCTGACCCAAATGGTAAGAGCTGGAAATCACGTCCTCGAAGATCTATTTTGCTCCTAGTAAACCTCTCAGGAAGGAATTCTTCAACGTCTTCAGACCATACATTAGGATCTCGTCCTAGGGCCCAAGCATTTACGATTACTCGTGATTTCTTAGGTATGTAATACCCGTCGATCACAATATCCTCCCTAGACTCATGAGGACCCAATAATGGTGCAATAGGATGCAGTCTTAAACCTTCTTTAACCACCATATATAGGTATTCTAACTTTGGCAGATCAGTCTCCTCCACCATTCGATCAAGTCCTACAATGCTATTTACTTCCTCTTGACACTTTTTCATCACCCTTGGATGCCTTATGAGTTCTGCTAGTATCCATTCGATGGAGGTATATGAAGTATCGATCGCTGCTGTGATAATGTCTACCATGATAGATTTAATACCCGACCTGTCAATTGCTTTAGCTAACTCGTGATGGGTGCTTGTGGAATTTTTCATCAATGATAGCATTTCATCAACAAAGTCGGTATTTTCCTTTTGAAGTCCATTACTTGCGTTTTGTTCATGCTCATCAATAATTAGCTCCAACATTTTGTCAAGTTTCTTGCCGGCTTCCTTAAAGCTTCGAGTCAATCCCTATATAGAGGAAATATATATTGAGATCGTGTTTTGTGGTTATTAAAATGTTAAAAAATATATATAAACAAAATAAACTTTCTTTAAAGTTTGTAGAGATATATATTAATTACGCGAAGAAGGTCAGTGAAAGTAGAAAGCGACAAAATCTGCAAGATTGAACTTTCAAGTACCAATGCGAAGGCCTCATTCATAATCTGCGAGATCAAACCTATCATCTGCTACGTCCCAAAAGAACCTATAAGTCGTATTCTCGATAAGATCAACCACGCAGACTAATATCCACCACCTCACATTTAGCGGCGGCATCCTTAAGCTCCTTCACCAATAACCCAAGCTCCTCCTTTCTCATCCCAACAAAAGAATTAATCTTTGAAGGAGCAAGAAGCTCTTGTACAACAAACTTTCTTACATTGCGCCAGTATGGACCGTCGGTGAAGGTGATGCCCTTATTACCATATGCCATATATTCCGCGGCCTGAAACTTGGGGCGGTTAGCAAAATGAATGTCATGAGTCTTGAGAAAAAGCTCGGCAGCTTGAGGGGAGGAGACTACGATAGTTGGGACGGAACCTAAACGCATGGACATGATAGGACCGTACTGCTTGGCTAACTGGTGGAGGGTGCGGTGGGGGAGGTTACCTAACATCGGGAGGCTACCGATAATTGGGAAGCCTCGAGGACCTGGTGGTAGTACTTTACGGTGGCGTTTTGAGGTGGTGATGATCCACCAGAGTGCTCCAAGGAGAAGGAAGACAAGAGTTAATGCCCATGCAAACATTTTGTGTTTTAGGGTATCTGGTAAATGTGTTAATTTGATAACTCAAAGATTGTGTGATTTTATATACTTTAGATCTGGTCTTTATATAGGAAATCCCTCGAGCATAGTTTTGTACAACTACTATATCAAGTTACCCCGTGCTCACAAACTTAGAACGTTCCCATATAATATTTTATCTTTTTGGACATGTGTAAGAGAATGTTCCTGAGTTAGAACTCTTCCCAACATCATGAGTTCTTATTTATTTATTTTCAAGATAGGCCTAAGTGTTAAGAGTCAATGGAGGCCATGCATGTAGCCTCTGATATTGACCGCTTGTACGTACCCTCTAAACTTAGTTATTCATCACCCACCAACCACAGATTTTACATCAATAATCAATAACTATATATAATAAGGCATTAATAGATTTTATGAAATAATTTTATGAGTCTTTTAGTTGATCACGAGTCAATTATTTATGACTAGAATTGGAAATAAAAATTTTTGGTTTGTTTATGGATTATAAAATATGATTATAAATATGACATACTGCTTGTTTTTAATGAGTTGAATGAGTTACAACCAAATGATTATGTGTCCAATATAGATCAACCCATTTTTTAAATTTAAAACTTGCATAGTATTATTATGATCAAATGAAGTAAATTACTTGATATATTAATTTTTTATATTCGTTCAATTTCTCTTTCTAATTTATTTGAGCACATTTTTTCTCTCTAAAAATTTTTCCGACTCTTGGACAATGTGACGCGATCACTTGGTTATATTTCTTAGTTATTAACTTATTACATTTGTCTTTTGCTAAAAATAAAAATAAAAAATAAATTGACAAAACTGAAGGAGCTATTAAGCCAGAAAAAAAGAACATGAAGCAACCTACAACTCAAATTTTATGTTATTTTTCCCCAAATCTCAAAGATATGAAGAAGGAAATACAATAGGAAATAAAAAAAACATATAAAAATAAAAATAAAACATAAAAGAAATAGTTGTACCAAATTGAAAACATAGCTAAAATGACAAGAATAGGAACTGAGAAGGTTAAAAAAGTAGTGGAATAATAACACGTGATTATAGGGTAGCAAAAAAATATTCCCAAGGCCTTTTGGCAGACAACTCATAATGCGACTACGCCTAGAATTATATAGAGATCGAAATAGAGAATACATAGATGGGTTTTTTTAACTAGGTTAAATGATATTTCTGTCTCTTTAAATTGTCACCCACTTTTAAAGTCGTTCCTAAAGTTTATTTTTTACCATTAGCTAGGTCCTTAAAGGGACATTTTTTGGCATTTCCGTTCTTTTACCCGAATTGACCCTAACCCTACCCATTTTGACCAAATTTTGTCCCAACCCGACCTAATTTGACCCAATCTCAATTTCACCAATTATTTTTTAAAATAAATAAATAAAAAGTTTAAAATTATTTTAAAAATAATTAATATTTTTAAAATAATATTTTATTTTAAAATATTAAAAATAATTATTATTTTAAATATTCTTAAAAATAATTTTTATTTTGCAAGAAAAAATATTAGAAGCTTTTATTTTTTTCATAAAATTAGGGCTGAGCAAGTAACCAAATTAGAACCGAAACCGCACCAAAAACAGCACGAACCGCACCAATTAAAACCGCACCAACGGTTCCGGCGTATGTGGCGATTTTAGGTGGGTTGAATAACCAAATTTTCGGTTCCGGTTTGGTTACTAGGCAAAACCACACGCATAAAATCGAAACCGCACCATGTGTGTGTTTATGTATTATTTCTAGGAAATTTTAAAGTTACTTTTCACTTGAACACTATCAGAGAAAACCCTAGTCTTGCATTGTCATTTTTTCACCAATTGAAAGAAGATGGTTAGATGTTATAAAGTCAAAAATTAAGCATTTGGATTTTGAAATTTCGGGTTTGTTTGATGCGTTACTGGAGGGGCTTATAGCGGAGGGGCCAAATTCGTTGGTTCGAGCATTTGATGCATTGGTTAAGGTCTATTCTATTCTATAGTAGTAATAGTCTAATAGATTATTTTTCAAATTAGGTACAGTTAGGATTATATTCTATAAGTCCTCCCTGCAATATATAAGATAAAATTTCATTCTATCTCCAGTATATAATTTTAATTTTTGGGGAACTAGATAAACCTTCTTGCTTGTTATCGAATATATGGTCTCCGTTGTTTTATGTAGCGTATGTTTTAGTTTTAAAGCATCATTCCTTTATTATAAACTAAAATTATTTTATGTATCTCTCACGTTACATGATTTGATGGTGAATTTGACGTGTTTGGCGGGAAGGAACTTTGTTTTTATGCTTGATATAATTTTCATTCACGAGGCTACATCATTTAAGTTAATTCTTTCGATGTGAGCTCTGTGTTAAATTCTATTGAAGGCTTAGACCTTTTTATTGTTTCAATTAGTTTTGGAACCGAAACTGTGACGCCCCCAAAATTAGGTATACATCACCCATCTTGAGTCGCCAGATACATATCGTGATGTAATTCAAATACAACTTAATAATACAATCTGTTTATGCAGTATAATACGACAAAACATAAATGAGTTTGAATAATAAAATATCGGAAGCCTCGAGGACTGGTGGAGGGTGTGGTGGGGAGGTTACCTAACATCGGGAGGCTACCGATAATTGGGAAGCCTCGAGGACTTGGTGGTAGTACTTTACGGTGGCGTTTTGAGGTGGTGATGATCCACCAGAGTGCTCCAAGGAGAAGGAAGACAAGAGTTAATGCCCATGCAAACATTTTGTGTTTTAGGGTATCTGGTAAATGTGTTAATTTGATAACTCAAAGATTGTGTGATTTACATATACTTTAGATCTGGTCTTTATATAGGAAATCCCTCGAGCATAGTTTTGTACAACTACTATATCAAGTTACCCCGTGCTCACAAACTTAGAACGTTCCCATATAATATTTTATTTATTTTCAAGATAGGCCTAAGTGTTAAGAGTCAATGGACGCCATGCATGTAGCCTCTGATATTGACCGCTTGTACGTACCCTCTAAACTTAGTTATTCATCACCCACCTACCACATATTTTACATCAATAATCAATAACTATATATAATAAGGCATTAATAGATTTTATGAAATAATTTTATGAGTCTTTTAGCTGATCGATCACGAGTCAATTATTCACGACTAGAATTGGAAATAAAAAATTTTGGTTTGTTTATGGATTATAAAATATGATTATGGTTCTCTCTAAGAAATAAAAATATACAACTTGTTTTTATTGAGTTGAATCAGTTGCAACCAAATGATTATGTGTCCAATATAAGTTAATTCATTTTTAAATTTAAAACTTACGTACTATTATTATGACCAAATTAATGAAGAAATTACTTAATATATTCCTTTTTTATATTCGTTCAATTTCTCTTTCTAATTTTTTTGAACATATTTTCTCTTTCTAAATTTTTTTCCGACTCTGGGACAATGTGACGCGATCACTTGGTTATATTTCTTAGTTATTAACTTATTACATTTGTCTTTTGCTAAAAAAAAATAAATAAATTGACAAAACTGAAGGAGCTATTAAGCCAGAAAAAATGAACATGAAGCAACCTACAACTCAAATTTTATGTTATTTTTTCCCAAATCTAAAAGATATGAAGAAGGAAAGACAATAGGAAATATAAAAAACGTATAAAAATAAATATAAAATATAAAAGAAATACTTGTACCAAATTGAAAACAAAGCTAAAATGACAAGAATAGGAACTGAGAAGGTTAAAAAAAGTAGTGGAATAATTAGGAGTGAGCAAAAAACGGGTATAATCGAATTATCGAATCGAACCGAACCGAACCGAACCGAAATAATTTAACCGATATTTTCTGATTATTCGGTTATTTTTAACATTTCGGTTATATCCGAAATTATTTACGGGTTTCGGTTAGTTTATACGGGTTTTACTTTTGGCTTATTCGGTTAAACCGAACACCGAACAAAGTCTTGCTCACTAGTGTCTATTGTCTAGTCACTCCTACTTAAAATAATAATAATATTATTGACTCAGCACTCAGCCGGCCCACTATTACTCTACTAGCCCAGACTCTGAACTGATTCACTGAAGTCGTAACTCTCAAATCTCAATTTCCTAACCCCCCAAACCCAGATCTAGAACTCTCAAAGTCTCAATCTCTCATCCCAAACTCAGATCTCGAATTCGGAACTCGGAAAGTCTCAATCTCTCATCGGCCATTGGCGCATCGCCTCATCGGCTTCGGCGGCCCTTAATCGGTCATCATCAGTCAATCTCGAAGTCAAAGAGACGAAGACTCGAACTCTCGCTCTCGATCTCTCATCCGATTTGGGTGTGTGACATGCATCTTCAATTCTTCATCGACTGAACTGTCTGAAAGTAAGTTCTTACTCTAAACTTTTTTGGCACATTATATGCATGAAACTGCATATATGTAACACAACTCAAATTTTATGTTATTTTTTCCCAAATCTAAAAGATATGAAGAAGAAGGAAAGACAATAGGAAATATAAAAAACGTATAAAAATAAATATAAAATATAAAAGAAATACTTGGACCAAATTGAAAACAAAGCTAAAATGACAAGAATAGGAACTGAGAAGGTTAAAAAAAGTAGTGGAATAATTAGGAGTGAGCAAAAAACGGGTATAACCGAATTATCGAACCGAACCGAAATAATTTAACCGAAATTTTCTGATAATTTGGTTATTTTTAACATTTTGGTTATATCCGAAATTATTTACGAGTTTCGGTTAGTTTGTACGGATTTTATTTTTGGCTTATTCGGTTAAATCGAACACCGAACAAAGTCTTGCTCACTAGTGTCTACTTTCTAGTCACTCCTACTTAAAATAATAATATTATTATTGACTCAGCACTCAGCCGGCCCACTATTACTCTACTAGCCCAGACTCTGAACTGATTCACTGAAGTCGTAACTCTCAAATCTCAATTTCCTAACCCCCCAAACCCAGATCTAGAACTCTCAAAGTCTCAATCTCTCATCCCAAACTCAGATCTCGAATTCGAACTCGGAAAGTCTCAATCTCTCATCGGCGCATCGCCTTATTGGCTTCGGCGGCCCTTAATCGGTCATCATCAGTCAATCTCAAAGTCAAAGAGACGAAGACTCGAACTCTCGCTCTCGATCTCTCATCCGATTTGGGTGTGTGACATCTTCAATTCTTCATCGACTGAATTGTCTGAAAGTAAGTTCTTACTCTAAACTTTTTTGGCACATTATGCAGGAACTGCATATATGTAACACAACAAAGAAACTCCCAAAAATCAAAGAACAATTCAAGTATGTGTGCGTGAGGGAGAGAGAATGAACTAAAAAGAGGAAATTGAAGCGCTTAATAGTGGAAAGGGAATTACGGGAAAAAGGAAAAATACCCTAGATCTGGAAGATTATGAAAGAGAATAACCAAAAAGTACTAATCAATATATAAGTAGTAAAAAAGGAGTAGGGAAGAACCTTGATGAGCATTGAAAACGACGGCAGATTCCTCCCTAGTACCACAGTTGCCCATTTTCTTCTTGATCATTTTCAGTTGCAGATGATGATGATTGTGAGTGAGCTAGTAGTAGAATTAGTGTTATTAGTAGAAGGCTGCTGATGTTAGATTTATTTGCCCCCAGATGAAGCAGCGTCTTATACTTGGGATATCTCCTCATTACCATTATATCATTTTCCAAATTAAATGTCCAATTCTAACTTCTTTTTTTATTGGGGTCAAAATCTTGAGTTGGATTATGGTGATGATAACCTGGTCCTGGGGTCAGAAAGTTATATTGAGGTCATATTTATTGTTGAATATTATGTGGAATTGCAACTAATGTAATTTTTTCTTTTTATTCATTGCAGTTTGGCAAATAATGCAAGAACTGTTAAGACTATATATGAGACATTGAGACTTGTTGATTGTTGCTGCTGTTTAGACTTGTTGATTGCTGCTGCTAACTTTTTGTTAATTTTTTGTAATATATGTTTGGCAAATATATGTTTTGTAAACACTGATGTATACACTAATGTTAATATCCATGTGTACGGTTAAGTTAGGCATAGTTGTAAACTATTAAATTCGGTTATTAACCGAATAAACGAATAATTAATTCGGTTATTTGATTATCATGTATTTCGGTTGGTTGTTCGGATATTCAAAATAATGCAATTTCGGTTTTCGATTATAACCGAAATGTTAATTCGGTTCGGTTATTATCCGAATGCTCACTCCTAGGAATAATAACACATGATCAGAGGGTAGCAAAAAAAAATTCCGGCCTTTTGGCAGACAACTCATAATGCGACTTACACCTAGAATTATATAGAGATCGAAATAAAAGAGAGAATACATAGATGGGTTCTTTTGATTAGTCAGAATGAGAATGACAGCTCTCCAAGTTGCCACTCCCCACTTTTAAAGTCGTCCCTACAATTTATTTTTCACCTATTACATTTTTTGACATTTTCGTTCTTTTACCCGATTTGAACCCTACCCATTTTGATCAAATTTTGTTCCACCCGACCTAGTTTAACCCAATCCCAATTTCACCAATTATTTTTTATAAAAAAACTAAAAAGTTTTAAATTATTATAAAAGTAATTAATATTTTAAAAATTATATTTTATTATAAAATATTTAAAATAATTATTATTTTAAATATTCTTAAAAATAATTATTATTTTCAGGAAAAAATATTAGAAGCTTTTATTTTTTTCATAAAATGAGTAAAGTTTCATAAAATATAGATTGAACAAAATTAAATAAGAAAATAAAAATTTATTTTCCAAAGAAATAGATTTTTTTTTCATTTTTTTATGTAACACTTTATTTTTAGAAGAAAAAAAAATTGTTTTTGTCTTTACCATTATTACATGTATTCTTAATATTAGAATTTTTAAAAACAAAAACTAAAAATACAAATTAAAATACAAAAACCATTAAAAGATAAATAAAAAACTGATTCATATAAAAAAAGAAATTAAAAAGTTTTAAAATAATTATTTTCAAGAAAGAAATTAGAAATTTTTTAAATTTAAAAAATGAGTATGTTTTATAAAATATAGATTAAAAAATAAATCAACAAACTACAACTTTATTTTTAGTAAAAAATAGAAATATTTTTTTTTTTTTTTTTTTGGTAAATTTCATAAAATATAGATTAAAAAATAAAATTAGAAAACTTTATTTTCATTAAAAAATATATTTTTATATTTTTTAAACGATGTGTATATTTTAATAAAAATAATAAAAAATTAAAAGTTTTAAACTTTAATTTTTGAATCTATATTTTATGAAATTTCAACTCAATTTAGGAAAAAAAATAAAAGTTTCTAATATTTTTTCTAAAATTAATAACTATTTTTAAAACTTTTTAAAAATAATATTTTATTTTAAAATATAAAAAAAATATTATTTTAAAAAAAATATTTTTTAAAATATTAAAATTAATTATTATTTTTGAAAAATAATATTTTATTTTAAAATATTAAATATAAGTATTATTTTAAAAATAATATTTTATTTAAAATGTTAAAAATAATTATTTTAATTTAAAATATTAAAATAATTAATATTTTAAAATATTAAAAATAATCATTATTTTAAAAATAATATTTTATTTTAAAATAATAATTTGAAAATATATAATTGGTAAAATTGGGTTCGGGTCAAACTGGGAGTCTAGGTTGGGTAAAAATTTGGTCTAAATGGGTCGGGTTGGGGTAAAATTTGGTAAAAGGAACCAAAACGTCAAAAAATATTGGTTTAAGAACCTAATTAGCGAAAAATAAATTTTAGAGAAGACTTTATAAGTGAGTGACACAACTTGGAGGGACAAAAGTGACATTCAATCTTTCGATTATGAAGAAGGAGACGGAGAAGACGATGTGTGAGAGGAGAGAATTTGATTCTTTTGACTTTAGTTCGGAACAAATTAAAAAATAGGTTGAAATCAGTTAACTGGTTCGTGTTTGTTTATCTTTTAAGAAATATGGGTCTAAATTTTAACCAACTTAGATCATTTAAAGTAGTTATTAACCAATTCATATGGTCCAAGTTAATTTGGATTGAGCTACCAATTTGTAAGCCAAATTGTCAGGCCTATTCAAGACTATATATTTCTAGATACAATAAAAAAAATTAAACTCTCGTATCCCATGAAATATAAAAAATAATTGTGTGTGTATGTGATGCCCCCAAAATAGGTATACATCACCCATCTTGAGTCGCCAGATACAAGGTACTGAATACAAATACAACTTAATTATACAACAGTCGTGTAAAATACGACAAAACATAGGCTGTGAGTTTTAATACAAATATGGTCATCTAGACAATATCCACACTCAATGGAGTCCTCATTACATTTATTATCACACTATTTTCACAGAATAGTGAGGACTACTAATGCACCATCTAGGACCATCACTCTGTTCCCTGACTAGTCTCAGTTACGTTCTCATTTCCTGAAGAGAACAGTGAAAGAAAGGGTGAGCTCAACTAGCCCAGTAAGAAATATTATGACTAAGATAACGCATAATAAATTATCATTAACCTTCAACAATGTTAAACTGATAGAATATAATAGACAACAAGTGTAACTGTAGCGGATCAAGTAATCCATTAGAAGAGTCAAGTAAGGTATAAAATCTACTATCTTCTATGATTTAAAAAAATTTTCATCAATTTTATCGCTGAGACTCAGCTTAATAAATAAAATTGAATCATCCCTGCTCCACGGCCAATGATATTCATGTAATCATCAATGGTCATGACTATACTAAATAATCCCTGGTCATAATCATACCAACAACTGTCCACCAATGAACTACAGGCCAATGAGGACTTTTACCACATCATTCGTCACATTACGGTCATGATTATACCGAATAATCCCTGGTCATAATCATACCAAGTCCATCTATGCACGTAAGCCAAAGATGACTTTCATCACAATATAAGCATGAGGATGATGACAATGACATAATAATTCAATAAAACAAGTTCAAGAATAAATTTTAAAGATTTATAAATTAATTTATCCAGGAACCAATAACGTCCAAATTGTCAACATATATGATACTGCTTTGTAGAGTAAAATTCAAGAATGCTCAAAAGAATATTTCCATGAAAAGATACTGGATGAAGCGCAAATATCAAGGATATTCCACTAATTTCATGGAGTATAGAAGCCAAAGCTTTAACCAACTGAGTATAATAGAATATATGAAACTGCAAATGGATTTTTGCCCACCATGCGGTAATCCACGTAGACAGATCATTTCCACAATATAATAAGGAATGAATACGAAGGATCATTCACCATGCATGTGGTAATCCACATAGACATGTTATTCCAACAGAATAATAAAGAATGGAATAACAGAAGGATTCACAATGCGATAGATAACCGCATGCAAAAGTTATTCCCAACAAAATAATAAATAATGGAACGAGTCCCGGCGTAAGCGCGCATGCATGGGATATTTAAAGCGAATAATAAAGAAACGGAATATTAGAAGAATTTCACTATGTATGCGGTACTTTATAAAGCAAAGTTATTCAATGAGAATAATAAGAATGGAATAACAACATAATTCACCAGGCATGCGATAGACCGCACAGACAGGTTATTCCAACAGAATAATAACGAATGAAATAACAAAAGAATTTCACCATGTATGCGGTACTTCGAATAAACAGGTTATTCTAACAAAATAATAAGCATGGAATAATAGAAGTTCTCTTCATG
Source organism: Panax quinquefolius (assembly GCA_020205615.1). NCBI lineage: Eukaryota > Viridiplantae > Streptophyta > Magnoliopsida > Apiales > Araliaceae > Panax > Panax quinquefolius. The sequence goes on from CM035165.1 coordinate 90,290,858, forward strand.
AATACGAAAGAAATAATACCCCTTACGAGTACAACAAATAATATCCCTTACCTTAGAAGAAACTGGATATTGGAGTAGTGAAGTAGCAGAATACTTTTCTTCTTTTCTCTATAGTTTCTCTCTAGAGTTTCAAAGTGAATTCGTAAGAAATAATGAAGGAATGAGCTTCTATTTATAGGAGAATGGGTGAATAGTAACTAATTCATGAGCGGTCCAGATTGATTTACTTTTAAATGGATGGTCCATATTGGTTTACTATTAAAACTTAAAAAGCAACGGTCCATCTTGATTTACTATTTATTATGAACTTTAAACTTTCCATGATCCATATTGATTTACTATTATAACTTTCCACCAGCGGTCCATATTGATTTACTATTATATCTTCAACCAAACGGTCTGAAAAATTAGCACATCTCCTCATGGAATAATATTGTACCCAAAAATGATTTGGACCGAAAAGAAATATATTTTACGGGTGAATAGTACCTCGTGAATAGTAACTCGTGAATAGTACTCTAACACGAAAAGTGCCCCGAATACCCGATTGAACAATATAACCTCAAGACATCAATTATTATCGAAACAAATGTCGATTTCCACTAAAACAAATAATTCCAACACAATGGAACTATAAAATTCATCTTTAATAAACACGAACTTATTCATCATTAATATTGTAATTCACAATATTTAACAACCATGTCGTTCCCAGGAAAGAGGGGGCTTTCCGATAAGGATTTCTCCTTATTGGGGCGCAATTAGGTGACCAAACCTCTCCTTGACAGAACTTCTAGATATTGTCAATATTGCAAATAATAATATGAATAACTTTGCCGTCTCAATTATTGATTTAATAATATATCATATTATGCAGATGATACAGTAACAATAATTGAATCATTAATATGAGAGATATGATGCATCAATTACTATAACAATAATTGAGTATAACTGAGTGACTTCTCACGTAAGCATCAATAATCAATACCGTGTGCTACTATACAACCACGCGTATTACTGTACTTTTACTATCGGGTAGTTCAACAGTTTTAACGGTAACACCTCCGCCGTTATTTTTATAGAAAAATAATTTTTTCATTTTCTAACTACGACAATACTTCCGTTGTGGGGTCCACCAATGACTGTGCCGTCGTACGAATATTCCTGAATATTCCCCGACCAATCGAATATTATATAACCACTTCTTTACTTTGCAAAATTTGTAAATATCACCCACAACTATAACAATATATCAAATCCACACCATAATATTCAAAAATATATTTCGAGAAAATTATTCTTTATTTATAAAAGTTGGGATCTTACAACCTCCCCTTCTTATGAAATTTTGTCCTCGAAATTAAGGTACATACCTGGTATGTCGAAGAGATGAGGATACCTTGACTTCATCTCAAATTCTAACTCCCAAGTCATTTCCTCCACATCGTGGTTTCTCCAAAAAACTTTGACTTGAGGTATAACCTTGGAGCGTAGAACATGATCCTTCTTATCCAAGATTTTAACAGGTAACTCTTCATACGTTAAATCTTCCTCTATCTCGTCTGGTTCTAACTCAATAATTTGGTTCAAGTCTTTCACATATTTACGTAACATAGATATGTGAAAAATATTATGAACACGAGACATACTTGGCGGTAAGGCGAGTCTATAGGCCACAGTTCCTACTCGCTCGAGAATTAAAAATGGGCCAATGAATCGAGGATTGAGCTTTCCTCTCTTTCCAAATCTCTTAACTCCTTTCCATGGAGCAACACGTAACAACACATGATCTCCAATATCGATTTCTACGTCCTTTCGATGAAGATCATCATAACTCTTTTGTCGATCTTGTGAAGTTTTTATACGTTGTCGGATCATTTGAATCTTTTCTATAGTCATACGTACCAACTCCGGTCCCAACAACGTTGCTTCACCCGCCACATCCCAAAGATCTCGAGAAGCGACACTTTCTCCCTGGCGCCTCAAATGGAGCCATGCGATACTTGCGTGATAAGCTGTTGTTGTTGTAGGAAAACTCCACCAACGGTAAGAACTTGTCCCAACTTCCTTTGAAGTCAAGAACACGAGTCTTAATAGATCTTCAAAAGTTTGAATAGTCCTCCATTTGCCCCTCATCCGTCCATCGAGGATGATATGCCGAAGCTAAATCAAATCTGTGCCCATAGCTTTTCGCAAACTAACCCAAAAATTGTGAAGTGAATCTTGGGTCTCGATCGAAACTATATGGATCTTGGCATACCATGCGATCTTACAATCTCATTTATGTACATACTGAGCAAGGCGTTCAAGTGTATAAGTTTCTCGTATAGGTAAGAAGTGAAAGCGGACTTGGTCAATCTATCAATAATGACCCAAATTGCATCTATGCCTTGAGAAACCTTGGGAAGACCGATGCTTGAAATCCATGGTAATGTGCTCCCACTTCCATCCTGGAATTCCAAGTGGTTCTAATGGACCTTTTGGTACTTGATGCTCCACCTTGACTCGTTGACAAGTTAAACACCTTGAGATAAACTCCGCTATCTCTTTCTTCATATTGCTCCACCAAAATGTATGTCGAAAATCATGATACATTTTGGTACTCCCAGGATAGATTGCAAACGGTGTGTTGTGCGCCTCCATCATGATTTTATACTTTAAATTAGGGTTGTTAGGAACACAAAGTTTGGAGTTGATTCGAAGTATTCCTTCTTCATCGATTATTGCTTCCGGAATAGCACCTTCTTGCACTTTCTTCCTCATACGTATCAGCTCCAGGTCTGTAGCTTGAGCAACTTTAACTTTATCGATTAAAGTCGATTCTACTCGTATATTCGCCATCATCACATGGGTCCCTGGAGTCTTTAACTCTATCTCCATCCTTTGTAAGTCATACAAAATGGGCATTTGTGTTGACAATATTGTACTTGTACCCGCATATGATCTTCTACTCAATGCGTCAGCTACTACGTTCGCTTTACCAGGATGGTATTGAATGGTATGATCATAATCTTTCAACAGTTCAAGCTAACGTCGTTGCCGCATGTTGAGTTCCTTTTGGGTGAATAAATATTTGAGACTTTTATGATCCGTATAGATCTCCACCTTCTCTCCATACAGGTAATGCCTCCAAATCTTAAGTACGAAGACAACAGCTGCCTAACTCTAGATGATGAGTAGGATAATTCCTCTTATATTCTTTGAGTTGCCGAGAGGCATATGCTATGACTTTCCCATGTTGCATGAGAACACATCCTAACCCTTTGCTCGAAGCATCCTTTGTAGATGACAAATCCCTCCGAGGCGGATGGTATTGTCGAGCAGTCTTTGAAATGAGTCTTCCTTGAGTTCTTGAAAACTCTTCTCACATTCCTCGCTCAATGAACTTTGTATCTTTTCGAGTCATTTAAGTTAATGGAGTAGCGATTCGAGAAAATCCTTCCACGAATCTCGATAATAACCGGCTAAGCGAGAAAGCTACGTACTTTGATCATCGACTTTGGTTGCTCGACTTTAAATTGCTTCAATCTTATTTGGGTCAACGGATATTCCATGATTTGATATCACATGCCCAAGGAATGCAACTTCCTCAAGCCGAACTCACATTTCTTCAACTTGGCATAAAGCTTGTTTTCACGAAGCTTTTGGAGTATCGACCTCAAGTGTTGCTTTCATGATCTTCACGGCTTTTGGAATATATGAGAATGTCATCAATAAAGATGACACAAAGTGATCCAAATATTCCTTGAATACTCGATTCATCATATCCATGAAGGTAGCATGAGCATTAGTCAATCAAAAGACATGACCAAGAATTCATAATGCCGTCTCAGAGTTACGAAGGCGGTCTTTGGAATATCCTCGATTTTAACCTTGGTGATGATATCCAGAACGAAGATCGATCTTTAAAAAGAATTGTGCTCCTTGCAACTAGTCAAACAGGTCATCAATGCGAGGTAACGGATACCTATTCTTGATGGTGACATGGTTCAATTCTCGGTAGTCAATATAAAGTCGCATACTCCCATCTTTCTTCTTCACGAATAGAACAGGAGCACCCCAAGGAGACGTACTAGGACGAATGAAACCAATGTCTAACAATTCCTGCAATTGGATCTTTAACTCCTGAAGTTCAATAGGAGCCATTCGATATGGGGCTTTGGAAATGGGTTTTGTACCAGGTTTAAGGTCGATACAAAATTCAATTTCACGCTCTGGGGGTAGGCCAGGAAGTTCTTCAGGGAATACATCAGGAAATTTATTAACAATAGAAATATCATTCAAAACTGACGTATTTTTGTTTAAATCTTTGATATGAGCTAAGAAAGCTTGACATCCATTTTTCAATAAATGAATAGCTTTATGGATTGAAATGACCGTGATTGATTTTAATGGTTTGGTCGCTTGAATTCGCATAATAGGTTGATTAGGAAAATGAAAACTAACAACCTTACGAAAACAATCAATTTTTGCATGATGAGTAGTTAACCAATCAATCCCTAGAATTACGTCAAACGCAAGTATTTTTAAAGAAATAAGATCGACAAGTAATATGCGGTTACCGATTTGAATCAAACAAGACTTATAAACCGTGGATGTAATGAAGGTTTCTCCCAACGGAGTTTCAACCGTTAAGTCAAAGTCCAATTTCTCCGGAGTCAAATTTAAACGTTGAGCGCAAGTAGGAGAAATAAAAGAATGGGTAGAGCCGATATCAAATAAGGTATATACTTCACTAGAGTTTATGATAAGCTTACCCGTGATGACCTCGTTCGGGTTCTTTGCTTTCTGAGAGGTTACAACAAACGCTCTCCCTTGAACTACCGGCTTTGTCTTGTCAAGGACGGACTTTGATGCCTCCATCGCAGCTGGACTTGACTTCGGTGCATGATAAAATTGGACTAGGTGACTTTCTCTTCCACAATTATAACATGCTTTAGACTGCTGCGTACAGTTTGGACTGATGTATCCCTCCCCTCCGCATTTGTAACATACGACCGACGGTCGCTCTCCTTCCTTAACAACAGGTGCTGGTGCTGATGTCCTTCCATCATTATTAAATCTCCTCTTCTTGAAACTCCCACTTTTATTGTCTTGGCAATGATTACCACCGAAGTGGTTACCATTTTTGGCATGTTGATTCCCTCCACGTTTGTTGTCACCGCTTCGATGACTATTACCACTGGTATTTTCATTCTGTTGGCTACTTTCTCTTGGTTGCGTTGACCCATTATCGCGCTCCAATAACTGAGCCCTATTTACAACATCTGAATACAAACACAGTTTATGAGAAATAAGATATTGACGTATCTCCGGTTTCAAACCTCTTAAAAACATCGCGTCATTCTCTCCTCATTATCAACCAAGTGGGGGATAAACCGGGACAACTCGACAAACTTAGCTTCCGTCTTTGTGCCACAGTCATATTATTCTGCTCCAACTTGATGAACTCTACCTCTTTAATGTGGTGAATACTTTCGGGAAAGTACTTGTCGTTGAACAGTTCTTGGAACTTCTCCCAAGACATCTTGGTCTGGCGAGTTGAGTAAGCTTTCTTGATTCCCACCGATGTCTGCCTCTCCTCGCAACATAAAGGTGGCAAAAGGAACCTTTTGCTCCTCAGAGCATCCCAAGACATTAAATATCTTGGTGATCTGCTTTATCCATGCTTTCGCCTTAAGTGGTTTTGGCTCTCCAATAAACTCCGGTGGTCCCAGCTCCTTGAACTGTTTAGCGGTGACCGTCCGAGAGTTTCCAGTGTTTCCACCTACATTTTGGACATGAATTTCTCTTGCCTGATGTTGTACGAATTGCAGAAAGCTCCTAAACATTCTGTCATTCACCATTTGGTCGGTGTTGTTGTTCACCTGAGGATTATTGTCTTTCTGTTGCACATTATCCTGGGTATTAATCTGTGGTGACTCCACGATCTCATGTGCTTCATTGCTCATCTCAACATTTTCGGATGCCATTTTCCAATATTGCCACAAAACAAGGGTTAATTAATATATCACATGTTATCCCTATACTCTGACCGACCTGTTAAATACCAAATAAACTTAGGTAGGTCATACTAGCGAAGGAATTCACCGTCTCTCCCCTCCTAGTTCTTGTCTCACATCTCAACCAGGGATCATATCCCTAAGCTTTGATACCAACTATGACGCCCCCAAAATAGGTATACATCACCCATCTTGAGTCGCCAGATACAAGGTACTGAATACAAATACAACTTAATTATACAATAGTCGTGTAAAATACGAAAAAATATATGCTGTGAGTTTTAATACAAATATTGTCATCTAGACAATATCCACACTCAATAGAGTCCTCATTACATTTATTATCACACTATTTCACATAATAATGAGGACTACTAATGCACCATCTAGAACCATCACTCTGTTCTCCGACTAGTCCCAGCTACGTTCTCATTTCCTGAAGAGAAGAATGAAAGAAAAGGTGAGCTCAACTAGCCCAGTAAAAATATTATGACTAAGATAATGCAGAATAAATTATCATTAGCCTTCAACAATGTTAAACTGATAGAATATAATAGACAACAAGTTTAACTGCAGCGGATCAAGCAATCCATTAGAAGAGTCAAGTAAGGTATAAAATCTACTATCTTACATGATTTAAAAAAGTTTTTCATCAACTTTATCATTTGAGACTCGACTTAATAAATAAAATTGAATCATCCACGCTCCACACGACCAAGGATATTCATGTAATCATCAATGGTCATGACTATACTAAATAATCCCTGGTCATAATCATCCCAACAACTGTCCACCAATGAACTACAGGCCAATGAGGACTTTTACCACATCATTCGTCACATTACGGTCATGATTATACCGAATAATCCCTGGTCATAATCATACTAAGTCCATCTATACACGTAAGCCAAAGATGACTTTCATCACAATATAAGCATGAGGATGATGATGATAATGATGACATAATAATTCAATAAAACAAGTTCAAGAATAAATTTTAAAGATTTATAAATTAATTTATCCGAGGAACCGATAACGTCCAAATTGTCAACATATATGATACTGCTTTGTAGAGTAAAATTCAAGAATGCTCAGAAGAATATTTCCATGAAAAAAGATTGGATGAAGCGCAAATATCAAGGATATTCCACTAATTTCATGGAGTATAGAAGCCAAAGCTTTAACCATTTGAGTATAATAGAATATATATAAGCGCGCAAATGGATTTTTACCGCCATTCGGTAATCACGTGAGATGATCATTTCCATAATTTAATAAGGAATGAATACTGAAGGATCATTCACCATGCATGTGGTAATCCACATGAGCGAGTTATTCAGCGAGAATAATAAAGAATGGAATAACGTGAAGGATTCACCACCATGCGTGCGATAGATAATGCATGCATGCATGAGTTATTCCCAACGAGAATAATAAATAATGGAACTAGGTCGGCATATACGCGCACGCATGAGGATATTCAGACAAAATAATAAATAATGGAACCAAGTCCCGCGTAGAAACGCATGACAGGATAGGATATTAAGCGAATAATAATAAAGAACGGAATATTAGAAGAATTTCACCATGTATGCGGTACTTGCGATAAAACAAAGTTATTCAACAGAATAATAAGAATGTAATAACAATGAAATTCACCGTGCATGCGATAGATCATGCATGCAGACGAGTTATTCAATAGAATAATAAAGAATGGAATAACGAAGAATTTCACCATGTATGCGGTATCAGATAAACAAAGTTATTCAACAGAATAATAAGAATGGAATAATGAAGTTCTCTTCATGAATCTGAAAGAAATAATACCCCTTAGAGTACAACAAATAATATCCCTTACCTTAGAAAAGCTGGATATTGGAGTAGTGAAGTAGAAGAATACTTTCTTCTTTTTTCTCTATAGTTTCTCTACAGAGTTTCAAAGTGAATTCGTAAGAAATAATGAAGGAATGAACTTCTATTTATAGGAGAATGGGGTGAATAGTAACTAATTCATGAACGGTCCAGATTGATTTACTTTTAAACAGATGGTCCATATTGGTTTACTATTAAAACTTAAAGCAACGATCCATACTGATTTACTATTAAAACTTTAAACCAGCGATCCATATTGATTTACTATTATAACTTTCCACCAGCGGTCCATATTGATTTACTATTATATCTTCAACCAATGGTCTAAAAAATTAGCACATCTCCTCATGGAATAATATTGTACCCAAAAATGATTTGGACCGAAAAGAAATATATTTTACGGGTGAATAGTACCCCGTGAATAGTAACTCATGCATAGTACTCTGACACGAAAAGTGCCCCAAATACCCGATTGAACAATATAACCTCCAGACATCAATTATTATCGAAACAAATGTCGATTTCTACTAACACAAATAATTCCAATACAATGGAACTATAAATTTATCTTTAATCAACACGAACTTATTCATCATTAATATTGTAATTCACAATATTTAACAACCAGGTCGTTCCCAGGAAAGAGGGGGCTTTCCGATAAGGATTTCTCCTTATTGGCGCGCAATTAGGTGACCAAACCTCTCATTGACAGAACTTCTAGACATTGTCTATATTACAAATAATAATATGAATAACTTTGTCATCTCAATTATTGATTTAATAATATATCATATTATGCAGATGATACTGTAACAATAATTGAATCAATAATATGAGAGATATGATGCAACAATTACTGTAGCAATAATTGAGTATAACTGAGTGACTTCTCACGTAAGCATTAATAATCAATACTGTGTGTACTACTTATCGCCCACGCGTATTCTTCGTACTTTTTTACTACAGGGTAGTTCAACAGTTTTAACGGTAACACCTTCGCTGTTATTATTATAGAAAGATAATTTTGTCGTTTTCTAACTACGACAATACTTCTGTTGTGGGGTCCACCAATGATTGTGCCGTCGTATGAATATTCCCGAATATTCCCCGACCAATCGAATATTATATAACCACTTGCTTACTTTGCCAAATTTGTAAATATCACCCACAACTATAACATTATATCAAATTCACACCATAATATTCAAAAATATATTTCGAGAAAATTATTCTTTATTCATAAAAGTTGGGGTCTTACAATATATATATATATATATATATATATATATATATATATATATATATATATATATATACATGTATTACATAATTTGGGAACTAATGGATATGGAAAATATACATGTTTGACATAGTTTGGGAACTAATGGATATGGAAAGACAACTTCTAAGTTCAAATTTATCACTATATATATAATTTTAATTTGACTCAAGAATGAACAAAAAGCGATAAGTAACGAAAGAGTTATGATACAAACAAAAATAGTGTTTTGTTAAAGTAAAATTAGGAAAACGGGTGTTATAACTCGGCTTGAGATGAATTTTGAATAAAGATATATTTTGACGTATAATAACTTATTTTGACGCAACGAAAAGATTTTCTTAAATTTTAGAATGTTTGAATTTAATTTTGAATTATAAGCTTATTGGAGAAGTGAACAGGAATGTTAAATTATAATTATGGGAAGTAAATTAATAAAAGTGAATATTATTCTGAGGAAGTTATTTTGTTGACCGAAAATATTTTATATTTAATGTTGTAGAAGACTCAGAATTGAGTATGGAAGAATGAAATATTGAATGTGAATAATGTAGATGATGAGCTATGGACGGAGAAAAGTTTCCCTAACATGTACAAATTGATTATTGTGTGCTAGTTTCTTTAAATTTTTACAGGTTTCCTCACTTTGAGCAATTTCTTTAACTTGTAGTAAGATTGTTATCATTGCAAGTTCTAAACTTACAAATTTTTTTAATAATTGTGCAAGTTTCGGCACTACGTGCATTTGAATTTTTTTTATTAGCTAAACTTATGTTCGTTGTTATGTAATATCAAATTGTTCAATATGTTGATCATGAATATTATTTTAAGAGTGAATGTCATTTGTTTCGGCTATTCTATTGTGGAAGTAGTTAAGACTGAGGAAGAACAACCTCATAATATAAGGCCATATATTTATAGAAAGTTTTTAAGTCTATCTGACTATTAACCACTTATGGAGAGTAAACAATTTATATAACTGTGGGGACTTTTGGGCCATATAATGTCAACTTAACTCTTTTAGTTTTGGCATAATTAAGAGATTTGACAATTTTTGTGGCTATTAACTTTTATAAAAGAGTTCAATTTCTCATGACCATGTACAGAATTAAGAGCAATTATGACTGTTGAATTATGTATGATGTGTTCATGGTTCTCATGACCATGTATAACAATCAAAGCAATTATGACTGTTAAAATCTGTATGATGAGTTCATGGTCCTCAAGACCATTGGTAAAAGTTTTTAGTTGACTGTTAAATAATTATTGTCCATATAATGCCGACTTGGAGATTATATAGCCAGGCCATATATTGTCATGGTGAGGCTTTAGCTTGTCAGGTTGTTAGGTTACGCTCAATCAAAGAAATGTTTTTTGAAAAATTAAAGAGTTAATGGTTAACGACCCCTCAGTAATAATCTAAAGAAAAAGGCTATGATATTGAAGTTCTAATACTACTTATTTACTTTGTGTTGTCACACATTTATGAAGTTTCACATGTTGAAAAGCCTCTTTAACGAGCTATTCATTTTTTCAAAGTATATTTATTCACTGTTAAGTTATTCTGACAAGTCACTGTGTACTACGTATAGTAAGGTAACATGTTACAGGTCATATTTAGTGTTGTTACATTGATCACATATAGTACGATTCAACATAACTCTCTTTCCTTTAAGTCGACCATTCAAGTAACTAAAGTTGATAATCCTTACAATTTAGAAATATTAAATTATTGATTCATGTTTATTCATTAAATTGTTTCATTTCAATTTTATACTTATTGATCATATTCGATGCTAACTCTTGCCAAACATTAACTTGGTGCAGGTAGAAAATAATGATAGGACCAGAATGGTCAGATTTAAACTATAGAATGGAAGATTAAAATCATATAAAGGTTACAGGTTGGTATCAGGTAAAAAGAATAAGACCTAAGTTGCGATACCATGATGAAGTATGTGATATAATGTATAAATAGACTAGTTAAATAAAAAAAATATTGATAGATGTTTAGGATGATGATGAATAGTGAAGATTTTGGGGGCATTATAGTACTTCATTTTGGGGGCATTATAGTTTTCTCCTCTTATGTCACCGCGACGCCTCTAAAATTAGGTATACGCCACCCATCTCTTGGGTCGCCACTTACATGGAACATATAAATTCAAATACAACTTACTAATATAACTCGCCGTGCATATATTTACATAAACCGTGAGTTTGAATACAAATATTGTTACTAGATATTATACAAACTCAAAAGGAGTCCTCATTACTACTATTATCACACTATTTCACGTAATAGTGAGGACTACTAATGCTATCCTCTCGACCATTACCCGCTCCCCGACTCGTCTCAAATCCACTATGTTCTCATTTCCTCAAGAGAACAAAGAAAGAAAGGGTGAGCTCAACTAGCCCAATAAGAAATATTACGACTAAGATAATGCGTAATAATTTATCATTAGCCTTCAACAAAGGTTAAACCGATAAAATACAATAGACAACAAAGTTAAACTGCAGCTCATCGAAAAAAATATTATTTAATAAGCAATCCATTAAAAGAGTCAAAGAGAATAAAGTCTACTATCTTTTAGGTTTTAAAAGGTTTTTCATCATCAATATATATAGACTCACTTTTAATAAATAATCCACATCATCGAATCGCCTCGCAAGACTACTAGCCAAGGATATTCATCAAATTATCAATGGTCATGACTATACCGAATCACCCCGGTCATAATTATATACCAAAATTATCCATCATCGCATTACAGGTGCCAACCGAGGACTTTTTATCACATCATTTATAACAAGCCATGATTATACCGAATGATCCCTCGTCATAATCATACTAAGTTCATCTATACACGTAAGTCAAGATAACATAATATAACATGAGGATGATGACAATGACATAATAATTCAATAAAACAAGTTCAAGAATTTTTATCCAGAATTATTAACGCCCAAATTATCAAAATGATACGCTTTTGCAGAGTAAAATTCAAGAATGATCAAGAATATTTCCATGAAAAGATATCGGATGTTCGATAAGATATCGATCGGATGAGTTGCTAAATATCAAGGATATTCCACTAATTTCATGGAGTATGAAGTCAAAGATTTAACCAACCGAGTATAATAAAGAATGGAATAACAAAAGAAATCACCATGCATGCGTATTTCAGATGTAGTTATTCCAATGTAATAATAATAACGGAACCAGTCGTGTTATTCCAAATGTAATAATAATAATAAAACATGGAAAGTCGTGTGAAATTCAATGTAATAATAATCGACATGTGATGATCCAAATGTAGAATAATAAATACCTTAGAAGAACCGAATATTGGCAAGGTGAATAATTCAGAATGTGAAACGACAAGTGGTTCGACCAGAATGCTAAAACGACAAGTGGTTTGATCACCAGTAAAACAATGGAACTTATCAATTTGAGAGACTCTTAGATAATACATACGGGCCCCCATAAAATAATTGTGTCATATTATACAAGATGATAATGCGGACAATAATCGAATCAATAATATAAGAGATATGATGCAAGAATTATCAGAAGAATAATTGAAAGCATAAATGAGTGACTTCAACGTGAAGTTTATCAATAATCAATACCGTGCTACTACGCAACTAATATGGTAAAAACACACAAACACGACCAATGTAATTATCCATGCACCAACGTCAAGGATATTCGTGTTTTCATTTACTTGGTAAGAATAACTTCGTCATAATATTCCAAACTGGTTATGATTATACTCAACAACTCTGGTCATAATCATACCAAGTCCATCTATGCACTACAAAAGCCATGTATGACTTTAATAATAAAGGATAAATATTAAACATTTATAATATAATTTAAGATTCAAGAATATCCCCATGCTCATAATAATCCAAAATGCCATAAACCAATTATCAAATCCCTCATCAAAAAAAATATATGATATATTCTATATAAGATTCTAGCCATAAAATCCTATTTTAATTTCTTTTCCGGTTTTAGCATAATATAGTCCCATAATGGAATGGCTCATTTATGGACAGGAGGTACATTTTATACCATATACCTTCAAGTCCCAAAAGGCCAGAATTTTTCTATAATTTAAGTGGTCAAACAGCCTGTCTAAAATCAACAGTCCACACAAAAATCTACAACACCTTTTCCAGTAATTCCACTTAGATTAGTTAGGTAACTATAGATCTAACTCTAGACTTGACCACATATTCCATATGTTCTATCCTTTTATTATGACTTTCATCATAATAAGAATAATGTGACTTCTATCCCTTAACCTAGATAAGACCTCACAACGATACCCTATCAACTTGCCATCACCAAGCTCTTACTTATAGCTTGATATACAAAGTTGATTAACTTTGTGGTTTGGTTACTTTAAATTTCAAAACCTTACAAAAAGAATAATGAGTAGTTAATCAATCATTTTCAAAAATTACCTCAAAGGCAAGTATTTTCAAAGAGATAAGATCGTGAAAGTGTTTATTTGAAACAACAAGATTAATAGACAAAGGGAAGGTTTCCTCCCCAACGAAGTTTCAATAGAAAAATCAAAGTCTAATTTTTCTGAGTCAAATTTAAACATTGAACACAACTAGGTAGAATAAAAGAGTGGGTAAACTTGTATTGAATAAAGTATAGACTTCGTAATAATTTATAATTATTTACCCGTAGTAATAACTTCGCTCGTTTACAAAATTTAAATCTTTTATCGATAAAATATGGGAAATTGCCACCATGACGCGGTTTCAGAGATGTATGTGGTAATAATAAATTGTCACACCCCATGTGGAATCCAAATGTAATAATAAATGCTTAATAAATAAAACGGAACTGTGTCCTTTTCGATTTTCATTATAGTATTTCTTCCACTTTTTGTAAACATTTCTTTCTCTTTCCTCTTTCGCTCGCCTCCCTCACGTGGCTCTCAAATCTCACCTCCTTCCGCTCGCCTCCCTCAATTTCGATCCTTCGATCCTCCTCGCCCCTTTAACAGATCAACTACGTGAAGGCGATTGGTGGGGTGGTGGCATAATGCAATGGTGGTGCTTTTTTCCCTTTAACACTGGATAGGATCCATTTTATTTTATTTTATTTTCCATTCCCACTTAAGTAACAACCAAAAATTAAATGCTTCATTTTATTTTCTCTAATGAAAAGATTGTGGAGGGGGTGGTGACACTCGCAAATAACAAACAAACAAAAGGGCTCCATTTCAATAAGTTACATTTCAATTTGCCTAAAAAAATAGGTTAAGTACAATATTAATTTTGTTTGTCCTAGTAATTGAATGTATATACTTCTTACAGTCCAAATTAGAAGCCAATAATGTCCTCTTTGTATTGACTTAAAATGTTAATTAGTTTAAATTTGTTCATTATAGTTATGTTTTGCTTCTTACACAAACACATTAACAAAGTTTGAGCACATATTTGTCAAGTATATCATTTTATAAGATATAGAATAGCAACAATGAAAGTTAAGATCTTGCAAGTAAGATTTATGATAAATAAACCAATGATCAAAATAAATATAGCACTTTATAGTTTAGGATCAATTTGGTTTATATAGTGCTTATCACTCTCAAAGATTTGGCTATATATGAATCAACGTTTTATACACAAAGGACAATTTTCCTTGCAAGAATGATAAGGATAATGTCGACTGCACTAAGAATAAACTGATTATTCAATCTCAAAGAATAAATTGTCTTTATCCGAAAATTATTGGCATCAAATTTACATTCAAAAATAACTCAACGGAAGAAAAGAAACCTGTATGAATTTGTAGTCCTCTGATACAAATGTCATCCTTCGAAAAGCTCTACAATTACATATTTCTAGGAAATTGTAAAATCCTTGACCAGATTTGTACTACATGTTGCCTTCTACCAAAAAATAAAATAAAATACGGTTTAGTATTGCATTTGTCTAATTTTTCAATGTTTGTGACCAATACAATAATATATATAAAACTTTATTTCATAAAATGAATACGTAAAATACAATGTCCGACTAGATATCCTTCTCGAATACGAAGGAATAAAGCGGAATTGAATAAATAAATAAAAAATTAAATAATGTGGAGTGTCAATATGACTTCCCTTATTTGTTACAATAATCTAGTCATATATACTCTTGTAAAAATGATGGGATTGTGCTTTTTTTTGTCAGTATAATAACTTGTTTATATATGGATTTTAGGCACAAGAAGCAAGTGTTGGATTCGTGGAATTATTAACCCAGATTTCTCAGTCATATCCAAGTCACCAGTTGAAATCCCACTCGGTAGCTCCCAATCAAAGCAATGCAACAACTGAGCCAACACAAATTGAATGTTGATCAATCCTAGCTGCATTCCAGGGCACCCTCTTCTACCTGACCCAAATGGTAAGAGCTGGAAATCACGTCCTCGAAGATCTATTTTGCTCCTAGTAAACCTCTTAGGAAGGAATTCTTCAACGTCTTCAGACCACACATTAGGATCTCGTCGTAAGGCCCAAGCATTTACGATTACTCGTGATTTCTTAGGTATGTAATACCCGTCGATCACAATATCCTCCCTAAACTCATGAGGACCCAATAATGGTGCAATAGGATGCAGTCTTAAACCTTCTTTAACCACCATATATAGGTATTCTAACTTTGGCAGATTAGTCTCCTCCACCATTCGATCAAGTCCTACAATGGTATTTACTTCCTCTTGACACTTTTCATCACCCTTGGATTCCTTTATGAGTTCTGCTAGTATCCATTTGATGGAGGTATATGAAGTATCGATCGCTGCTGTGATAATGTCTACAATGATAGATTTAATATCGACCTGTCAATTGCTTTAGCTAACTCGTGATGGGTGCTTGTGGATTTTTTCATCAATGATAGCATTTCATCAACAAAGTCGGTATTTTCCTTTTGAAGGCCATTACTTGCGTTTTGTTCATGCTCATCAATAATTAGCTCCAACATTTTGTCAAGTTTCTTGCCGGCTTCCTTAAAGCTTCGAGTCAATCCCTATATAGAGGAAATATATATGAGTATTTATGTTTTTGGTTATTAAAATGTTAAAAATATATATAAACAAAATAAACTTTCTTTAAAAGTTTGTAGATATATATTAATACCCGAAAGGTCAGTGCCTGCCAGAAAAGACAAAATCTGCAAGATTGAACTTTCCAGCCAACAGGAAGGCCTCATTCATAATACCCTTGAGATCAAACCTATCACCTTTTCTACGTCCCAAAAGCAACCTATAAGTCATGTTCTCAATAAGATCAGCCACCTTTGCACTAATATCCACCACCTCACATTTAGCGGTGGCATGTGTAAGAGAATGTTCCTGAGTTAGAACTCTTCCCAACATCATGAGTTCTTATTTATTTATTTTCAAGATAGGCCTAAGTGTTAAGAGTCAATGGAGGCCATGCATGTAGCCTCTGATATTGACCGCTTGTACGTACCCTCTAAACTTAGTTATTCATCACCCACCTACCACAGATTTTACATCAATAATCAATAACTATATATAATAAGGCAGTAATAGATTTTATGAATTAATTTTATGAGTCTTTTAGTTGATCACGAGTCAATTATTTATGACTAGAATTAGAAATAAAAAATTTTGGTTTGTTTATGGATTATAAAATATGATTATGGTTCTTTCTAAGAACTAATTCAAAACATACAACTTGTTTTTTAATGAGTTGAATCATTTGCAACTAAACGATTATGTGTCAATATAGGTCAACTCATTTTTAAATTTAAAACATAACGTACTATTATTATGACCAAATGAAGTAAATTACTTAATATATTAATTTTTTATAATATTCGTTCAATTTCTCTTTCTAATTTTTTTGAACATATTTTCTCTCTAAAAAAAATTCCGACTCCGGGACAATGTGACGCGATCACTTGTTTATATTTCTTAGTTATTAACTTATTACATTTGTCTTTAGCTAAAAAAATAAATAAATAAATTGACAAAACTGAAGGAGCTATAAAGCCAGAAAAAATGAACATGAAGCAACCTACAACTCAAATTTTATGCTATTTTTTTTCCAAATCTAAAAGATATGAAGAAGGAAATACAATAGGAAATATAAAAAACATATAAAAATAAATATAAAATATAAAAGAAATACTTGTAGCAAATTGAAAACAAAGCTAAAATGACAAGAATAGGAACTGAGAAGGTTAAAAAAAGTAGTGGAATAATAACACATGATCAGAGGGTAGCAAAAAAAAAATTCCCAAGGCCTTTTGGCAGACGACTTATAATCCAACTTACACCTAGATTTATATAGAGATCGAAATAGAAAGAGAGAGAATACATAGATTGGTTTTTTTATTAGTTAGAATGGCAGCTCTCCAATTCTTCACACCCATTTTTAAAAGCTCGTCTCTAAAATTTATTTTTCACCAATTAAATCCTTAAAGGACATTTTTTGACATTTCAGTTCTTTTACCCGATTTGAACCCTACCCATTTTGACCAAATTTTGTTCCACCCGACCTAGTTTAACCCAATGCCAATTTCACCAATTATTTTTTTAAAAAAAAACTAAAAAGTTTTAAATTATTATAAAAGTAAATGATATTTTGAAAATAATATTTTATTTTAAAATATTAATAATAATTATTATTTTAAATATTCTTAAAAATAATTATTATTTTCAGGAAAAATATTAGAAGCTTTTATGTTTTTCATAAAATGAGTAAAGTTTCATAAAATAAAGATTCAAAAAATTAAATAAGAAAATAAAACTTTATTTTCAAAGAAATAGATTTTTTTTCATTTTTTTGTAACACTTTATTTTTAGAAGGAAAAATTGGTTTTGTCTTTACCATTATTATATGTATTCTTAATATTAGAGTTTTTAAAAACAAAACTAAAAATAGAAATTAAAATAAAAAAACATTAAAAGATAAATAAAAAGCTGATTCATTTCTAAAAAAACAAATTAAAAAGTTTTTTAAAAATTATTATTTTCAAGAAAAAATTAGAAAATTTTTATATTTAAAAATGAGTAAAGTTTTATAAAATATTGATTAAAAAATAAAACAACAAAATACAACTTTATTTTTAGTAAAAAATAGAAATATTTTTTTAAAAAAATTAGTAAATTTCATAAAATATAGATTAAAAAATAAAATTAGAAAACTTTATTTTCATTAAAAATATAATTTTTATATTTTTTAAACGATGTGTATATTTTCCTAAAATTAATTAAGAATTAGAAATTTTAAACTTTAATTTTTGAATCTATATTTTATGAAACTTCACTCAATTTAGGAAAAAAATAAAAGTTTCTAATATTTTTTCTAAAATTAATAACTATTTTTAAATCTTTTAAAATTTTAATTTATTTTAAAATATAAAAAATAAATATTATATAAAAATAATATTTTATTTTATAATATTAAAATAAATTATTATTTTTGAAAAATATTATTTTATTTTAAAATATTATAATTAATTAATATTTTAAAATATTAAAAAAAGTATTATTTTAAAAATAATATTTTATTTTTAAATATTTAAAATAATAATTTGAAAATAATTAATTGGTAAAATTGGGTTCGGGTCAAACTGGGCATCTTGATTGGGTAAAAATTTGGTCTAAATGGGTCGGATTGGGGTCAAATTTGGTAAAAGAAACGAAAATGTCAAAACATATCGTTTAAGGGCCTAATTAGCGTAAAAATGAATTTTGGGGAAGACTTTAAAAGTGAGTGACATAACTTGGAGGGACAAAAGTAACATTCAATCTTTCAATTATGAAGAAGGAGACGGAGAAGTCGATGTGAGAGGAGAAATTGTATTCTTTTGATTTTAGTTCGAACAAATTAAAAATAGGTTCAAATCAAGTTAATCGGTCTTGATTGTTTGTTTATCTTTTAAGAAATACGGGTCTAAATTTTAACCTACTTAGATAATTTAAAGTACTTATTAACCAAATTCATATGGTCCAAGTAAATTTTGATTGGGCTACCAATTTGTAAGCCAAATTTTCGTGCCTATTCAAGACTATATATATTTTAGATACAATGTGAGACCCCAATTTTATGAATAAAAGTATTCAATTTTTCTATTTTGGCAAATAGTTAAATTGATAAAAGTTTAAAGTTAAGGGTAATATGTGAATTTTTTTTTTTTGCAAAGTAAGCAAGTTGATATAAAATATTCGTTGTTTGTTTGGGAAATATTCGATTAATGGAGAATATTCTTTTTTGTTTGGGAATATCCGTGACGACTTCAGACAATCATGGTGGACCCCACAACGGAATTATTGTCGGATTGAGAAAACAACAAAAATATTTTATTGAAAATAACGGCGGAAGTTTTACCATTAATACTGTTGAACTACTCGGTAGTAAAAGTACAGTAATACGCGTGATTTTATAGTAGCACACGGTATTGATTATTGATGCTTATGTGATAAGTCACTCAGTTTTATTTTATTGGTATTACTAGTATATGCCCATGCCTGAAGGCACAACGTAAAAAATAATTAAATTAAAATTCGAAAAATATTACATTACCACATACCACCACAATTCACCATTAATACATAGTCAATCATCAACACATGTCCAACTACCAAAATATCAAGCTAATTGGTACTAATTTCCAAAAAAAATGATAGAATTTCCTTTCAAAATAGATATTTAAAAAATTCTAAACCTGTCTACAAAACTTACAATCATCAACACATATCTAACCACCAAAATATCAAGCTAGTCGCTGCTAATTTTTAAAAATTCAATGTAATTTCTTTAAAAATGTACATCCGCACAAATATAAACCTGTGTATAAAACTTACAATCATCCATACATATCCAAACCACCAAAAAAACAATTATTCCATACTCAAAATCATCATAACCATGTAGAATTAGTTAACTTTATAAAATACAGAACAAAAAAAATACATACATGAAGAAATTAATACATACTCAATCATCAACACATCTAACCACCAAAACATCAAGCTAATCGCTACTAATTTCGAGAAATTTCGGCAGAGTTTCCTTTAAAAATAGATATACAGAAAAATCTAAACCTGTTTACCTAAAAAACCATCATTCCATACCCAAAATCATCATAACCAAGTATAATTAGCTAACTTTACAAAAGGCAGAATACAAAAAATACATACATGCAGAAAATAGAGAAACTAAGACCCTTTACTTTACAACTTACACCAAGTATATTCTTTACAGCTTACATCATGTATCCTTCAATATATACCTGAAAATAATTGAAATTTAAAAATTATCGAAATATGTGAGTTAAAATAAAACAATTATAAATCCGAAACAAATGAGCACACATATTTGTATGTAGGGGAATGATTTAGATTGATCATAAAGAAGAATTTAGAGAGATTGTAACAAATAATCAATTTTTTAAGGAAAAATATGGACTTACAATTAAATAAAGTTTTCTTAGTACTATCTCAACGAACAATTCATTTGCTTAAAACCTTCACACATTTTATCTGCAGCTAAAAAAGTAATTATTTCTCCTGAGTAATATTCAAAGGTCGCAAAGATTTATATCACTGATGTAACAAAAGCTTAAAGGCTACAAAGCAACAGAATAACACAAAACTTAAAATATTTTAAATTTAATAACATACAAATCCATTGTAAAAATAAAGAAAAAATAATAGGATTAAAAGTGATACCAGTTTGCAATTTATATTTTTTGTTCCTTGGGTAGAAGAGGTTGATTTTTGTTTCCCCTTAAATTTAGCATTCGCCAAAGCATCAGCCTTTTTTTTTCCTTCTAGGTAAGAACACGATAAAAAAATAAGTAATATTAAATGAAACAAACCAAAAACATGTTGACAAATCAAACGATCTACATAAAACAAAACTTAAAATTTTTAAATTCAATAACATCCAAATCCATTGTAAAAACAGAGAGAAGAATATGATTAAAAGTGATACCAGTTGGCAATATTTATTTTTTCTTCCTTGAGTAGAAGAAGTAGCTTTTTGTTTTCCCTTAAATTTGGTATTCGCCAAAGCATCAGTCCTTTTTTTCTCCTTCTGTGTAAGAAAACGCTACTTAAAAGCAAAAAAAAAGAAGAAAAAAATGAATGAGAAATAGGTGTGAGTATACACTACCTCACGTAAACGGAGACAATTTAGTCCATACTCATTGCGAATTATTACTCCTACATTCTTATGACGAAGTCTTCGAACCTGTAGACAAAAGAATGTTGAATAGTAAATAAGCTGGTAAAAAGATAAGATAAAAATTAAGAAAATGATGAGTAAGAAATTATTATCATACGGTGTTTTCTAGGTGGTCATCCATCTGTCATGACATTAATGAAAATAAATAAGTTATTAAAAAATCAATAAGGTATATTTAGAGAGAGTTAATCGGATGATAAACTTACACTACTAATAAATATAACAACATCATCCATCGGGTCGATGATTGTGCGGTTGAAACTATTGTACTCTACATAGTAAATTTCATAAGCTATGGATAATGAACATCAATTACATAATACATAAGCTATGGATAATGATATTTCATAAGCTATGGATAATGATATTTTAAAAAAGTACATGCATTTGTTAATTTTTTTTGTTTACGTAAATTATATGTTATTTCATTATTTAAAAAAAGTAATTGGCTAGCAAAACGCGCTCCTTTCATTTATTATTTCATTAGTTTTCTATCGTTTGTATTCATTCCTGTTGATATAATCTAGTTTAAATTTTATATCCTTATTGTTGATATAATCTAGTTTAAATTTTATATTTATGTTGATATATCCTTCACTTTAGCACCCAGAGAATGAAGGTTGGCTGTTTGGGTTCACTAAGTTTATTTTTTAATATTTTGCTTTCATATCTGTCACTTATTGGAGTATTTTTTACAACTTCAAGATTCAAGGTTGTTGGTTGAGATACATGCTCTTCTAATTTTGATATTGAAGTGGGTGCAAGGACACCATGTGGTGGTTCAGGAAGTTATATCAAGTGTGAGAATTAGAATCAACTGGAATCATTGTTTCTATTTCCTTAGATCACACTAATCTAAGAAAAATATGGTTATGAAGTTGGTATAGCAAATCAGTTCATAAGTAACACACGTTAACATGATGCTAACTAATCAAAAAAGATCAAATCATATACTACAAATATATATTACAACCACTTTGTTATGTATAAAAACATCTTATATATAAAAACATCTTCCATCATATCTAACTCTAATTTAGAATCTTTACTACAGATTCTCATTTGCCAAACAGAAGATATATACCAGAACATCTTGCATTCAAATGTAATAAGCATTTAATTTGTTTGGGAGGTATGCTTTTGTATAGATTTGATTGATCCTAATTGGCAATTTAGTCTTAATTCTCTCCCTATTGAGGGATCCAGCGATCTTTATTTTTTTAATGGATGATTGGAGATTTTTCATGATATGATGTGGAAAAGAATGTTTTAGAACCAATCCAAACAAACTCATCATTCTCCATTCCTTCAAAGAAAATAGATAAATAATAAGTTACCTCTCAACAAAGACAGTAGTGTGGTAATGGTGTCACTCACCCTCTCAACAAAGACCGCAAAAAGGAAGAGAGATTATGGGAGTGAGGCAAAAAAAGTGGACGTTTCACACCTGCTAATCAGGCCGGCTCACCTATCTTACTAACCCACCACCCTTTTTATCTACACCTCACCTAACCACCCACCACCCTCCGTTTTCCAGCCCCCGAATTTTGGTAAAACAACCATTATTACTCCCTCCATTCCTTTCAAATCAGTAATTTTTATCTGGATTTTTAAAAAATTATTTTGTTTAATATAATTTATAAACATTAAATGAGTACAAATTTGTTTCTCTCATTTTTTTCAATTAATTTACTTTAATAAATTTTATCTTTTCTCTCATCTTTTTTTTCAATGAATTTAAAATGGACAATATTGATATTTATTTCCAATTTAATCAACTACTTTTAAAACGAATGAAGAGAGTAATATTCGTTCTTCATTTTTACCTACACATAACTTTTCCGTTTCTAAAAAAGTCTTATAAAGATTTGAATTCTACCTACACATAATAAGATTTTGCAAATATGATTTTTAAGATAAACTTCCATTGTTGATGGGTACGAAGAAACACTAAAATGCAAACTTAGAATTAGAGAAATCTAGGTAGAATCTCACCTTTTCCTTGAATCCACCGGCCATTCATTGCAAAAAAAATAACTTTGAAAGTGAGAGAGCTTATTTCACCGCTTCAAAGATCGAAGATTAGAAGACCCAGAGCTCAGCTTATATATTTTTATATAAGTAGGCAGCCATTGATTTTTTCTGTTTGAGTATCAAATAAAGAGATTAATAGTGTACAGTTAACAAAATGAGGTTCAGTAAAATAAAGATGAAACCTTTTGATTACAAATGGGCATACAAATCAATCACCCAAAAATAGAGAAAACCCAGAGATGAAAGCACCCACTGAAGTTTCAAAATTAATTTACAGGACAACTAATTTCAAATCATCAAAAATGAAGCAACAATAAACACAAAATTTAAATTGAAAGCCTTTATGTTGCAAAATTTCAACTGAACCATTACTGGGTACTTACCAAAAACAGTCGCTTAGCAACCAAAGATATCACCACTTATTATCAAAAGCACAGACGAAAGTGAGCACCGACGGACGTCGCTAGTCGCCGTCGTCACAAGATCGAGACGGAAGTGAGCACCGATCAGAGCATGAACAGAGAGTGGCGTTGGAAGAGAACGGCGGAAGGAATAATTTTGATTTGGGGGGTTTGAAGGGAAGGAGACAGTAGAGTGTGAGGGATTTTGATTTGGGGGTTTTGAAGGAAGGAGACAAGAGAAAGCGAGGGATTTTGATTTGGGGGCTTTTGAAAGGGAAGGAGACTGATGAGTACACGGGAAGGAGAAAATTTTGGTTTGGGCGGCTAATTTTTGTTTTGTTTTGTCTGTAAGATGAAATATGGCCTTTAGATCAAGTAAGATGAAATCTGGGCCTTTATTGTGGTTTCTCAAATTTTAAGTGGGGATTGATTCAAAAATGGTCCTGTTTTATTATATAGATTAATGTAATAAAATAGAAAAGCTTTTTATATATAAAATGTAATACTTTTATAAAGTTATTCTATAAATAGAATATATTATATTCTATTACGCATAGTGTTTTACATAGTAAAATCTTTTTATATAAAAATGTAATACTTTTATAAAGTTATTCTATAAATAGAATATATTATATTTTATTATGCATAATGTTGCATAATATCTACATAGTATTTTTATAGTAAAATCTTTTTATATAAAATGTAATATTTTTATAAAGTTATTCTTTTATTAGATTATAAATAGAATATATTATGTTTTATTTAAAAGATTTTTTTTAAATATGGAATCGTCTGCTTAAAGTAAATCAATCTGGACCATTCATGAATTAGTTACTATGCAGTCCATTCTTCTATAAATAGAAGCTCATTCATTCATTATTTCTTACTAATTCACTGAAACTCTAGAGAGAGAAACTATAGAGAGAAAGAAGAAAAGTGTTCTGCTACTTCACTACTTCTATATCCAAAGACTTTTCTTTCTAAGGTGAAGATAGGTGATGAAAATTATCTTCTTCCTAGGTGCGAAGAGGAATTTAGATTCACAATTGTGATTATGAATTATTCACATGATCGTGGACGGGAATTGTTGATTGATTTTACAGGGATAAAATATTATTGGTGGACTTTTAACATAGAGAAGATAATAGTAATCTTATGGTCTATTGACTCTTCTAATGGATTGCTTCGTTTACCGCAACTATGGTTGAAATTTTTTATCATCTATCATATGTTCTAAATCTCTGATTTATTATTGATGAAAGCTATTGATAATTTAATTATCTTTAGTCATGATATTCTTTACTGGGCTAGTTATGCTCACCCTTTCTGCTTCACAATTCCTTTCGTGTAATAAGAGTGTTGTTGTAAGAATGTCACGGTCGAGCGGGAATAACGGGGGGAATAAAACAATGGTCTCTAGTCATGGAGGTTCTCTCCTAAACAAGATAGAAAAGTGTGTTGTATTCTATACAACATTTAGTAGTTATATTTGGTGAATCAAATAGGGTGAGGTGAACCCAACTTTAGAAGGTGTTTTGCCACTATTATACAAGATGTCTAATGACATATAACCTCGTGTTATCATAAGATAGGGTTGTGCGCATCCACTTGCTGAGTATATCTACGGGCACTACCTATATGATCTTAGAGTTTATTTGAAATATAATATTCACTTGGAAACAAAGTGGAGATAGTTATATGTCAAGAGAAGACTCACCAGATTGTAAAGAAGATGATAGTAATCTTCTCATTTTTCTTCGGGGTCTATTGGGTCAACCAAGGATAATTTTGTGGCCATATGATATCTATTATAACCTGTACGCATGGCCTCCCATGTACGAAGGTTCTCTTGAGCACTTCCCAAAGATTTTAATTTCTAAAATGCTTTTTGACTATACTTTTATGTAAAGTACCATTGTAAGGTTGTGATCGAGGCACCACGAGAGTTACATACATTTGTATTAAAACTCATAGTTAATCGTGGTCGATTCTATATATACTGACATTTCAACAAATTGTATAAATGAAGTCAGTATTTGAATTTTGTACCATGATATCGGTGACTCAAAATGGGTGATGTATACCGAATTTTGGGAAGGCCACGGTTGGTATCGAGCTTAGGGATATGGTCACGCATGAGATAAGAGTCTAGAACTCAGAGGAGGGAGAGACGAAAGTTATATACTTCACAAGTGTGTGACTTACCTAAGTCGAAATTGTTTACTTGATAAGTTGACAAATTGTGATATGTCAATTAACCTTTGTTTTGAAGATATATTCTAGAATGATATCCAAATACGTGAGATGAAAGCAATGGAAAAATCATGATATAGAGGATATAACCGGAAGGTACAATCCAAAAAGAAAGCAAGGTATTCTCATCTCTTCAATATCGTAATGCACGTAAATTTCGATGGCTAAATTTCATAAGGAGGGTGATTGTGAGACCCCGAATTTTATGAATAAAAGTATTCAATTTTTCTATTTCGCAAATAGTTAAATTGATAAAAGTTTAAAGTTAAGGGTAATATGTGAATTTTTTTTTTGCAAAGTAAGCTAGTTGATATAAAATATTCGTTGTGTTTGGGGAATATTCGATTAATTGGGAATATTCTTTTTGTTTGGGGAAAATCCGTGACGATGGTACAATCATTGGTGGACCCTTAATAATGGAATTATCATTCGGATTAAGAAAACGACAAAAATATTTTATTGAAAATAACTATGAAGTTTTACCATTAATATTGTTAACTACTCAAGTAGTAAAAGAACAAAGAATATGCGTGGTCGGTAGCAGAAGAAGCACACAGAAGATTGATTATTGATGCTTATGTGATAAGTCACTCACTTTTGTTTTATTGGTATTATTAATGTAATAAAATGTAAAAGCATTTTATATAAAATGTAATACTTTTATAAAGTTATTCTATAAATAGAATATATTATATTCTATAATGCATAGTATTTTGCATAGTAAAATCTTTTTATATAAAATGTAATACTTTTATAAAGTTATTCTATAAATAGAATATATTATATTTTATTATGCATAGTGTTGCATAGTATCTACATAGTATTTTGCATAGTAAAATCTTTTTATATAAAATAGAATACTTTTATAAAGTTATTCGTTTTTTTAGATTATAAATAGAATATATTATATTTTATTTAAAAGATTTTGCTTTAAATATGGACTGTCCGTTTAAAGTAAATCAATCTAGACCGTTCATAAAATTAGTTATTATGCAGTCCATTCTTCTATAAATAGAAGCTCAGTCATTCATTATTTCTTACGAATTCACTGAAACTCTAGAGAGAGAAACTATAGAGAAAGAAGAAAAGTGTTCTGCTACTTCACTACTTCTATATCCAGTACTCTTCTTTCTAAGGTGAAGACATGTGATGAAAATTATCTTCATTCCGGTGTGAAGAGGAATTTAGAATCACAATTGTGATTATGAGTTATTCACATGATCGTGGACGGGAATTGTTGATTTATTTTACAGGGATAAAACATTATTGGTGGAATTTTAACATAGAAAAGATAATAGACCTTATGGTCTATTTGACTCTTCTAATGGATTGCTCATTCCGCTGCAACTATGGTTGAAAAGTTTTATCATCTATCATATGTTCTAAATCTCGATTTATTATTGATGAAAGCTATTGATAATTTAATTATCTTTAGTCATGATATTCTTTTATCGGGCTAGTTATGCTCACACTTTTTCGCTTCACAATTCCTTTCGTGTAATAAAGAGTGTTGCCGTAAGAATGTTCTTTGGTCTAACGGAATAACAGGGGAATAGAACAGTGGTCTCTAGCTGTGGAGGTTCTCCCTAAACAGTATAGAAAAGTGTGTTGTATTCTATACAACATTTAGTAGTTATATTTGGTGAATCAAATAGGGTGAGGTGAACCCAACTTTGGAAGGGTATTTTGCCACTATCATACAAGATGTCTAATGACATATAACCTCATGTTATCAAAAGGCGTGGTCATGCGCATCCACTTTGCCGAGTATATCTACGGGCACTACCTATATGATCTTGGAGTTTATTGGAAATATAATATTAACTTGGAAACAGTGGAGATAGTTATATGTCAAGAGAAGACTCACCATTGGAAAGAAGATGATAGTAATCTTCTCATTTTTTTTTGGGGTCTATTGGGTCAACCAAGGATAATTCTGTGGCCATATGATATCTATTATAACCTAGACGATAGCCTCCCATGTACGAAAGTTTCCTTGAGCACTTCCCAAAGATTTTAATTTCTAAAACAGGTTTTTGACTATACTTTTATGTAAAGTACCATTGTAAGGTTGTGTGGTCGAGGCACCATGAGAGTTACATACATTTGTATTAAAACTCATAGTTAATCGTGGGATTCTATTCTATCTGACGTATTTCAACAACATATAAATGAAGTTGTATTTGAATTTTGTACCATGTATCTGGCGACTCGAATGGGTGATGTATACCTAATTTTGGGGAGTCACATTGGTATCAGAGCTTAGGGATATGGTCGCTGGCGGAGATAAGAGTCTAGAACTAGGAGGAGAGACGAGTTATATACTTCGCTAGTGTGTGACTTACGTAAGCTGAAATTGTTTACTTGATAAGTTGGAAAATTGTGATATGTCAATTAACCTTTGTTTTGAAGATATATTCTAGAATGATATCTGAAATACAGGAGATGAGCAATGGAAAAATTATGATACAGAGGATATAACCGGGAAGGTACAACCCAAAAAAAAGCAAGGTATTCTCATCTCTTTGAATATCAGGTACGTACGTAAATTTCGAGGGCGGAATTTCATAAGGAGGGGTGATTGTGAGACCCCAAATTTTATGAAATAAAAGTATTCAATTTTTCTATTTTGGTAAATAGTTAAATTGATAAAAGTTTAAAGTTAAGGGTAATATGTGAAATATTTTTTTTGCAAAGTAAGCAAGTTGATATAAAATATTCGTTGTGTCGGGGAATATTCTATTTGTCGGGGAATATTCTTTTTGTCGGGGAATATCCGTGACGACTGAGTACAATCATTAGTGGACCCATTAACGGAATTATTGTTAATTTAGAAAACGACAAAAATATTTTATTGAAAATAATCTGCGGAAGTTTTACCATTAATACTCTTAACTACTCTAGTAGTAAAAAGAACGATGAATACGCGTGGGTTGCATAAGAAGTACACACATTATTGATTATTGATGCTTATGTGATAAGTCACTGGCTTTTTTATTTTATTGGTATTATTAATGTAATAAAGCAGAAAAGCTTTTTTATATAAAATGTAATACTTTTATAAAGTTATTCTATAAATAGAATATATTATATTATTCTATAATGCATAGTGTTTTGCATAGTAAAATCTTTTTATATAAAACAGAATACTTTTATAAAGTTATTCTATAAATAGAATATATTATATTTTATTATGCATAGTGTTGCAAAGTGTCTGCATAGTGTTTTGCATAGTAAAATCTTTTATATAAAAATGTAATACTTTATAAAGTTATTCGTTTTATTAGATTATAAATAGAATATATTATATTTTATTTAAAAGATTTTGCTTTAAATATGGACCGTCCGTTTAAAGTAAATCAATCTGGACCGTTCATGAATTAGTTACTATGTAGTCCATTCTTCTATAAATAAAAGCTCATTCATTCATTATTTCTTACGAATTCAGTGAAACTCTATAGAGAGAAACTATAGAGAGAAAAAAGAAAAGTGTTCTGCTACTTCACTACTTCTATATCCAGTACTCTTCTTTCTAAGGTGAAGACAGGTGATGAAAATTATCTTAAATCGTCCTGGGCGCGAAGAGGAATTTAGAATCACAATTGTGATCAAGAGTTATTCACATGATCGTGGACGGGAATTGTTGATTTATTTTATAGGAATAAAACATTATTGGTGGATTTTTAACATAGAGAAGATAATAGACCTTATGGTCTATTTGACTCTTCTAATGGATTGCTCGTTCCGCTGTAACTATAGTTGAAAAGTTTTATCATCTATCATATGTTCTAAATCTCTGATCTATTAAGACTCTGTGTCCTTGACTTCAAGGGAAGTTGGGACAAGTTCTTACCATGGTGGAGTTTCCTACAACAACAGCTTATCAAGCAAGTATTGGCATGGCTCCATTCAAGCGTTGTATGGAAGAAAGTGTCGTTCTCCGTGATCTTTGGGATGAGGTGGGTGAAGCAACGTTGTTGGGACCGAGTTGGTACGTATGACTACGGAAAAGATTCAAACGATCCCAAGAACGTATAAAAACCTCACAAGATCGATAAAAGAGTTATCCGATCTTCATCGAAAGGACGTGGAATTAGATATAGGAGATCATGTGTTGTTACGTGTTGCTCCATGGAATGGAGTTACGAGATTTGGAAAGAGAGAAAGCTCAATCCTCGATTCATCGGCCCATTTTAATCCTTGATCGAGTAGGAGCTCTGGCCTATAGACTCGCTTTCTGTACCAAGTATGTCTCGTGTTCATAACGCTTTTCACATATCCATGTTACATAAATATGTGGAAGACCCGAACCACATTATTAAGTTTGAACCAGCAAAATAGTGGAAGATTTGACGATAAAGAGGTTCTTGTTCAAATCTTGGATAAGAAGGAACATATTCTACGCACTGAGGTTATACCTCAAGTCAAAGTTTTGTGGAGAAACCACGATGTTGAGGAAATGACTTGGGAGTTAGAATCAAATGAAATTAAGGTATCCTTACCTCTTCGACATACCAGTATCGCACCCTAATTTCGAGGGCTTAAATTTCATAAGAGGGGAGATTGTAAAACCCCAACTTTTGAATAAAGATGAATTTTCGATAAATATCATTTTGAATATTATGGAGTGAAATTGATATAATAGTTGTGGGTAATATTTATAAATTTTGCAAAATCACGCAAGTTGTTATATAATATTCGATTGGTCTGGGAATATTCAGATTAACAAGGAATATTCAGATAATACTAGACAATCATTGGTGGACCCTATAGCGGAAT
The DNA here is from genome assembly GCA_020205615.1 of Panax quinquefolius. Lineage (NCBI taxonomy): Eukaryota > Viridiplantae > Streptophyta > Magnoliopsida > Apiales > Araliaceae > Panax > Panax quinquefolius. The sequence goes on from CM035165.1 coordinate 90,321,726, forward strand.
TATATTGTCGGATTGAGAAACGACAAAAATACTTTTTATAAAAATAACTACGGAAGTTTTTACTGTTAACTATTGAAAACACCCGGTGTTAAAAAATAAAGATGTCTGGCGTGGTTGCATAGTAGCACACCAGATTAATTATTGATGCTTAAGTGATAAGTCACTCGGCTTTTGTTGGTATTATTAATGTAATAATACGTAAAATCTTTTATATAAAAATGTAATACTTTTATAAAGTTATTCTATAAATAGAATATATTATATTCTATTACGATAAGTGTCGTATAAGTGTCTCGCATAGTATTTTGCATAGTAAAATCTTTTTTATATAAAATGTAATACTTTTATAAAGTTATCTGCTTTATTAGATAATAATTAGAATATATTATATTTTATTATGCATAGTGTTTGCATATAGTGCTCGCGATAGTGTTTGCAGATAGTAAATTCTTTTATAAAGTTATTCGTTTTATTAGATTATAAATAGAATATATTTTATTTTATTTAAAAGATTTTTCTTTAAATATGGACCGTCAGATTAAAGTAAATCAATCTCTACCGTTCATGAGTTAGTTACTATGCATTCCATTTTTCTATAAATAGAAGCTCATTCATTCATTATTTTTTCATTTAATTCATTGAAACTCTACAGAGATAAACTATAGAGAGAAAGAAGAAAGTATTCTCGCTACTTCACTACTTATATATCCAAGACTTTCTTCTTTAAGGTAGGGAATATTATTTGTTATATTCGTAAGGGGTGTTATTCTTTCTTATCCATGAAGAGAACTGTTGTTATTCCATTCTTTATTGTTCTGCTGGAATAACCAGTATACGGGGACTACCTTTGGTGACATTCCTCTATTATTCCGTCTTTACTATTCCGTTGAATATTCGTTCAGACGCGCTTTTACGCCGTGAACTTGATTCCGACTTTATTATTCATTGGAATATCTCGCTCATGCGCTTTTACATGGGACCGGGTTCCGCTTCTTTATTATTATTCTATTGGAATATCATGTTCGTGCGTTTTTACGCCTAACCCGATTCAAATCCTTATTAGTATTCTCATTGAATAACTATCTATCATGCTAAGCAATCGCATGCATGGTGATTTTTGTTGTTATTCCATTCTTTATTATTCGTTGGAACATCCACGCTTCGGTGTAATTTTGCACCGACTGGTTCCGTTATTTAGTATTCTGTTGGAATAACCTGTCTATGCGAAGTACCGCATGCATGGTGATTTCTTTTGTTATTCCATTCTTTATTATACTCAGTTGGTTAAAGTTTTGACTTCTATACTCCATGAAATTAGTGGAATATCCTTGATATTTGTGCTTCATCCAGTATCTTTTCATGGAAATATTCTTCTGATCATTCTTGAATTTTACTCTACAAAGAAGTATCATGTTGACAATTTGGACATTAATAGTTCTTGGACAAATTAATTCTTGGACTTGTTTTATTGAATTATTATATCATTGTCATCATCCTCATGTTTATATTATGTTGAAAGTCATCTGTGGCCTGTAGTGAACAGATGGACTTGGTATGATTATGACACTGTGATTAGTCGGATTGTAATCATGACCGTAATGTTACAAATGATGTGGTAAAAGTCTTCATCGTCCGTAGTGCATTGATGGACGATTGTTGGCATGATCATGACCATTAATGAATTCACAAATATCCTTGGCCATAGTAGTGTAGGGGGTGATTCGATGATGTGGAATATTTATTGTCGAGTCTCAAACGATAATAAATGATGAAAAACCTTTTAATCATAAAAGATAGTAGATTTTATTTTCTACTTGACTCTTTTAATGGATTGCTTGTTCATCCGCAGATTAAACTTGATGTCTATTATATTTTATCGGTTTAACATTGTTGGAGACTAATGATAATTTATTCTACATTATCTTAGTCATAATATTTCTTCGGGCTAGTTGAGCTCACCCTTCCTTTCACTTTTCTCTCTTGAAATGAGAATATAGCCGGGACTTAGCCTGGGGAATGGAGTGATGGTCCAGAGGATAGCATTAGTAGTCCTCACTATTTCGTGAAATAGTGTGATAATAATTGTAATAAGGACTCCTTTTGAGTTTGTATAATCTCTAGTAGATAATATTTGTATTCAAACTCACAGTTTATGTTTTTGTCGTATTGTATACGACATACATTGTATTAGTAAAGTTGTATTTGAATTTACATACCTATGTATCTGGCGCACCCAAGATGGGTGATGTATACCTAATTTTGGGGGGCGCCACGGTTGGTATCAAAGCTTAGGATATGATCCTGGCTAAGATGTGAGACTAGAACTAGGAGGGAGAGACGGGAATTCCTTTTGCTAGTATGACCTACTTAAATTTATTTTGTTTTTAAATTGGTTGGTCAGAGTTTAGAGATATTATGTTACATGTCAATTAACCTTTGTTTTGTGGAAGTATCTCAAAATGACATCCAAAATGTTGAGAATAGCAATGGAGCACAAGAGACTGCTGAGTCTCCACATATCAATAATCGGGAGAATGTGCATCGTGAAGGCGACAATCCTCATGCAAAAAAACAACACTGACCAAATGATGAATGATGGATTGTTCAGAGGCTTTATGCAATTTATGCAACAAAGAAAGTGAGAGCGGCTCTCGCCCAAAATATAGGTGGAAACATCGAAACTCTTAAGCGGTCACCGCTAAAGCAGATTGAAGGAGTGGGACCCACCGGAGTTTAAGGAGAGCCAAAACCACTTATGGCGGAGCATGGATAAATTAGAGATCCAAGATATTTGATGTCTTGGGATGCTCGAGGAGCAAAAGGTTCCTTCTCACGCCTTTATGTTGCGAGAGAGGCGACATCGGTGGGAATTCCAGAAACGTACTCAACTCCGCCAGATCAAGATGTCTTGGGAGAAGTTCCAAGAGTTGTTTCAATGACAAATACTTTCTCGAAAGTATTCGTCACACAGGAAGGAGGTGGAGTTTATCAAATTGGAGCAAAATAATACACCGTGTCGCAACACGAGGCAAAATTTATGAGTTATCGGTTCAAGGCCCCACTTTGGTGGATAATGAAGAGAGAATGGCGTGAATATTTTTTAAGAGGTTTGAAGCCGGAGATACGCCTGTTAGGTTTGTAATATTCATGAACGCAATCAAATTGCAAAAAAATAAGCGGAAACGTGGAAAATCGAGTTTAAAAATTTTACAAACCATATACGCGGATCACCCTTATTCATTTATTAATAAAAAGTATTAATTTATTAAAGGCTTTTAATTATCTACATGATGTTGTTTTATAATATGTGATAAACCCATAGTTTTAAGCAATGCTTTTAGGATAATGATGATGATCATTCTAATGAGATCTAAATTCTTAGAAAGCTTAAAACTAAAATAGTTCCCAATCATGGATTACTAAATCGGGGATTAGTGAATCCGGATAGATCGGGTACATACGCTGCTTGCTTCATTGGATGAGGATGATTGATCTCATGATCATTTGTGTGGGAGACACTAAAGCAAGTATGTAGGTGCTTATTAGAGAATAAGTTCATCGAACGTGGCTCGCTAAGGAATACCTAATGGAGTTTTACTCGCTCGTCAATAGGAATTCTCAGAGTGATAGTAAAGACAAGTGATCCTTGGACTTGAGATCATCATAAGATCTTGTGTATGATGAGTTATACTTTGACTTATTCCTTAAGACCCTTAGGTATATCAAAGGGTATGTTTGGGTATAATAAGTTGTATATGGAGATAATGTATGATCAATAAAGAATCTACCACTTCTATTAAAAGAAGAGAAATGTCCTATGTGATTCGATAAATGACAACCCAAAGAGTCTCGGGTTAAGGCGTAATGAAATTAGAAAGGAGTTTCTAATTTGCATTATTTGAGTTGTGCATTTAAGGATCGAAAAATACATATAATTAAATAAAATAAGACTCGACAAAGAATTCCATGCCTTATATTTAATTGGGACATCAGATGGTGGAAGGATTGAATCAGACAGAACTATTTACTCAAAGGTTCTTTAATGATTAATGTTGAAATCTATATTATCCGGAAAGTCGTTGATCGCTAGGAGGCTTATCCCTATCAGAGAATAAATATTATTTATTTAAATAAATTAATTGTTTAATTTATTTATTTAAATAAGATTAGAATTGTTCTAATTGATTTATTCACAACCGGCTTAATATGGAGAACCTAAAGGGTCACACCATAAAAGGAAGAATAATTATTTAAGAAGTTAATGGCATAATCGTAATAATATGTTATGTATATTTAATTTAATCTATGGTGATAGAATAAATTAAATAGCTTAATATTTATTATTTAATATTTTAGAAATATTAAATATAAATTAATAAGAGGAGTCTTATTAATATTATTACAATTATTATTATTTTAATTTCTAAAAGAGTTTAGGAATTAATTTAATATAAGTACTCTCATTTATTCCTAATTGGATTAGGAAGGAAAATTAGTTAAAGGAGTTTAATTAATTATCCCTAATAAGATTAGTGGAGCTTAATTAATTAAAAGAATTTAATTAATTAAATAAAACCCAATTCCTTAATTGTTAAGGTGGGTTGCCCACATCTATAAATAAGAGGAGTCTTATTACGGGTGAGGTGGTTATTGATTTTTTACAACATAATACATAATTCCAATTTGTTGGAGAGTACGCCTTTTCTATGTAGATAGAAAACTAGGGTTGAGCCAATACCCTTCTTCTTGAAAATTTTTTTCCTTGGTGGATCACCTCAGAGGCCAAACACTGGGTGGCTAACGTTGATCAAAGGAAGGAACCAAACCCGGTGGATTCAAGTTGAACGCGAAAAAGGATCGAGGTGAACTTGCACCGAGGAAGCTCGATCTTCAAGGGTATGTTTATTCTTCATATCTTTTTTTCGCTTAATTAATAATTGTGCATAAAGGGTGATCCGTATATGGTTTGTAAAATTTTAAACTCGATTTTACACGCTTCCGCTTAATTTATGCAATTTGATCAAGGTTCTTGAATATTACAAACCTAATAAAGGGCATCGTGAGCCAAACCTTTATGCTAATTATTAATTGTTTTAATTTGATACATATATTGATATATGTTTAGAACAATTTAATTGGGCATAATTTTATCAGATAAAATTTTAAAAAAAAAAAAAAAAAAAAAAAAAAAAAAACTTTTTTTTTTTTTTTTTTTCTCGTAATAAATTTAATTGGTTCAAGTTATTAACTTAAAGATGACCCAATGGATGCCATAATTGATATTAAGTTGTAGGAGTTATTTTTTTTTTTTTTTGGTTAATAAGTGGTCATTCACGTAATTAAAGGAATCAAGTTAATGCTAACATGCATGTAAATTAAATGTATATAAAATGGTAATTTTTTTTTTTTTTTTAATATATATATTAATATAATTATCAATATAATATATATATATATATATATATATATATATATATATATATATATATATATATATATATATATATATATATATATATATATATATATATATATATATATATATATATATATATATATATATATATATATATATATTTAATTATTTTATAATTAAAATAAAAAGTTTATTTTAATCTTAAAATAAAAGGTTTATTTTAATATTAAAATAAAAAGATTTATTTTAATTTTAAAATTAAATTTCATGCTGCTAACTAATTAGAGTTGAATTGGATTCCATGATAACTAATTGATAAAAATTATTTTCTAAATTGGATTTTCTTAAATATCTTCCTTAAATAAAGGAGTTTATTTAGATATGAAATAAGATTTCATATTATTCAAAATAAAAGAGTTTATTTGTGAATATGAAAGAGAATCCTAATTTTCTTAAATAAAGGAGTTTATTTAAATATGAAATAAGATTTCATATTATTCAAAATAAAGGAGTTTATTTGTGAATAGGAAAGAATATCCGTGTTTCCTTTAATAAAAGTTTATTTAAATATGAAATAAGATTTCATATTATTTTTTACTTAATTAAATCCGTGATGGAATGGATTCCATAATTAATTAAAATAAAGGAGTTTATTTTGATTAAAATTTTGATTAAAATAAAATAGTTTATTTTATTCAAAATTGGATAAATTAAAATAAAATAGTTTTATTTTGATTTAAATTTGGATTAAAATAAAGGAGTTTATTTTGATTCAAAAATAGATTTTATACTAACTAAATTTGCCCATTAAATGATATCAATATATATATTAAATGTTTATTATTCATAAGATGAATGTTATTTATCGACACATATGATGATGTGTATGATAATAAATGGGATTGATTATGGACTATCGACCAATATGAATGGATTTTATTTTAGTTGGATGCATGAATGTATGGGTTTTATTAAATGGGGTCTGCAGACTCGCCTTCTCTAATTTTTTCTTAATGTAAATTCTATCTCCTCCTATGTACTTTCCCTCGATCACGATCAAGGTTTCTATTTATTTTAAATAGTTTTGTAATAGGAATAGTTAGAATTAATTTTGAAGAATTGGAGATCAAGGAGCAAGGAGCGCCAAGACCCGGTTTGTAATGGAGCCCAAGTTTAAATGTAATAGTTATATTTAAATATTAATTTCGCACCCCTGGGGGGTTTGACCTTTTGGTTCACTTGGTGGCTCTAGTGAACCAAACTAGAATAAAAGTCCATAATCAATCCGTGTAGAATATAGTATTCTATATATGTATGCATGCTTATACTATATATATTATATATTATGCAAACACGCTTCAGATGTTCATTAATACGACGCGTATTTTATATATATATATATATGTGCATGCTTAAACAAGATGAGACAAATTAATAAAACCCCCTCAATTTTTTATATTAAGTCCTAAGCTGCTCAAAGATATTTGGAATATCGAACGTCGCTTTCTAGCATGATAAAATTAATAGAGTATTAAATATTTAATATGAGTTTGTTGTGTCACCACAAGGCAAATATTAAGTATTTAAGATGTTAATTTATCACATTTGATGCTTATAAAGAAAATTGAACAATATTGTTTTGTTGTGTCACCACAAGGATGATATTTTTCTTTTTGAATATATGGAGTGCTAGGTTTGATTTTAACTTGGATAATTTTGATTCTGGATGTGCCACCACTGATCAAAATAATCTAAGAGGCAAAAGAAAAGGAGTCAGATAGTTGATGTAATTGACAAAAGTTGTTCTACCTATTTATTTATATATAGTTTGTCAGTGTCACCACAAGGCTATATACATTTGAAATGGGATCCTTATTCTCACTAGCAAATCTTTAATTAGATTTTGCCGAACTATATAAGTGAGGGTAATATAGTTTGAAGAAAATAGTGGGAGATACCAATTTAAAACAAGACCTAATTTATTTTGGTAATTAATAAAAGAATGTATGTTAAAATGTTGTTAATTACAAATTCATTTACGTAATTTTACAATGTCTAAAATTACTATCATCGCGAAGCATATTAGATGCTAAATTAACTAATCAATTAAACGGATTGGTTAAGGAATTTGAGAATAGTTCTCATGGTGAAAAAGCTATCTTATGTCCTTAATACGCCGCCTATCCCTCGCAATGGTTGCGCATAATGCCTCCGAGGAAGAAATTGCTACTTTAAAAGTGGCAAGATGATGATAGTTGGCTCAATGCATCATCAGATCCAACATGAGTAACGAGCCGATCAATTTTCATATACAAGATGAAACTATGGATGCTCCCTCGTTAGGTTTGTAATATTATTCATAGGCGCAATCAAATTGCAAAAAAATGCTAAAAAGTGTAAAAATCGAGTTTAAAAATTTACAAACCATATACCCGGATCACCCTTTATGCACAATTATTAATTAAACGAAAAAAGATAAAGAATAAAATCATACCCTGAAGATCGAGCTTCCTCGTGTACAAGTTCACCTCCAAATCCTTTTCGCTCAACTGAATCCACCGGTTTTGTTCCTTCTTTCGATCAACGTTAGCCACCCAATATGTTTGGCCTCTAGAGGTGATCCACCAAGGAATAATAATGATTCAAGAAAAGGGGGTATTGGCTAAACCCTAGTTTTTCTATCTCTATAGAAAAAAGGTGTACTCCCAACAATTGGAATTATGTACGATGTTGAAAAAAAGTCAACAACCCCATACCACCCATAATAAGACTCCTCTTATTTATAGATGTGGGCAACCCACCTTAACAATTAAGGAATTGGGTTTTATTTAATTAATTAAATTCTTTTAATTAATTAAGCTCCCTAATCTTATTAGGATAATTAATTAAACTCCTTTAACTAATTTTCCTTCCTAATCCAATTAGAATAAATGAGAGTACTTATATTAAATTAATTCCTAAACTCTTTTAGAAATTAAAATAATAATAATTGTAATAATATTAATAAGACTCCTCTTATTAATTTATATTTAATATTTCTAAAATATTAAATAATAATATTAAGCTATTTAATTTATTCTATCACCATAGATTAAATTAAATATACTTAACATATTATTACGATTATGCCATTAACTTCTTAAATAATTATTCTTCCTTTTATGGTGTGACCCTTTAGGTTCTCCATATTAAACCTATACAGAATAAATCAATTAGAATAATTCTAATCTTATTTAAATAAATAAATTAAACAATTAATTTATTTAAATAAATAATATTTATTCTACAATAGGATAAGCTCTCCCAATGATCAACGATTTTCCGATAATATAGATTTCAACATTAATCATAAAAGAACCTTCGAGTAAATAGTTACCGCATAATTCAATCCTTCCACCATACAATGTCCCAATTAAATATAAGACATGGAATTATCACAAGTCTTATTTTATTTAATTATATGTATTTCGATCCTTAAATGCACAACTCCAAATAATGCAAATTAGAAACTCCTTTCTAATTTCATTTCGCCGCTTTTGGCCAAGGACTACCGGGTTGTCATTTATCGAATCACATAGACATTTTTCTTCTTTATTAGAAGTGGTAGATTCTTTATCGATCATACATTATCTCCATGTACAACTTATTATACCCAAGCATACCCTTTGATATACCCTAAGGGTCTTAAGGAATAAGTCAAAGTATAACTCATCATACACAAGATACTATGATGATCTCAAGTCCAAGGATTACTCAGACTACTATCACTACAGAATTCCTATCGACAGCAAATAAAACTCCATTAGGTATTCCTTAGCGAGCCAATGCTCAAATGAACTTATTCTCTAATAAGCACCTACATACTTGCTTTTAGTGTTCCACACAAATGATCATGAGATCAATCATCCTCATCCAATGAGCAAGTTAAACGATGTATTCAATCTATCCGGATTCACTAATCCCCAATTTAGTAATCCAATGATTGGGAACTATTTTAGTTTTAAGCTTTCTAAGAATTTAGATCTCATTAGAATGATCATCATCATTATTCTAAAAGCATTGCTTAAAACTATGGGTTTATCACATATTATAAAACAAAGATCATGTAGATAATTAAAAGCCTTTAATAAATTAATACTTTTTATTAATAAATGAATAAGATTGTTACAAAGTATATGCTTTATCATCAAACATGATCGGCTTTGTGTGCATACTACTTTCAATCTCCCACTTGCACTAAAGCCAATCGCCATGGTATCTTATACTCTTCTTCTCTAAGTGACGATTATCCCGCCGTTGGATAAGCTTTAGTTAATGGATATGTAATGTTGTTCATGAGAGTCCACTATCTCTATAGTGATTTCCCATCTTTCAATGATTCTAATAATCAAAATGAAAGTGCCACAACACATGTTTAGATCCAAGATGAGACTTAGAACTATTCCTAGTTCTCAGAATGAACTTTTAATCCAAACAATCAACTTGCAGCTTCATTTATAGCTATATACTTTGTCTTTATCACTAAACCAAAGAACTTTTTGTTGTTTGGAACCTTTCCAATTCATCGCACCACCGCTCAAGATAACGCTTTACCTTAAAGTGGATTTTCGTCATCTTGGTCTCGTCTCGAAAAACTTGAGTCTCATAAGCCCTCTAGTTTTAATTAAGACCCACCATGAATATGATCACATCCTTAGTGCTTAAGCTAAGCACTTTAAGATGTTTTTCACCGACTCATAGTGAACTTCTCCATAATACGACCGATCAACATCGTGTCTCAGATATTTCATTGCATACATGATTGTCACACTCATGCGACTCTCTTTTTTTGGAGTCTGTGGGGACTATTAAGAGAGATACACTCCATAGCTCATCGACATGAGACATCTCTTGAGTTTGCCATGCTAAACGACTTTTAGCATCAAATGAATATACGCCTCGGGTTAAGTCGAGCATCCTCTTAAATCTATCTATATAGATTTATATCCCCAATTAAGATACTCTTCCAAATCATTCATGGAGGAATGTTTAGACAACTTTATCTTTATCGATCAGTAGCATTGGTATGTCATTCCTCATCCGTAGTATATCAACATATAATACTAGGAATGTCACGATGCTCCCAACGCCCCACATCAGGATTCTTTTTTTGATACACACTAGAAGTCTTACTCATCGATGTAACTCGATCATCATCTTCTATGATGTGCATACAACACTTACCTCATCATCATCATCCATGATGAATCCATACCTACCCAGGTATCTTCTGTGTATCTTCTTGCATGACTATTCCGCATTTATTTATCTTGGCCATTGTGGTACAACAGGTCTATCTACGTGTTCCTCTTATTCGACTTTATAGTGTTTTGTGGTTCTTGAACTCTTCAAGATCTATTATCCTCCCACTAGCCCTCTTCAATGATAAACACCTTTATCTTTAGAAGGCAAGCGTGTTTCAGAACAAACACCTTTTGCTAAGTAGGATTATAGAACATATACCCTAAACTTACTTTTTAGGATGTCCCACAAATCAGACACTTGTCAAATCTTGTCCCAAGCTTATCCTTTGAAACCTTTTCACATAAGTTGGACAACCCCTTATCTTAACATACTTAAGATTAGAATCCTCCCCGTCCATAACTTTTATGGAGTCTTCAATGGATTTTGAGGTTACCTTTTCAGAGATATATGTACCATTTCTAGGACATGATCCTGTAAGGATACCGGAATGTCAGAAAATCATTATGGACCGCATCTATGTCCAACAAGGTACGATTTTTCATTTCGTATACATCAATCAATTATCATCACGATCGATGTGTCCATTATGAGAAAACCATTTGAGATGATCTAGAAACTTATTGCACAAGTATTTATTCCTCGATCTAATCAAAGAATCTTAATATTTTTGCCAAATTTGTTTCACTTTCAATTTTTGAACCTTTCAAATAATTCACACTTGTATTTTCAACAAATACACACATTCAACTCTTTGAATGATCATCTCCTTTTCTTATACTAATTTGTTCAATATGCAAAATTATTTTCATGTAAGTCAAGTATACAAAATTTATTAAGTAATATTCCATTTATACAAAACATTATTATTATAAATAGAACAACAATTGTTCTTAATTATAATACCAAAGATTTCATTGTTCAACAATAAAATGGAAATAATATTTTTAACAAGAACTCGGAATACAATAACAACTTATCGACTTAATAGATTTGCTCGTAGCATTGCTAAACTATAAGTTTTATGGGCTAATGCAAACAACCTTTGCTTCATTTTCCACACATAGATTACTTATATTTGTTTAGCTTTCTACTGCTTGGTCCCTTCATAAATCTATATTTATGATAACCAAAGCTCAGATCCAATACCCAAGTAGAACCTCGACTTAAAGAAAAATTTATTTCAATCATGAACAAAATCAGATTGTAAATCAAACTTCACTAAGCTTCTTTCGTTAGCCTCTCGCAAGATGCTTCGCAGCTTTCTTTCCAAAGGTCCAGTGCTTATCAGCAAGTGGAAGCAAACTCCTTTGCTATCCCATGACGCTTTTGTTCTTATTATCCTTTGTTTATGCCTTTCTATTTACCTTCTTTGAATCGTTCTTCTTTCGTAAGATCCTTTGGCCCCTACCAAGAAGACATGGTCTTTCTTGGTTGAAAGTGACTCTCAACATTTTTTCAACATGTTAAGCAAATCAACGAGGTCGATATCTAGCTTGTTCATATGAAAAATTCACAACAATTGTGAAAGGAGTCCGGAGTGAGTGCAAGATCAAATCTTCGCTCAACTCTCCATCCATGACAAAAACTCGTTGTTCTAATCGATCAATCAAATTGATTATGTTAAGAACTTTTTGTTCTGCATTTATAGTGCCATGGCCATTCTAGATCTAAGAGCTCCTTAGATATCTCGATATCTATCGGCCCCACTTTCCTCACCATCAACTACTGATGTGTGAATATAGTAGAGCATCCATAGTTTCACGTCGACGTCAAGCTCAGCATACTCATGGATGCGAGCATGATGCATCGAGCCAATCGTGCATCATCTTCGCCACTTTCTAAAAGTAGCAATCTCTTCCTCGAGGCATTGTTCGCAACCATTGCAGGATAGGCGATTATGACATAAGATAGCTTTTTCACCATGAGAACTATTCTCAAATTCCTTAACCAATCCGCTTAATTTGGCATTCGTTAATTTAGCATCTAATATGCTTCGCAGTTGATAGTAATTTTAGACATTGTAAAATTTCAGAAATGAATTTGTAATTAACAACATTTTAACATACATTCTTTTATTAATTACCAAAATAAATTAGGTCTTGTTTTAAATTGGTATCTCCCACTATTTTCTTCAAACTATATTACCTCACTTATATAGTTCGGCAAAATCTAATTAAAGATTTGCTAGTGAGAATAAGGATCCCATTTCAAATGTATATAGCCTTGTGGTGACACAACAAACTATATATAAATAAATAGGTAGACAACTTTTGTCAATTACATCAACTATGCAACTCCTTTTCTTTTTGCCTCTTAGATTATTTTTTGATCAAGTGGTGGCACATCCGAATCAAAATTATCCAAGTTAAGTCCGACCTAGCACTCCATATATTCAAAAAGAAAAATATCATCCTTGTGGTGACACAACAAAACAATATTGTTCAATTTTCTTTATAAGCATCAAATGTGATAAATTAACATCTTAAATACTTAATACTTTTGTGTGGTGACACAACAAACTCATATTAAATATTTAATACTCTATTAATTTTATCATGCTAGAAGGCTTACGCTCGATATTCCAAATATCTTTGAACGCTTAGACTTAATATAAAAATTCGAGGGGTTTGTTATTAATTTGTCTCATCTTGCTTGCTTAGCGCTGCATATATATATATATAAAATACGCTATTATATTAATGAACACGCAAGCATGTTTTGCATATATATATATATATATATATAAGCATGCACATATAGAATACTATATTCTACCCGGATTGATTATGGACTTTTATTCTAGTTTGGTTCACTAGAGCCACCAAGTGAACCAAAAGGTCAAACCCTAGGGTGCAAGAAATAATATTTAAATATAACTATTACATTTAAACCCTGCTCCATTACAAAACGGGTCTTCAAGCTCCTTGCTTTCCTCGATCTCTAATTTTCAAAATTAATTCTAACTATTCCTATTACAAAACTATTTAAAATAAATAGAAACCTCGATCGCTAGCCAAGGGAAGTACATAGGAGGAGATAGAATTTACACATTAAGAAAAATTAGAGAAGACGAGGTACGCAATAACCCCATTTAATAAAAAAACCCATACATTCATGCATCCAACTAAAATAAAATCCAATCACATCGTCAATCAATATCCATAATCAATCCCATTTATTATCATACACATCACCATACGCATCAATAAATAACATTCATCTCATGAATAATAAACATTTAATATATATATTGATATCATTTAATGGGCAAATTTAGTTAGTATAAAATCTAATTTTGAATCAAAATAAACTCCTTTATTTTAATCCAAATTTAAATCAAAATAAAACTATTTTATTTTAATTTATCCAATTTTGAATAAAATAAACTATTTTATTTTAATCAAAATTTTAATCAAAATAAACTCCTTTATTTTAATTAATTATGGAATCCAATTCCATGTAATAAAAAATCTTTAATTAAAATAAACTCTTTATTTTAATTAATTATGGAATCCAATTCCATGTAAAAAAAAAAATCTTTTATTAAAGGAAACACTTGATTATCTTTTCCTATTCACAAATAAACTCCTTTATTTTGAATAATATGAAATCTTATTTCATATTTAAATAAACTCCTATTTTTCTTTCCTATTCACAAATAAACTCTTTATTTTATTTTGAATAATATGAAATCTTATTTCATATCTAAATAAACTCCTTTATTTAAGGAAATTATGATTCTTTCCTATTCACAAATAAACTCTTTTATTTTGAATAATATGAAATCTTATTTCATATCTAAACAAACTCCTTTATTTAAGGAAAGATGGATTTACTTCCTATTCACAAATAAACTCCTTTATTTTAGGAAAAATAAAATCCAATTTCAACTCCAATTAGTTATCATGGAATCCAATTCCAACTCTAATTAGTTAAGATGAAATTTAATTTTAAAATTAAAATAAATCTTTTTATTTTAATATTAAAATAAACCTTTTATTTTATTTTAAATTATTAAAATAAACCTTTTATTTTAATTATAAAATTATTAAAATTAAAATAAACTTATATTTTATATATAAAATAAACCTTTTATTTTAAAATTAAAATAAACTTTTTATTTTAATATATATAATATATATATATATATATATATATATATATATATATATATATATATATATATATATATATATATATATATATATATATATATATATATATATATATATATTTATTTTTTAATTTTTTTATATATATTATATTTAAAATTATGATTTATATAATAAAATCAATATAATTATTTTTTTATTTATTGATATTTAATATTTTTTTTTTTTTTTTTTTTAATTATTTTAATATGCATTATATTTATATAAATACATATATATTATAAAATAAAGGTTAAAAATAATGTATTAAATTAATTAAAAAAGGTTATCACGTAAGGTTTTTTTTTTTTTTTTTTTTTTTTTTTTTTTTTTTTTAATAAATTTTATACAATAAAATTATGCCCAATTAAATTGTTCTAAACACATATCAATATACATATCAAATTAAAACAATTAATAATTTCGCGATAAAGGTTTTGGCTCGATGCCATCGTTAGGTTTGTAATATTCATGAACGCAATCAAATTGCAAAAAATGCTAAGCGTGTAAAAATCAGAGTTTAAAAATTTACAAACCATATACCCTTGATCACCCTTTTTGCACAATTATTAATTAAACGAAAAGATAAAGAATAAAATCATACCCTGAAGATCGAGCTTCCTCGTGTACAAGTTCACCTCCAAATCCTTTTCGCTCAACTCTTGAATCCACCGGTTTTGTTCCTTCCTTCGATCAACGTTAGCCACCCAAATGTTTGGCCTCAGAGGTGATCCACCAAGGAATAATAATGATTCAAGAAGAAGGGTGGTTGGCTCAAACCCTAGTTTTTCTATCTCTATAGAAAAAGGTGTACTCTCTCCAACAATTGGAATTATGTCGATGTTGAAAAAAGTCAACAACCCCACCACCCATAATAAGACTCCTCTTATTTATAGAGATGGGCAACCCACCTTAACAATTAAGAATTGATTTTTATTTAATTAATTAAATTTTTTTAATTAATTAAGCTCCCTAATCTTATTAGGATAATTAATTAAACTCCTTTAACTAATTTTCCTTCCTAATCCAATTAGGAATAAATGAGAGTATTTATATTAAATTAATTCCTAAACTCTTTTAGAAATTAAAATAATAATAATTGTAATAATATTAATAAGACTCTCTCTTATTAATTTATATTTAATATTCTAAAATATTAAATAATAATATTAAGCTATTTAATTTATTCTATCACCATAGATTAAATTAAATATACTTAATATATTATTACGATTATGCCATTAACTTCTTAAATAATTATTCTTCCTTTTATGGTGTGACCCTTTAGGTTCTCCATATTAAACCTACACAGAATAAATCAATTAGAATAATTTAATCTTATTTAAATAAATAAATTAAACAATTAATTTATTTAAATAAATAATATTTATTCTACAATAGGATAAGCCTCCCTAGCGATCAACGACTTTCCAGATAATATAGATTTCAACATTAATCATAAAAGAACCTTTGAGTAAATAGTTACCGATAATTCAATCCTTCCACCATACAATGTCCCAATTAAATATAAGACATGGAATTATCACAAGTCTTATTTTATTTAATTATATGTATTTCGATCCTTAAATGCACAACTCCAAATAATGCAAATTAGAAACTCCTTTCTAATTTCATTTCGCCGCCAAGGACTACCGGGTTGTCATTTATCGAATCACATAGACATTTCTTCTTTTATTAGAAGTGGTAGATTCTTTATCGATCATACATTATCTCCATGTACAACTTATTATACCCAAGCATACCCTTTGATATACCCTAAGGGTCTTAAGGAATAAGTCAAAGTATAACTCATCATACACAAGATACTATGATGATCTCAAGTCCAAGGATTACTTCAGACTACTATCACTACAGAATTCCTATCGACAGCAAATAAAACTCCATTAGGTATTCCTTAGCGAGCCAATGCTCAAGTGAACTTATTCTCTAATAAGCACCTACATACTACTGCTTTTAGTGTCTCCACACAAATGATCATGAGATCAATCATCCTCATCCAATGAGCAAGCAACGATGTACCAATCTATCCGGATTCACTAATCCCCAATTTAGTAATCCAACGATTGGGAACTATTTTAGTTTTAAGCTTTCTAAGAATTTAGATCTCATTAGAATGATCATCATCATTATTCTAAAAGCATTGCTTAAAACTATGGGTTTATCACATATTATAAAACAAAGATCATGTAGATAATTAAAAGCCTTTAATAAATTAATACTTTTTATTAATAAATGAATAAGATTGTTACAAAGTATATGCTTTATCATCAAACATGATTGGCTTGTGTGCATACTACTTTCATACTATATTCCCTGCACATCAAGTAGTTGATGATGAGTGAGGAAAGTGGGAGATGATAGATATCGGATATCTAAGGAGCTCTTCCGATCTAGAATGACTAATTCGCACATCTATAAGATGTGATAAAAAGTTCTTAACATAAGGAGCTCTTTGATTGATCAATTAGATCAATTAGGTTTTGTCATGGATGGAGAGTTGAGCCAAGATTTGATTGCACTCACTCCCCGGACTCCTTTCACAATTGTTGTGAATTTTTTTCATATAAACAAGCTAGATATCACTTTCACGATTTGCTTAACATGTTGAAAAATGTTGAGAGTCACTTTCCAACCAAGAAAGACCAAGTCTTATCGGTAGGGGCCAAAGGATCTTCAAAAAGAAGAACGATTCAAAGAAGGTAAATGAAAAAAGGCGTAAACAAAGGATAATAAGAAATAAAACTCGACACGGATAGCAAAGGAGTTTGCTTCCACCGCAATAAGCCCGACACCGGAAAGAAATCGCAAGAAGCATCTTGCAGAGGCTAACCAAAGAAGCTTAGTGAAGTTTTTTTAAATACAAATTTGTTCATGATTTAAAATAATTTTTTTTCTTTAAGTCAAGGTTCTACTTGGGTATTGGATACCGACTTTGGTTATCATAAATATAGATTTATGAAGGACCAAAGTAAGTAGAAAGTTAAACAAATATAAGTAATCCTATATGTGGAAAATGAAGCAAAGGTTGTCATATTAGCTATAGAAACTTATAGTTTAGCAATGCGCCTACGGCAAATCTATTAAGTCAATAAGTTGTTATTGTATTCCAATTCTTGTTAAAAAATATTATTTCCATTTTATTGTTGGACAATGAAATCTTTGGTATTATAATTAAGAACAATTGTTGTTCTATTTATAATAATAATGTTTTGTATAGAATCGAATATTACTTAATAAATTTTGTATACTGATTTTACATGAAAATAATTTTGCATATTGAACAAATTAGTATAAGAAAAGGAGATGATCATTCAAAGAGTTGAATGTGTGTATTTGCTAAAATACAAGTGTGAATTATTTGAAAGGTTCAAAGAATTTGTAAGTGAAACAAATTGGCAAAGTATTAAGATTCTTTGATTAGATCAAGGAATAAATACTTGTGCAATAAGTTTCTAGATCATCTCAAATGGTTTTTTCATAATGGACACATCCCGACACGCAATAATTGATTGATGTATTTGAAAGGAAAAATCGTACCTTGTTGGACATGGTGCGGTCCATAATGATTTTACCGACATTCCAAAGATCCCTCAGGATCATGTCCTAGAAATGGTCAGATATCTACGTAAAAGGTAACCTCAAAATCCGCCCCCAAGACTCCATAAAAGTTATGGATGTGGAGGATTCCTAATCTTAAGTATGTTAAGATAAGGGGTTGTCCAACTTATGTGAAAAGGTTTCAAAGGATAAGCTTGGGACAAGATTTGACAAGTACATGATTTGTGGGACATCCTAAAGTAAGTTTAGGTATATGTTCTATAATTCTACTTAGCAAAAGGTGTTTGTTATAAAAACACGCCTTCTAAGATAAAGGTGTTTATCATTAAAAGGGCTAGTGGGAGGATAATAGATCTTGAAGAGTTCAAGAACCACAAAACACTATAAGTCAAATAAGAGGAACTCGTAGATAGACCTATTGTACCACAACCGAATCAGTAATCCGAATAGTATCAAGATACCTAGGAGGTATGGATTCATCATGGATGATGATGATGAGGTACACATCATAGAAGATGATGATCAGTTATATACGATGAGGTAAGTTACATACGATGAGGTAAGAGTTTTCAAGTGTGTACAAAAGAGGTCAAAAATGGGAGCGCCTTGAAATTTCTAATATTATATGTTGATATACTACGGATGAGGAATTACATACCAATGCTACAATCAAGAAAGATAAAGTTGTCTAAACATTCCTCCATGAATGATTTGGGAAGAGTATCATTATTGGGGATATAAATCTATATAGATAGATTTAAAAGGATGCTCAACTTAACCCAAGGAACGATATTCATTTGATGCTAAAGTCGCTTAGCATGGCAAACTCCAAGAGATGTCTCATGTCGATGAGCTATGGAGTGTATATCTCTTAATAGTCCCCACAGACTCTCGAAAAAAGAGAGATCGCATGAGTGACTATCATGTATGCAATGAAATATACAAGATCTAATGTCGATCACCATATATTCGGAGAAGATCATCGTGAAGTCGTTGAAAACATCTTAAAGTTCTTAACCCAAGACTAAGGATGTGATCATATTCATGGTGGGTCTAAATTAAAACTAGAGGGCTTAACAGACTCAAGTTTTTCAGATGCACCAAGATGACAGAAAAAAATCCACTTTAAGGTAAAAGCGTTATCTCGAACATTGGTGCAAAGTTGAATCGAAAGGTTCCAAAACAAAGAAAGAGTTGTCGGGTTTAGTGATAAAGACAAAGTATATAGCTATAAATGAAGTCGCAAGTTGATTGTTTGGATTAAAAGTTCATTACGTAACTAGGAATAGTTCCTAAGTCTCATCTTCGATCTAAACATGTGTTGTGGCACTTTCATTTGATTATTAGAATCATTGAAAGATGGGAAATCACTATAGAGATAGTGGACTCTCATGAACAACATTACATATCCATTAACTAAAGCTTATCCAACAAAACAGGATAATCGCCACTTAGAGAAGAAGAGTATGAGATACCATGACGATCGGGCTTTAGTGCAAGTGGGAGATTGAAAGTAGTATGCACACAAGCCAATCATGTTTGATGATAAAGCATATACTTTGTAACAATCTTATTCATTTATTAATAAAAAGTATTAATTTATTAAAGGCTTTTAATTATCTACATGATGTCGTTTTTTATAATATGTGATAAACCCATAGTTTTAAGCAATGCTTTTAGAATAATGATGATGATCATTCTAATGAGATCTAAATTTTAGAAAGCTTAAAACTAAAATAGTTCCCAATCATTGGATTACTAAATTGGGGATTAGTGAATCCGGATAGATCGGGTACATACGTTGTTTGCTCATCGATGAGGATGATTGATCTCATGATCATTTGTGTGGAGACACTAAAGCAAGTATGTAGGTGCTTATTAGAGAATAAGTTCATCGAACGTGGCTCGCTAAGGAATACCTAATGGAGTTTTACTTCACTCGTCAATAGAATTTCAGAGTGATAGTAAGTACAAGTGATCCTTGGACTTGAGATCATCATAGTATCTTGTGTATGATGAGTTATACTTTGACTTATTCCTTAAGACCCTTAGGGTATATCAAAGGGTATGCTTGGGTATAATAAGTTGTATATGGAGATAATGTATGATCAATAAAGAATCTACCACTTATTAAAAGAAGAGAAATGTCCTATGTGATTCGATAAATGACAACCCAAAGAGTCCTGGTTAAGGCGTAATGAAATTAGAAAGGAGTTTCTAATTTGCATTATTTGGAGTTGTGCATTTAAGATCGAAATACATATAATTAAATAAAATAAGACTCGACAAGAATTCCATGCCTTATATTTAATTGGGACATCAGATGGTGGAAGGATTGAATTGTACGCAGAACTATTTACTCAAAGGTTCTTTAATGATTAATGTTGAAATCTATATTATCCGGAAAGTCGTTGATCGCTAGGGAGGCTTATCCCTATTGTAGAATAAATATTATTTATTTAAATAAATTAATTATTTAATTTATTTATTTAAATAAGATTAGAATTGTTCTAATTGATTTATTCACAACCGGCTTAATATGGAGAACCTAAAGGGTCACACCATAAAAGGAAGAATAATTATTTAAGAAGTTAATGGCATAATCGTAATAATATATGTTATGTATATTTAATTTAATCTATGGTGATAGAATAAATTAAATAGCTTAATATTTATTATTTAATATTTTAGAAATATTAAATATAAATTAATAAGAGGAGTCTTATTAATATTATTACATTATTATTATTATTTTAATTTCTAAAAGAGTTTAGGAATTAATTTAATATAAGTATTCTCATTTATTCCTAATTGGATTAGAAGAAGGAAAATTAGTTAAAGGAGTTTAATTAATTATCCCTAATAAGATTAGGGAGCTTAATTAATTAAAAGAATTTAATTAATTAAATAAAACCCAATTCCTTAATTGTTAAGGTGGGTTGCCCACATCTATAAATAAGAGGAGTCTTATTATGGGTGAGGTGGTTATTGACTTTTTACAATATACGACATAATTCCAATTTGTTGAGAGTACGCCTTTTCTATGAGATAGAAAACTAGGGTTTAGCCAACCACCCTTCTTCTTGAAAATTCTTTTTCCTGGTGGATCACCTCAGAGGCCAAACACTTGGGTGGCTAACGTTGATCAAAGGAAGGAACCAAACCCGGTGGATTCAAGTTGAACGCTAAAAGGATTGGAGGTGAACTTGTACCGAGGAAGCTCGGATCTTCAAGGGTATGATTTTTTTCTTTATCTTTTCATTTAATTAATAATTGTGCATAAAGGGTGATCCGTATATGGTTTGTAAAATTTTAAAACTCGATTTTTTACACGCTTCCGCTTAATTTATGCAATTTGATCAAGTTCTTGAATATTACAAACATTACAGTGGCATCAGAGCCAAACCTTTATGCGAATTATTAATTGTTTTAATTTGATACATATATTGATATGTGTTTAGAACAATTTAATTGGGCATAATTTTATTGTATAAAATTTAAAATAAAAAAAAATAATTAAAAAAAAACGGTACAATTTTTTTTTTCTCTCGCCGGATTTCAGAATTCGCGAAGTTATTAACTTCAAGGGACCCACGTGGATGCCATGATTGATATTAAGTTGCAGGAGTTAATTTTTTTTTTTTTTTTTTTTTTTGGTTAATAAGTGGTCATTCACGTAATTAAAGGAATCAAGTTGCTAACATGCATGAAATTAAGTGGCCCGGTGACAATTTTTTTTTTTTTTTTTTGCGAGGATGTCACAAAAATCAAAGATATCATATGATATATATATATATTAACGGTTTAGCTTATATATATATATATATATATATATATATATATATATATATATATATATATTATATTCTTACTTATTTTATAATTAAAATAAAAAGTTTATTTTAATCTTTAAATATAAAGGTTTATTTTAATATTAAAATATAAAGATTTATTTTAATTTTAAAATTAAATTTCATGCTAACTAATTAGAGTTGGAATTGGATTCCATGATAACTAATTAGAGTTGAAATTGGATTTCATGTTTCCTTAAATAAAGGAGTTTATTTAGATATGAAATAAGATTTCATATTATTCAAAATAAAAGAGTTTATTTGTGAATATGAAAGAAAATCCGTGTTTCCTTAAATAAAGGAGTTTATTTAAATATGGAATAAGATTTCATATTATTCAAAATAAAGGAGTTTATTTGTGAATAGGAAAGAATATCCGTGTTTCCTTTAATAATTTTTTTTTTTACTTGGAATTGGATTCCATAATTAATTAAAATAAAGGAGTTTATTTTGATTAAAATTTTGATTAAAATAAAATAGTTTATTTTATTAAAATTGGATAAATTAAAATAAAATAGTTTTATTTTGATTTAAATTTGGATTAAAATAAAGGAGTTTATTTTGATTCAAAAATAGATTTTATACTAACTATATTTGCCCATTAAATGATATCAATATATATATTAAATGTTTATTATTCATAAGATGAATATTATTTATGATACATATGGTGATGTGTATGATAATAAATGGGATTGATTATGGACTATGACCAATATGAATGGATTTTATTTTAGTTGGATGCATGAATGTATGGGTTTTATTAAATGGGGAATTCATGTACCTCGCCTTCTCTATTTTTTTTCTTAATGTAAATTCTATCTCTCTCCTATGTATTTCCCTCGATCACGATCAAGGTTTCTATTTATTTTAAATAGTTTTGTAATAGGAATAGTTAGAATTAATTTTGAAGAATTGGAGATCGGGGAAAAAGGATGGCTTGAAGACCCGTTTGTAATGGAGCCGGGTTTAAATGTAATAGTTATATTTAAATATTAATTTTGCACCCTAGGGTTTGACCTTTTGGTTCACTTGGTGGCTCTAGTGAACCAAACTAGAATAAAAGTCCATAATCAATCCGTAGTAGAATATAGTATTCTATATGTGCATGCTTATACTATATATATTATATATTATGCAAACATGCTTCGCATGTTCATTAATACGACGCGTATTTTATATATATATATATAATGCTTGCGCTAAACAAGATGAGACAAATTAATAACAAACCCTCAAATATTTTTTATATTAAGTCCTAAGCGTTCAAAGATATTTGGAATATCGAACGTCGCCTTTCTAGCATGATAAAATTAATAGAGTATTAAATATTTAATATGAGTTTGTTGTGTCACCACAAGGCAAATATTAAGTATTTAAGATGTTAATTTATCACATTTGATGCTTATAAAGAAAATTGAACAATATTGTTTTGTTGTGTCACCACAAGGATGATATTTTTCTTTTTTGAATATATGGAGTGCTAGGTCGGACTTAACTTGGATAATTTTGATTCGGATGTGCCACCACTTGATCAAAATAATCTAAGAGGCAAAAGAAAAGGAGTTGCATAGTTGATGTAATTGACAAAAGTTGTCTACCTATTTATTTATATATAGTTTGTTGTGTCACCACAAAGCTATATACATTTGAAATGGGATCCTTATTCTCACTAGCAAATCTTTAATTAGATTTTGCCGAACTATATAAGTGAGGGTAATATAGTTTGAAAAAAATAGTGGGAGATACCAATTTAAAACAAGACCTAATTTATTTTGGTAATTAATAAAAGAATGTATGTTAAAATGTTGTTAATTACAAATTCATTTACAGAATTTTACAATGTCTAAAATTACTATCACTGCGAAGCATATTAGATGCTAAATTAACTGCATCAATTAAGCGGATTGGTTAAGGAATTTGAGAATATTTCTCATATGGTGAAAAGCTATCTTATGTCCATAATACGCTTATCCTCGTAATGGTTGCGCATAATGCCTCTGAGGAAGAAATTGTGGCAAGATGATGCATAGTTGGCTCAATGCATCATGCTCGCATCCATGAGTAACGAGCTTCAGCGTCAGCATGAAACTATGGATGCTCCTACTATATTCCTGCACATCAAGTAGTTGATGGTGAGGAAAGTAGGACTGATAGATATCAGATATCTAAGGAGCTCTTCCGATCTAGAATGGCCAATGGCACTATATAAGATGCAGATAAAAAGTTCTTAACATAATCAATTTGATTGATCAATTAGGACAACTAGTTTTGTCATGGATGGAGAGTTGAGCCAAGATTTGATCTTGCACTCACTCCCGGACTCCTTTCACAATTGTTGTGAATTTTTCATATAAACAAGCTAGATATCAGCTTTGCTGATTTGCTTATCGTGTTGAAAAATGTTGAGAGTCACTTTCCAACCAAGAAAGACCATGTCTTACTGGTAGGGGCCAAAGGATCTTCTGAAAAGAAGAACGATTCAAAGAAGGTAAACAGAAAGGCGTAAACAAAGGATAATAAGAATAAAACTGATACGGATAGCAAAGGAGTTTGCTTCCACTGCAATAAGCCTGGACACTAGAAAGAAACTGCAAGAAGCATCTTGCAGAAGCTAACCAAAGAAGCTTAGTGAAGTTTTGGTTACAAATACAAATTTGTTCATGATTTAAAATAATTTTTTTTCTTTAAGTCAAGGTTCTACTTGGGTATTGGATACCGACTTTGGTTATCATAAATATAGATTTATGAAGGGACCAAGCAGAAGTAGAAAGTTAAACAAAGATAAGTAATTCTATATGTGGAAAATGAAGCAAAGGTTGTTGCATTAGCTATAGAAACTTATAGTTTTAAGATCGCTTACTGGCAAATCTATTAAGTCAATAAGTTGTTATTGTATTCCAATTCTTGTTAAAAAATATTATTTCCATTTTATTGTTGGACAATGAAATCTTTGGTATTATAATTAAGAACAATTGTTGTTCTATTTATAATAATAATATTTTGTATAGAACTGGAATATTACTTAATAAATTTTGTATACTTGACTTACATGAAAATAATTTTGCATATTGAACAAATTAGTGTAAGAAAAGGAGATGATCATTCAAAGAGTTGAATGTGTGTATTTGTTAAAATACAAGTGTGAATTATTTGAAAGGTTCAAAGAATTCAGAAGTGAAATAAATTGGCAATGTATTAAGATTCTTTGATTAGATCAAGGAATAAATACTTGTGCAATAAGTTTCTAGATCATCTCAAATGGTTTTCTCATAATGGACACATCCTGATACGCAATAATTGATTGATGTATTTGAAAGGAAAAATCGTATCTTGTTGGACATAGTGCGGTCCATAATGATTTTACCGACATTCCAAGATCTCTCAGGATCATGTCCTAGAAATGGTCGACATATCTCTTAAAAGGTAACCTCAAAATCCACCCCCAAGACTCCATAAAAGTTATGGACGGGGAGGATTCCTAATCTTAAGTATGTTAAGATAAGGGTTGTCCAACTTATGTGAAAAGGTTTCGAAGGATAAGCTTGGGACACGATTTGACATGTACAGATTTGTGGGACATCCTAAAGTAAGTTTAGGGTATATGTTCTATAATTCTACTTAGCAAAAGGTGTTTGTTACAAAACACGCAGCCTTCTAAGATAAAGGTGTTTATCATTAAAAGGGGCTAGTGGGAGGATAATAGATCTTGAAAAGTTCAAGAACCACAAAACACTATAAGTCAAATAAGAGGAACCTGTAGATAGACATATTGTATCACAACTGAATCGTATATCTGAAATAGTATTGAAGATACCTAGGAGGTATGGATTCATCATGGATAATGATGATGAGGTACGCATCATAGAAGATGATGATCCAGAGTTACATACGATGAGGTAAGAGTTTTAGTGTGTACAAAAGGGTCAGTGGGAGCGTCTTGAAATTTCTAATATTATATGTTGATATACTACGGATGAGGAATTACATACCAATGCTACAATCAGTAAAGATAAAGTTGTCTAAACAATCCTCCATGAATGATTTGGGAAGAGTATCATTATTGGGGATGCAAATCTATATAGATAGATTTAAAAGGATGCTCAACATAACCCAAGGAACGTATATTCATTTGATGCTAAAGTCGTTTAGCATGGCAAACTCCAAGAGATGTCTCATGTCGATGAGCTATGGAGTGTATCTCTCTTAATAGTCCCCACAGACTCCTGAAAAGAGAGATCGCATGAGTGACTATCATGTATGCAATGAAATATACAAGATCTAATGTTGATCGGTCATATTCTGGAGAAGATCACCATGAAGCGGTGAAAACATCTTAAAGTTCTTAACCGAGCACTAAGGATGTGATCATATTCATGGTGGGTCTAAATTAAAACTAGAGGGCTTAACAGACTCAAGTTTTTCAGACAGACCAAGATGAAAGAAAAAAATCCACTTTAAGGTAAAGCGTTATCTTGAAGCAATTGGTGCGTTGAATTGGAAAGGTTCCAAACAAAGAAAGAGTTCTTTGGTTTAGTGATAAAGACAAAGTATATAGCTATAAATGAAACCGCAAGTTGATTGTTTGGATTAAAAGTTCATTACAGAACTAGGAATAGTTCCTAAGTCTCATCTTAGATCTAAACATGTGTTGTGACACTTTCATTTGATTATTAGAATCATTGAAAGATGGGAAATCACTATAGAGATAGTGGACTCTCATGAACAACATTACATATCCATTAACTAAAGCTTATCCAACAGCAGGATAATCGTCACTTAGAGAAGAAGAGTATGAGATACCATGACGATTGGCTTTAGTGCAAGTGGGAGATTGAAAGTAGTATGCACACAAGCCAATCATGTTTGATGATAAAGCATATACTTTGTAACAATCTTATTCATTTATTAATAAAAAGTATTAATTTATTAAAGGCTTTTAATTATCTACATGATGCTTGGAGGTGAACTTGTAACGCGAAAAGGATTGGAGGTGAACTTGTACCTGAGGAAGCTCGGATCTTCAAGGGTATGTTTGTTCGTCATATCTTTTCGTTTAATTAATAATTGTGCATAAAGGGTGATCCGGGTATATGGTTTGTAAATTTTTAAACTCTGATTTTACACGTTTCCGCTAATTTATGCAATTTGATTGCTTTCTTGAATATTACAAACCTTACAACAAGTTCACCTCCAATTCTTTTCGCGTTCAACTTGAATCCACCGGGTTTGGTTCCTTCCTTTGATCAACGTTAGCCACCCAAGCGTTTGGCCTCTAGAGGTGATCCACCAAGGAAGAAGAAGGATTCAAGAAGATGGGTGGTTGGCTAAACCCTAGTTTTTCTATCTCTATAGAAAAGGAGCGTACTCTCTAACCATTGGAATTATAACGTAGTCTTGATATCTGATATAAGACTCCTCTTATAAAGCTATCAAGTAATCCTATTAAAATAAGGTATTATTTAATTAAACTCTTTTAATTAAATGGGCTCCCTAATCTTATTAGGGATAATTAATTAAACTCCTTTAATTAATTTTCCCTCCTAATCCTATTAGGAATAAATGAGAGTACTTATATTAAATTAATTCCTAAACTCTTTTAGAAATTAAAATAATAATAATTGTAATAATATTAATAAGACTCCTCTTATTAATTTATATTTAATATTTCTAAAATATTAAATAATAAATATTAAGCTATTTAATTTATTCTATCACCATAGATTAAATTAAATATACTTAAATATATTATTACGATTATGCCATTAACTTCTTAAATAATTATTCTTCCTTTTATGGTGTGACCCTTTAGGTTCTCATATTATTAAAAGGTTGTGAATAAATCAATTAGAACAATTCTAATCTTATTTAAATAAATAAATTAAATAATTAATTTATTTAAATAAATAATATTTATTCTACAATAGGATAAGCCTCCCTAGTGATCAACGACTTTCCGGATAATATAGATTTCAACATTAATCATAAAAGAACCTTTGAGTAAATAGTTTCAAATACAATTCAATCCTTCCACCATACAATGTCCCAATTAAATATAAAACATGGAATTTCTTGTCAAGTCTTATTTTATTTAATTATATGTATTTCGATCCTTAAATGCACAACTCAAATAATGCAAATTAGAAACTCCTTTCTAATTTCATTCTTATCGCCAAGGACTCTTTGGGTTGTCATTTATCGAATCACATAGGACATTTCTCTTCTTTTATTAGAAGTGGTAGATTCTTTATTGATCATATATTATCTCCATGTACAACTAGTTATACCCAAGCATACCCTTTGATATACCCTAAGGGTCTTAAGGAATAAGTCAAAGTATAACTCATCATACACAAGATACTATGATGATCTCAAGTCCAAGGATTACTTGTACTACTATCACTACAGGAATTCCTATTGACAGGCAAGTAAAACTCCATTAGGTATTCCTTAGCGAGCCGCGTTTAGTGAACTTATTCTCTAATAAGCACCTACATACTTGCTTTAGTGTCTCCACACAAATGATCATGAGATCAATCATCCTCATCCAATGAGCAAGCAACGTATGTACCAATCTATCCGGATTCACTAATCCCAATTTAGTAATCCAACGATTGGGAACTATTTTAGTTTTAAGCTTTCTAAGAATTTAGATCTCATTAGAATGATCATCATCATTATTCTAAAAGCATTGCTTAAAACTATGGGTTTATCACATATTATAAAACAGCATCATGTAGATAATTAAAAGCCTTTAATAAATTAATACTTTTTATTAATAAATGAATAAGATTGTTACAAAGTATATGCTTTATCATCAAACATGAATGGCTTGTATGCATACTACTTTCAATCTCCCACTTGCACTAAAGCCAATAAATCATGGTATCTCATACTCTTCTTCTCTAAGTGGCGATTATCCTGTACATTGGATAAGCTTAGTTAAATGAATATGTAATGTTGTTCTTGAGAGTCCACTATCTCTATAGTGATTTCCCATCTTTCAATGATTCCTATAATCAAATGAAAGTGCCACAACACATGTTTAGATCCAAGATTAGACTTAGGAACTATTCCTAGTTCTGTAATGACCTTTTAATCCAAACAATCAACTTGCAGCTTCATTTATAGCTATATACTTTGTCTTTATCACTAAACCAAACAACTCTTTCTTTGTTTGGAACCTTTCAATTCACGCACTAATCGATCATGGTAACACTTTACCTTAAAGTGAATTTTCTGTCGTCTTGGTCTGTCTGAAAAACTTGAGTTTGTTAAGCCCTCTAGTTTTAATTCAGACCCACCATAAATATGATCACATCCTTAGTACCAGTAAAGTACTTTAAGATGTTTTTCACTGTCTCACAGTGAACTTCTCCAGAATATGACTGATCAACATCAAGTCTCGTACATTTTATTGCATACATGATAGTTACTCATGCGATCTCTCTTTTTGGAGTCTATGGGAACTATTAAGAGAGATACACTCCATGGCTCATCAACATGAGACATTTCTTGGAGTTTGCCATGCTAAACGACTTTAGCATCAAATGAATATACGTTCCTTGGGTTAAGCTGAGCATCCTTTTACATTTATCTATATAGATTTGCATCCCCAATAACGATACTCTTCCCAAATCATTCATGGAGGAATGTTTAGACAACTTTATCTTTACTGATTGTAGCATTGGTATGTAATTCCTCATCCGCAGTATATCAACATATAATACTAGAAATTTCAAGATGCTCCCACTGACCCTTTTGTACACACTAGAACTCTTACCTCATCCTATGTAACTCTGGATCATCATCTTCTATGATGCGTACCTCATCATCATCATCTATGATGAATCCATACCTCCATGGTATCTTCGGTACTATTCCAGATTTACGATTCGGTTGTGGTATAATAGGTCTATCTACAGGTTCCTCTTATTTGACTTATAGTGTTTTGTGGATCATGAACTCTTCAAGATCTATAATCCTCCCACTAGCCCCTTCAATGATAAACATCTTTATCTTAGAAGGCAGCGTATTTTGCAACAAACACCTCTTGCTAACTAAGATTATAGAACATATACCCTAAACTTACTTTAGGATGTCCCACAAATCGACACTTATAAAATCTTGTCCCAAGCTTATCCTTTGAAACCTTTTCACATAAGTTGGACAACCCCTTATCTTAACATACTTAAGATTAGGAATCCTCCACATCCATAACTTTTATGGAGTCTTGGGTAGGATTTTGAGGTTACAATTTTCGTAGATATGTAGCCATTTCTAGGACATTATCCCAGAAGGATACTGGAATGTCGGTAAAATCATTATGGACCGCACCATGTCCAACAAGGTACGATTTTTCATTCAGATACATCAATCAATTATTGCGTATCAGGATGTGTCCATTATGAGAAAACCATTTGAGATGATCTAGAAACTTATTGCACAAG
The DNA here is from genome assembly GCA_020205615.1 of Panax quinquefolius. Lineage (NCBI taxonomy): Eukaryota > Viridiplantae > Streptophyta > Magnoliopsida > Apiales > Araliaceae > Panax > Panax quinquefolius. Next base: position 90,352,417 of record CM035165.1, read on the forward strand.
TATTTATTCCTTGATCTAATTAAAGAATCTTAATACATTGCCAATTTGTTTCACTTCTGAATTCTTTGAACCTTCCAAATAATTCACACTTGTATTTTAGCAAATACACACATTCAACTCTTTGAATGATCATCTCCTTTTATTATACTAATTTGTTCAATATGCAAAATTATTTTCATGTAAGTCAAGTATACAAAATTTATTAAGTAATATTCCAGTTCTATACAAAACATTATTATTATAAATAGAACAACAATTGTTCTTAATTATAATACCAAAGATTTCATTGTCCAACAATAAAATGGAAATAATATTTTTAACAAGAAGCGGAATACAATAACAACTTATTGACTTAATAGATTTGCTCGTAGGCATTGCTAAACTATAAGTTTCTATGGCTAATATGGCAACCTTTGTTACATTTCCCACATAGGATTACTTATATTTGTTTAGCTTTTACTTACGCTTGGTCCTTCATAAATTTATATTTATGATAACCAAAGTCGGTATCCAATACCCAAGTAGAACCTTGACTTAAAGAAAATTTATTTCAATCATGAACAAAAGCGTATTATGCAGAAACTTCACTAAGCTTCTTTGGTTAGCCTCTGCAAGATGCTTCTCGCAGATTTCTTTCGATTGTCGGGCTTATTGCGGTGGAAGCAAGCTCCTTTGCTATCCGTATCAATTTTGTTCTTATTATCCTTTGTTTATGCCTTTCTATTTACCTTCTTTGAATCGTTCTTTTTTTCAGAAGATCCTTTGGCCCTACCAGTAAGACTTGATCTTTCTTGGTTGGATAGTGACTCTCAACATTTTTCAATATGTTAAGCAAATCAGCGAGGCTGATATCTAGCTTGTTCATATGAAAAATTCACAACAATTATGAAAGGAGTCCGGGAGTGAGTGCAAGATCAAATCTTGGCTCAACTCTCCATCCATGATGAAACTCGTTGTCCTAATTGATCAATCAAATTGATAATGTTAAGGACTTTTATCTGTACTGTAGTGTCATCGGTCATTCTAGATCGGAAGAGCTCCTTAGATATCTCGATATCTATCGGTCCTACTTTCCTCACCATCAACTACTTGATGTGCGGGAATATAGTAGAAGCATCCATAGTTTCATCTTGTGTGAAGCTCGTTACTCATAGATGCGAGCATGATGCATTGAGCTAATCGTGCATCATCTTGCCACTTTCTAAAAGTAGCAATGTCTTCCTCGGAGGCATTATCTCGCAACCATTCTTGAGGATAGGCGTATTAAGGACATAAGATAGCTTTTTTGACTATGAGAACTATTCTCAAATTTCTTAACCAATCCAGTTTAATTGATTGCAGTTAATTTAGCATCTAATATGTTTCGCGTTGATAGTAATTTAGACATTGTAAAATTACGTAAATGAATTTGTAATTAACAACATTTTAACATACATTCTTTTATTAATTACCAAAATAATTTAGGTCTTGTTTTAAATTGGTATCTCCCACTATTTTCTTCAAACTATATTACCCTCACTTATATAGTTGGCAAAATCTAATTAAAGATTTGCTAGTGAGAATAAGGATCCCATTTCAAATGTATATAGCCTTGTGGTGACACAACAAACTATATATAAATAAATAGGTAGACAACTTTTGTCAATTACATCAACTATGCAACTCTTTTTCTTTTGCCTCTTAGATTATTTTGATCAAGTGGTGGCACATCAAGAATCAAAATTATTCAAGTTAAGTCCGACCTAGCACTCCATATATTCAAAAAGAAAAATATCATCCTTGTGGTGACACAACAAAACAATATTGTTCAATTTTCTTTATAAGCATCAAATGTGATAAATTAACATCTTAAATACTTAATCTTGGCCTTGTGGTGACACAACAAACTCATATTAAATATTTAATACTCTATTAATTTTATCATGCTAGAAAATGACGTTCGATATTCCAAATATCTTTGAACGCTTAGGACTTAATATAAAAAATTGAGGGGTTTGTTATTAATTGTCTCATCTTGTTTAAGCAGCATGCACATATATATATATAAAATACGCGTCGTTATATTAATGAACATGCGAAGCATGTTTGCATAATATATATATATATATATAGTATAAGTATGCATATAGAATACTATATTCTACTTGGATTGATTATGGACTTTTATTCTAGTTTGGTTCACTAGAGCCACCAAGTGAACCAAAAGGTCAAACCCTAGGGGTGCAAGAATTAATATTTAAATATAACTATTACATTTAAACCTGGGCTCCATTACAAACGGGTCTTCACACGCTCCTTGTCCCTTGATCTCCAATTCTTCAAAATTAATTCTAACTATTCCTATTACAAAATTATTTAAAATAAATAGAAACCTTGATCGTGATCGAGGGAAGTACATAGGAGGAGATAGAATTTACATTAAGAAAAAAATTAGAGAAGGCAGTGTGAGAGACCCCATTTAATAAAAACCCATACATTCATGCATCTAACTAAAATAAAATCCAATCACATTGGTGATAGTCATAATCAATCCCATTTATTATCATACACATCATCATATGTATCAATAAATAACATTCATCTCATGAATAATAAACATTCAATATATATATTGATATCATTTAATGTGCAAATTTAGTTAGCATAAAATCTAATTTTGAATCAAAATAAACTCCTTTATTTTAATCTAAATTAAAATTAAAATAAAACTATTTTATTTTAATTTATCCAATTTTGAATAAAATAAACTATTTTATTTTAATCAAAATCTTTAATCAAAATAAACTCCTTTATTTTAATTAATTATGGAATCTAATTCCAAAAAAAATAAATTCTTTTATTAAAGAAAAACATGATTCTCTTTCCTATTCATAAATAAACTCCTTTATTTTGAATAATATGAAATCTTATTTCATATCTAAATAAACTCCTTTATTTAAGGAAAGACTGATTTTTTTTCCTATTAAGAAATAAACTCTTTTATTTTGAATAATATGAAATCTTATTTCATATCTAAATAAACTCCTTTATTTAAGGAAACATAGAATCTAATTTCAACTCTAATTAGTTATATGGAATCCAATTCCAACTCTAATTAGTTAGCATGAAATTCAATTTTAAAATTAAAATAAAACCTTTTTATTTTAATATTAAAATAAACTTTTTATTTTAATTATAAAATTATTGAAATATTATATATTACATATATACCATAATATATAATATTATTTCGCATGCTTGTTTACCGTGAATCTAGTTTCTAATGCCTTGATTTCTGTGCACATGAATCCGTAAAAGCGTGCCACCAAAAAAAAAAAACTGGATGAAACATGATACAAGATCATGTTATGGAGAAAAACAAATGACGTGGTCATCACTTTTTAAAACAAGTTAATATGATTATAACTTTTCCTTGGTGATTCACGTGGGGGGTTTTTTTTTTTTTTTAATTTTATACAATAAAATTATGCCCAATTAAATTGTTCTAAACACATATCAACATATATATCAAATCAAAACAATTAATAATTCGCATAACGGTTTGGCTCTGATACCACTGTTAGGTTTGTAATATTCATGAACGCAATCAAATTGCAAAAATAAGCGGAAACGTGAAAAATCAGAGTTTAAAAATTTTATAAACCATATATCCGGATCACCCTTTATGCACAATTATTAATTAAACGAAAAATTGAAGAACAAGAATTATACCCTTGAAGATCCGAGCTTCCGAGTACAAGTTCACCCTCGATTCTTTTCGCGTTCAACTTGAATCCACCGGGTTTGGTTCCTTCCTTTGATCGGCGTTAGCCACCCAAGTGTTTGGCCTCTGAGAGGTGATCCACCAAGGAAGAAGAAGGATTCAAGAAGATGGGTGGTTGGCTAAACCCTAATTTTTCTATCTCTATAGAAAAGAGCGAACTCTCCAACCATTGGAATTATAACGTAATCTTGATATCGATATAAGACTCCTCTTATAAAGATATCAAGTAAATATTAAAATAAGGTATTATTTAATTAAACTCTTTTAATGAAATGAAATAAGCTCCCCTAATCTTATTAGGGATAATTAATTAAACTCCTTTAATTAATTTTCCTCCTAATCTATTAGGAATAAATGAGAGTACTTATATTAAATTAATTCCTAAACTCTTTTAGAAATTAAAATAATAATAATTGTAATAATATTAATAAGACTCCTCTTATTAATTTATATTTAATATTTCTAAAATATTAAATAATAAATATTAAGCTATTTAATTTATTCTATCACCATAGATTAAATTAAATATACTTAACTATATATTATTACGATTATGCCATTAACTTCTTAAATAATTATTCTTCCTTTTATGGTGTGACCCTTTAGGTTCTCCATATTAAACCAGGTTGTGAATAAATCAATTAGAAACAATTCTAATCTTATTTAAATAAATAAATTAAACAATTAATTTATTTAAATAAATAATATTTATTCTACTGATAGGGATAAGCCTCCCTAGCGATCAGCGACTTTCCGGATAATATAGATTTCAACATTAATCATAAAAGAACTTTTGAGTAAATAGTTACCGTACAATTCAATCCTTCCACCATCTGATGTCCCGATTAAATATAAGGCGTGGAATTCTTGTCAAGTCTTATTTTATTTAATTATATGTATTTCGATCCTTAAATGCACAACTCAAATAATGCAAATTAGAAACTCCTTTCTAATTTCATTACGCCTTAAGCCGAGGACTCTTTGGGTTGTCATTTATCGAATCACATAGGACATTTCTCTTCTTTTATTAAAAGTGGTAGATTCTTTATTGATCATATATTATCTCCATGTACAACTAGTTATACCCAAGCATACCCTTTGATATACCCTAAGGGTCTTAAGGAATAAGTCAAAGTATAACTCATCATACACAAGATACTATGATGATCTCAAGTCCAAGGATTACTTGTACTACTATCACTACAGAATTCTATTGTGCAAGTAAAACTCCATTAGGTATTCCTTAGCGAGCCACGTTCAGTGAACTTATTCTCCAATAAGCACCTACATACTTGCTTTAGTGTCTCCACACAAATGATCATGAGATCAATCAACCTCATCCAAGGAGCAAGCAACGTATGTACCAATCTATCCGGATTCACTTATCCCAATTTAGTAATCCAACGATTGGGAACTATTTTAGTTTTAAGCTTTCTAAGAATTTAGATCTCATTAGAATGATCATCATCATTATTCTAAAAGCATTGCTTAAAACTATGGGTTTATCACATATTAAAAAAAAGACATCATGTAGATAATTAAAAGCCTTTAATAAATTAATACTTTTTATTAATAAATGAATAAGATTGTTACAAAGTATATGCTTTATCATCAAACATGATTGGCTTGTATGCATACTACTTTCAACGTCAACATCTTATTTATCATAAACTGTGTTTGTATTCAGATGTTGTAAATAGGGCTCAGTTGGTGGAGTAGCGATAACGAGTCAATACGCAACCAAAAAAGCGGCAAAGCAAGAAATGATAATACCGGTGAAGCGATCGTGAAGTGGTGACAACAAGCGTGGAGGAATCGGCGGGCGAAATGGTAACCGCTTCGGTGGTAATCAGGGCCAAAACAATAAGAATGGACATTTCAAGAAGAGGAGATTCAACAATGATGGAAAGACATTAGTACCAACACCCATTGTTAAGGAAGGAGAAAGACCACCTATCATATGCCTCAAATGCGTGGAGGGAGGACACATCGGTCCAAATGCAGCGATGATGTCAGTCAAAGCATGTTATAATTGTGGAAGAGAAGGTCACTTAGCGATTTTGTCGTTCAGAAGACAAATTCAGCTAGGATGGAGGCACCAAAGGTTTGTCCCGAGAAAAGTCAAAGCCGATAGTGCTGAGGAGAGCATTTTTGTGACCTCCGGAAAGCAAGGAACACGAATGAGGTCATCACGGGTAAGCTTATCATAAACTCTAGCGAAGTCTACACTTTATTTGATATCGGTTCTACCCATTCTTTTATTTCTCCTACTTGCGCTCAACGATTAAATTTGACTCCGGAGAAATTAGACTTTGACTTATCTGTGGAAACTCCGTTGGGAGAAACCTTCATTACATCCACGGTTTATAAGTCTTGTTTGGTTCAAGTTGGTACCCACACATTACCTGTCGATCTTATTGCATTAAAAATACTTGTATTTGATGTAATTCTAGGGATTGATTGGTTAACTACTCATCATGCAAAAATTGATTGTTTTCGTAAGGTTATTAGCTTTCATATTCCTAATCGACCTATTATGCGAATTCAAGCAACAAAACCATTAAAATCAATCACTGTCATCTCAAGCCATAAAGCTATTCGTTTATTGAAAAACGGATGTCAAGCTTTCTTAGCTCATGTCACATATCTAAACAAAAATACGTCAGTTTTGAATAATATTTCTATTGTTAATGAATTTCCTGACGTATTCCCTGAAGAACTTCTAGCCTGACCCCAGGCGTGAAATTAAATTTTGTATCGACCTTGAACCGATACAAAACCCATTTCTAAATCCCCATATCGAATGGCTCTCTTGAACTTGAGGAGTTAAAACTCAAGCTGCGAGGAATTGTTAGACATTGGCTTTATTCGTCCTAGTACTTCTCCTTGGGGTGCTCCTGTTCTATTCGTGAAGAAGAAAGATGGGAGTATGCAACTTTGTATTGATTATCGGGAGTTGAATCATGTCACTATAAAAAATAGGTACCCATTGCCACGTATTGATGACATATTTGACCAGTTGCAAGGAGCCAAATTCTTTTCAAAGAATGATATTCGTTCCGGATATCGCCAATTGAAGATTAGAACCGATGACATTCCAAAGACGGCTTTCAGAACTCGGTACGGGCATTACGAATTCCTAGTCATGTCCTTTGGATTGACTAATGCTCCTGCTGCCTTCATGGATATGATGAACCGAGTATTCAAGGAATATTTGGATCACTTTGTGGCCGTCTTTATTGATGACATCCTCATATATTCCAAAACCCGTGAAGATCATGAGCAACACTTGAGGCTGATAGTCCAAAAGCTTCGTGAATATAAGATTTATGGCAAGTTGAAGAAATGCGAGTTTTAGCTTGAGGAAGTAGCATTCCTTGGGCACGTGGTATCAAGTCATGGAATATCTGTTGACCCAGCAAAGATTGAAGCTATTCAAAGCTGGGAGCAACCTAAATCAGTGACCAAAGTACGTAGCTTTCTCGGCTTAGATGGTTATTATCGGAGATTCGTAGAAGGGTTTTCTCGAATCGCTACTCCACTAACTCAGCTGACTCGGAAAGATACAAAGTTCGGTTGGAGCGAGGAATGTGAGAAGAGTTTTTAAGAACTCAAGAGGAGACTCATTTCAGCACCTATTCTGATAATACCATCTGGTTCGGAGGGATTTTTCATCTACAGTGATGCTTCGGGCAAAGGGTTAGGATGTGTTCTCATGCAACATGGGAAAGTCATAGCCTATGCCTCACGACAACTCAAAGAATATGAGAGGAATTATCCTACTCATGATCTAGAGTTGGCAACTGTTGTCTTCGCACTAAAGATTTGGAAGCATTACTTGTATGTGGAGAAAGTGGAGATCTTTACAGATCATAAAAGCCTCAAATATTTCTTCACTAAAAAAGAACTCAACATGCGACAACGACGTTGGCTTGAACTGTTGAAAGATTATGATCATACTATCCAATACCATCACCGAAAAGCGAGCGTGGTAGGCGGCGCATTGAGTAGAAGATCATATACTGAATGCGAGTGCAATATTGTCAACGCAAAGACCCATTTTGTATGACTTGCAAAGGATGGAGATAGAGATAAAGACTCGAGGGCCCACGTGATGATGGAAAATATCTGAGTAGAACAGACTTTAATTGATAAAATTAAAATTTGCTCAAATTCTGAGATCCGGGTCGTCGTATGAGGAAGAAAGTGCAAGAAGGTGCGATGGCGGAAGCAAGAATCGATGAAGAAGGAATACTTGAGTCAACTCCGGACTTTGTGTTCCTAACGACCACGATTTAAAGTATAAAATCATGATGGGCGCACAACACACCTTTTGCAATCCATCACAGGAGTACCAAAATGTATCATGATCTTGACATACATTTTGGTGGGGCAATATGAAGAGAGAGAGATAGTATTTGTTTATCTCAAGGTGTCTAATGTGTCAGTCGAGTCAAAGTAGACATCAAGTACCAAAAGCTCCATTGCAACCACTTGAAATTCGAGAATGGAAGTGGGAGCACATTACCATGGATTTCATTCTTGGTCTTCCCAAAGTTTCTCAAGGCATTGATGCGATTTGGGTCATTGTTGATAGATTGACCAAGTCTGCGCATTCATTTCTTACCAAATCGAGAAACTTATACACTTGAACGTCTTGCTTTCGTATGTACATAAGCGAGGTTGTAAGATTGCATGGTATGCGGTATCCATAGTTTACGATCGAGACCCAAGATTCACTTCACGATTTTGGGTTAGTTTGCAAAAAGCTATGGAGCGCAGTTTCGATTTAGCTTCGGCATATCATCCTCGACGGACGGACGATCGGAGATGACTATTCAAACTCTTGAAGATCTATTAAGACTCTGTGTCCTTGATTTCAAGGGAAGTTGGGACATGTTCTTACCATTGGTGGAGTTTCCTACTGACAACGGTTATCAAACAAGTATTGGCATGGCTCCATTCGAGCGTTGTATGGAAGAAAGTGTCGTTCTCGGTATCTTTGGGATGAGGTGGGTGAAGCAATGTTGTTGGGACCGAGTTAGTGCGTATGACTACGAAAAAGATTCAAGCGATTGACAACGTATAAAAACCTCACAAGATCGACAAAAGAGTTATCTTGATCTTCTTCGAAAGGGCGTGGAATTCGATATAGGAGATCGTGTGTTATTACGTGTTGCTCCATGGAAAGGAGTTCTGAGATTTGGAAGAGAGGAAAGCTCAATCCTCAATTCATGGCCCATTTTAATCCTTGATCGAGTAGGAACTATGGCTATAGACTCGCTTTCTGCTTAAGTATGTCTCGTGTTCATAACATTTTTCACATATCCATATTACGTAAATATGTGGAAGACCCGAACCACATTATTGAGTTGGAACCGAGACGAAATAGCGGAAGATTTGGCGTATGAAGAGGTTCTGTTCAAATCTTGGATAAGAAGGAACATATTCTACGCACCGAGGTTATACCTCAAGTCAAAGTTTTGTGGAGAAACCACGATGTTGAGGAAATGACTTGGGAGTTAGAATCTGAAATGAAATCAAGGTATCCTTACCTCTTCGACATACCAGGTACGTACCCTAATTTTGAGGGCGAAATTTCATAAGAAGGGGAGATTGTAAAACCCCAACTTTTTGAATAAAGATGAATTTTCTGTAAATATTATTTTTGAATATTAAGGAGTGAAATTGATATAATAGTTGTGGGTAATATTTATAAATTTTCAAAGTACGCAAGTTATTATATAATATTCGATTGGTCTGGAAATATTCGTTTTAACAGGGAATATTCGTGCAACGGCACAATTATTGGTGGACCCCACAACAGAATTATTGTCGGATTGAGAAAATGACAAAAATACTTTATGAAAATAACGGCGGAAGTTTTACCATTAACTATTGAAACACCCGGTGTTAAAAGTACAGTAATACGCGTGGTTGCATAGTAGCACACGGTATTAATTATTGATGCTTAAGTGATAAGTCACTCAGTTTTGTTGGTATTATTAATGTAATAATCTGAGAAAATCTTTTATATAAAGCAGAATACTTTTATAAAGTTATTCTATAAATAGAATATATTATATTCTATTATGCATAGTGTTGCATAATTGTTATGCATAGTGTTTTGCATAGTAAAATCTTTTTTATATAAAGCAGAATACTTTTATAAAGTTATACATTTTATTAGACAATAATTAGAATATATTATATTTTATTATGCATAGTGTTTGCATAGTGCCTGCATAGTGTTTGCATAGTAAAATCTTTTATAAAGTTATTCGTTTTATTAGATTATAAATAGAATATATTTTATTTTATTTAAAAGATTTTGCTTTAAATATGGACCGTCAGATTAAAGTAAGTCAATCTCGGCCGTTCATGAGTTAGTTACTATGCATTCCATTTTTCTATAAATTGAAGCTCATTCATTCATTATTTTCTTACGAATTCACTAAAACTCTAGAGAGATAAACTATAGAGAGAAAGAAGAAAGTGATACATTACTTCACTACTTATATATCCGATTACTCTTCTTCTTAAGGTAGGGAATATTATTTGTTGTATCATTCGTAAGGGTGTTATTCTTTCTTATTCATGAAGAAAGCTGTTGTTATTCCATTCTTTATTGTTCTACTTTGGAATAACGGTATCTTGGACTACTACCTATACTTGGTGACAATCTTCTATTATTAAAATGCTTTACTTATTACATTTGGAATATCACATGCATGCGTTTCACGCCGGACACGATTCTGACTTTATTATTACATTTGGAATATCACATGCATGCGTTTCTGTAGTACACAGTTAAAATCTTTATTATTATTCTATTGGAATATCACATGCATGCATTTTACGCCAAACTTTGATTCCGTCCTTATTAGTATTACATTGGAATAACTTATCTATCTAATACCGCATGCATGGTGATTTTGTTGTTATTCCATTCTTTATTATTACTGTTGGAACATCACATCGATTGTGAATTTACTTTGACTGGTTAGTTATTTAGTATTACATTGGAATAACTTTTGTCATACATCTGCAATCGCATGCATGCGTGGTGATTTCTTTTGTTATTCCATTCTTTATTATACTCAGTTGGTTAAAGTTTTGACTTCTATACTCCATGAAATTAGTGGAATATCCTTGATATTTGATCTTCATCCAGTATCTTTTCATGGAAATATTCTTCTGATCATTCTTGAATTTTACTCTACAAAGCAGTATCATGTTGACAATTTGGACATTAGTAGTTCTTGGACAAATTAATTCTTGGACTTGTTTTATTGAATTCTTATATCATTGTCATCATCCTCATGTTTATATTATATTGAAAGTCAATATGTATTTTGTAGTGCATAGATGGACTTGGTATGATTATGACGAGGGATTATTCGATTGTAATCATGGTAGTAATGTTACAAATGATGTGGTAAAAGTCCTCATTGGCCCGTAGTGCATTGATGGATAGTTGTTGGCATGATCATGACCATTAATGAATACACAAATATTCTTGGCCCGTAGTGCATGGATAATTGTGGTCGTGATACTAAAGAATATCCTTGGTAGTAGTAGTGCGGGGTGATTCGATGATGTGGAATATTTATTAAAATGAGTCTCGGCGATACTTGATGATGAAAAACCTTTTAATCATAAAAGATAGTAGATTTTATTTTCTACTTGACTCTTTTAATAGATTGCTTGTTTCGTTGCAGTTAAACTTGATGTCTATTATATTTTATCAGTTTAACATTGTTGGAGACTAATGATAATTTATTTTGCATTATCTTAGTCATAATATTTCTTACTGGGCTAGTTGAGCTCACCCTTCCTTTCACTATTCTCTTCAGGAAATGAGAATATAGCTGGGACGAGTCGGGGAATGGAGTGATGGTCCAGAGGATAGCATTAGTAGTCCTCACTATTCTATGAAATAGTGTGATAATAATTGTAATAAGGACTCCTTTTGAGTTTGTATAATCTCTAGTAGATAATATTTGTATTCAAACTCACAGTTTATGTTTTGTCGTATTGTACACGACAGTTGTATTAGTAAAGTTGTATTTGAATTCTGTACCATGTATCTGGCGACCCAAGATGGGTGATATATACCTAATTTTGGGGGCGTCATAAGTTGTATAAATGAAGTTGTATTTGAATTTTGTACCATGTATCTGGCGACTCAGAATGGGTGATATATACCTAATTTTGGTGGAGTCACAGTTGGTATCAGAGCTTAGGGATATGGTCGCTGGCGGAGATAAGAGTCTAGAACTAGGAGGGGAGAGACGAGTTATATACTTCGCTAGTGTGTGACTTACCTAAGCTGAAATTATTTACTTGATAAGTTGACAAATTGTGATATGCCAATTAACCTTTGTTTTGAAGATATATTCTAGAATGATATCTGAAATACAGGAGATGAGCAATGGAAAAATCATGATACAACGGATATAACCGGGAAGGTACAATCCAAAAAGAAAGCAAGGTATTCTCATCTCTTCGAATATCAGGTGCGTACGTAAATTTTGAGGGCGAAATTTCATAAGAAAGGGTGATTGTGAGACCCTGAATTTTATGAAATAAAAGTATTCAATTTTTCTATTTTGGTAAATAGTTAAATTGATAAAAGTTTAAAGTTAAGGGTAATATGTGAATTTTTTTTTTTTGCAAAGTAAGCAAGTTGATATAAAATATTCGTTGTGTCGGGGAATATTCGATTAGTGGGGAATATTCTTTTTGTCGGGGAATATCCGTACAACGGTACAATCATTGGTGGACCCCACAAACGGAATTATTGTCGGATTTAGAAAACGTCAAAAATATTTTATTAAAATAACGGCAGAAGTTTTACCATTAATCTTTATTAACTACTTTAGTAGTAGTAAAAAGAATAATGTCTGGCGTGGATGCATAGTAGCACACATTATTGATTATTGATGCTTATGTGATAAGTCACTCAGTTTTGTTTTATTGGTATTATTAATGTAATAAAACAGAAAAGCTTTTTATAAAAAACAGAATACTTTTATAAAGTTATTCTATAAATAGAATATATTATATTCTATTATGCATAGTGTTTTGCATAGTAAAATCTTTTTATATAAAATAGAATACTTTTATAAAGTTATTACATAAATAGAATATATTATATTTTATTATGCATAGTGTTATGAAGTATGTCGCATAGTATTTTGCATAGTAAAATCTTTTTATATAAAACAGAATACTTTTATAAAGTTATTCATTTTATTAGATTATAAATAGAATATATAATATTTTATTTAAAAGATTTTGCTTTAAATATGGACCGTCCGTTTAAAGTAAATCAATCTGGACCGTTCATTAATTAATTACTATGCAGTCCATTCTTCTATAAATAGAAGCTCATTCATTCATTATTTCTTACGAATTCACTGAAACTCTAGAGAGAGAAACTATAGAGAGAAAGAAGAAAAGTGTTCTGCTACTTCACTACTTCTATATCCAGTACTCTTCTTTCTAAGGTGAAGACAGGTGATGAAAATTATTTTCGTCCAGGGTGCGAAGAGAAATTTAGAATCACAATTGTGATCATGAGTTATTCACGTGATCGTGGACGGGAATTGTTGATTATTTTACAGGGATAAAACATTATTGGTGGACTTTTAACATAGAGAAGATAATAGACCTTATGGTCTATTTGTCTCTTCTAATGGATTGCTTTCGTTCATTGCAACTATGGTTGAAAAGTTTTATCATCTATCATATGTTCTAAATCTCTGATTTATTATTGATGAAAGCTATTGATAATTTAATTATCTTTAGTCATGATATTCTTTACTGGGCTAGTTGTACTCACCCTTTCTGCTTCACGTATAATTCCTTTCAGGTAATAAGAGTGTTGCCGTAAGAATGTTGCCGGGTCGAGCGGGAATAACAGGGGAATAGGAGAGTGGTCTCTAGCTGTGGAGGTTCTCCCTAAACAGTATAGAAAAGTGTGTTGTATTCTATACAACATTTAGTAGATTATATTTGGTGAATCAAATAGGGTGAGGTGAACCTGACTTTGGAAGGGTGTTTTGCCACTATCATACAAGATGTCTAATGACATATAACCTCGTGTTATCATAAAGGCGGGGTTATGCGCATCCACTTCTTTGAGTATATCTACTGGGCACTACTATATGATCTTGGAGTTTATTTGAAATATAATATTCACTTGGAAATAGTGGAGATAGTTATATGTCGAGAAGACTCACCATTGGAAAGAAGATGATAGTAATCTTCTCGTTTTTCTCTTTAGGGGTCTATTAGATTGACCAAGGATAATTACGTGACCATATGATATCTATTATAACCTAGCGCATGGCCTCCCGTATACGAAGGTTTCTTGAGCACTTCCCAAAGATTTTAATCTCTAAAAGCAGTTTTTGACTATACTTTTATGTAAAGTACCATTGTAAGGTTGTGGTTGAGGCACCATGAGAGTTACATACATTTGTATTAAAACTCATAGATTAAGCGTGGTCGTATTCTATCTGACTGACTCAACAATTGTATAAATGAAGTAGTATTTGAATTTTGTACCGTATGTCTGGCGACTCGAATGGGTGATGTATATCTAATTTTGGGGCGTCACGGTTGGTATCGAGCTAAGGGATATGGTCATTTGGCGGAGATAAGAGTCTAGAACTAGGAGGGAGGCGAGTTATATACTTCGCTTGTGTGTGACTTACCTAAGCTAAAATTATTTACTTGATAAGTTGACAAATTGTGATATGTCAATTAACCTTTGTTTTGAAGATATATTCTAGAATGATATCGAAATACGAGGAGATGAGCAATGGAAAAATCATGATCTGAGAGGATATAGCAAGGAAGGTACAATCCAAAAAGAAAGCAAGGTATTCTCATCTCTTGAATATCAGTACGTCACGTAAATTTTGAGGCGAAATTTCATAAGGAGGGTGATTATGAGACCCGAATTTTATGAAATAAAGTATTCAATTTTTCTATTTTGATAAATAGTTAAATTGATAAAAGTTTAAAGTTAAGGGTAATATGTGAATTTTTTTTTTGCAAAGTAAGCAAGTTGATATAAAATATTCGTTGTATAGGGGAATATTCGATTAGTCGGGGAATATTTTTTTTGTCGGGGAATATCCGTACTACGGTACAATCATTGGTGGACCCCATAACGGAATTATTATCAGATTTAAAAAACGACAAAAATATTTTATTAAAAATATCGGTGGAAGTTTTACCATTAATCTTTATTAACTACTTTCGGTAGTAAAAAACGATGTCTGGCGTGGTTGCGTAGTAGCACACGGTATTGATTATTGATGCTTATGTGATAAGTCACTCGGTTTTGTTTTATTGGTATTATTAATGTAATAAAGCGAGAAAAGTTTTTTATAAAAAAAGAATACTTTTATAAAGTTATTCTATAAATAGAATATATTATATTCTATTATGCATAGATATTTTGCATAGTAAAATCTTTTTTATAAAAGCAGAATACTTTTATAAAGTTATTACTATAAATAGAGTATATTATATTTTATTATGCATAGTATTTGCAAAGTATGCGCATAGTGTTTTGCATAGTAAAATCTTTTTATATAAAACAAAATACTTTTATAAAGTTATTCGTTTTATTAGATTATAAATAGAATATATTATATTTTATTTAAAAGATTTTGCTTTAAATATATGGACCGTCAGTTTAAAATAAATCAATCTGGATAGTTTCATGAATTAGTTACTATACGATCCATTCTTCTATAAATAGAAGCTCATTCATTCACTATTTTTTTACGAATTCCTTTGAAACTACAGAGAGAAACTATAGAGAGAAAGAAGAAAAGTGTTCTGCTACTTCACTACTTCTATATCCAGTACTCTTCTTTCTAAGGTGAAGACATGTGATGAAAATTATCTTTGTCCTGGGTGCGAAGAGGAATTTAGAATCACAATTGTGATCATGAGTTATTCACATGATCGTGGATGGGAATTGTTGATTTATTTTACAAGGATAAAACATTATTGGTGGACTTTTAATATAGAGAAGATAATAGACCTTATGGTCTATTTGTCTCTTCTAATGGATTGCTCGTTCCGCTGCAACTATGGTTGAAAAGTTTTATCATCTATCATATTTCTAAATCTCTGATTTATTATTGATGAAAGCTATTGATAATTTAATTATCTTTAGTCATGATATTCTTTACTGGGCTAGTTGTGCTCACCCTTTCTGCTTCACGTACAATTCCTTTCAGGTAATAAGTGTGTTGCCATAAGAATGTTGCCGGGTCGAGCAGGAATAACAGGGAAATAGAAGAATGGTCTCTAGCTATGGAGGTACTCCCTAAACAGTATAGAAAAGTGTGTTGTATTCTATACAATATTTAGTAGTTATATTTGGTGAATCAAATAGGGTGAGGTTAACCAAACTTTGGAAGGGTGTTTTGCCACTATCATACAAGATGTCTAATGACATATAACCTCGTGTTATCATAAGGCAGGGTTGTGCGCATCCACTTGCGATGAGTATATCTACGGGCACTACCTATATGATCTTGGAGTTTATTTGAAATATAATATTCATTTGGAAATAGTGGAGATAGTTATATGTCAAGAGAAGACTCACCATTGGAAAGAAGATGATAGTAATCTTCTCGTTTTTCTTTGGGGTCTATTAGGTTAACCAAGGATAATTCTGTGACCATATGATATCTATTATAATCTAGACGCATGGCCTCCCATGTACGAAGGTTTCCTTGAGCACTTCCCAAAGATTTTAATTTCTAAAACAGTTTTTGACTATACTTTTATGTAAAGTACCATTGTAATGTTGTGGTCGAGGTACCATGAGAGTTACATACATTTGTATTAAAACTCATAGATTAAGCGTGGTGGTTCGTATTCTATCTGACGACTCAACAATTTGTATAAATGAAGTTGTATTTGAATTTTTTGTACCATGTATCTGGCGATTTCGAGAATGGGTGATGTATATCTAATTTTGGGGCGTCACGGTTGGTATCGAGCTTAGGGATATAATTATTTGGCGGAGATAAGAGTACAGAACTAGGAGGAGAGGCGAGTTATATACTTCGTTAGTGTGTGACTTACCTGGTGAAATTGTTTACTTGATAAGTTGACAAATTGTGATATGTCAATTAACCTTTGTTTTGAAGATATATTCTAGAATGATATAAAATACGAGGAGATGAGCAATGGAAAAATCATGATCTGAGAGGATATAGCAGGAAGGTACAATCCAAAAGAAAGCAAGGTATTCTCATCTCTTGAATATCAGTGCGATACGTAAATTTCGAGGAAGAAATTTCATAAGGAGGGGTGATTGTGAGACCCCGAATTTTATGAAATAAAAGTATTCAATTTTTCTATTTTGGTAAATAGTTAAATTGATAAAAGTTTAAAGTTAAGGGTAATATGTGATTATTTTTTTTTGCAAAGTAAGCAAGTTGATATAAAATATTCGTTGTGTAGGGGAATATTCTTTTTGTCGGGGAATATCCGTACGACGGTACAATCATTTGTGGACCCCATAACGGAATTATTATCGGATTTAAAAAATGACAAAAATATTTTATTAAAAATAACGATGGAGGTTTTACCATTAATATTGTTAACTACTCGGTAGTAAAAGAACAGTAATACGCGTGGTTGCATAGTAGCACACAGTATTGATTATTGATGCTTATGTGATAAATCACTCAGTTTTGTTTTATTATTATTATTAATGTAATAAAACAGAAAAACTTTTTATAAAAAATGAATACTTTTAAAAAGTTATTCTATAAATAGAATATATTATATTCTATTATGCATAGTAGTTTTGCATAGTAAAATCTTTTTATATAAAACAGAATACATTTATAAAGTTATTCTATAAATAGAATATATTATATTTTATTATGCATAGTGTTGCAAAGTGTCTGCATAGTGTTTTATATAGTAAAATCTTTTTATATAAAACAAAATACTTTTATAAAGTTATTCGTTTTATTAGATTATAAATAGAATATATTATATTTTATTTAAAAGATTTTGCTTTAAATATGGACAATCCGTTTAAAGTAAATCAATCTGGACCGTTCATGAATTAGTTACTATGCAGTCCATTCTTTTATAAATAGAAGCTCATTCATTCATTATTTCTTACGAATTCACTGAAACTCTAGAGAGAGAAACTATAGAGAGAAAGAAGAAAAGTGTTCTGCTACTTCACTACTTCTATATCCAGTACTCTTCTTTCTAAGGTGAAGACGGGTGATGAAAATTATCTTCGTCTTGGGTGCGAAGAGGAATTTAGAATCACAATTGTGATCATGAGTTATTCACATGATCGTGGACGGGAATTGTTGATTTATTTTACAGGGATAAAACATTATTGGTGGACTTTTAACATAGAGAAGATAATAGACCTTATGGTCTATTTGTCTCTTATAATGGATTGCTCGTTCCACTACAACTATGGTTGAAAAGTTTTATCATCTATCATATGTTCTAAATCTCTGATTTATTATTGATGAAAGCTATTGATAATTTAATTATCTTTAGTCATGATATTCTTTACTGGGCTAGTTGTGCTCACCCTTTCTGCTTCACGTACAATTCCTTTCAGGTAATAAGAGTGTTCTTAGTAAGAATATTCTTAGAATTCGGCGGGAATTACGGGGAATAGAAGAGTGGTCTCTAGCTGTGGAGGTTCTCGCTAAACAGTATAGAAAAGCGTGTTGTATTCTATACAACATTTAGTAGTTATATTTGGTGAATCAAATAGGGTGAGGTGAACCTAACTTTGGAAGGGTGTTTTGCCACTATCATACAAGATGTCTAATGACATATAACCTCGTGTTATCATAAGGCAAGGTTGTGCGCATCCACTTGCTGAGTATATCTACGGGCACTACCTATATGATCTTGGAGTTTATTTGAAATATAATATTCACTTGGAAACAGTGGAGATAGTTATATGTCAAGAGAAGACTCACCATTGGAAAGAAGATGATAGTAATCTTCTCGTTTTTCTTTGGGGTCTATTGGGTTAACCAAGGATAATTCTGTGACCATATGATATCTATTATAACCTAGACGCATGGCCTCCCATGTACGAAGGTTTCCTTGAGCACTTCCCAATGTTTTTAATTTCTAAAACAGTTTTTGACTATACTTTTATGTAAAGTACTATTGTAAGATTGTGGTCGAGGCACCATGAGAGTTACATACATTTGTATTAAAACTCATAGTTAAGCGTGGGTAGTATTACATCTGACTGACTCAACAATTGTATAAATGAAGTTGTATTTGAATTTTGTACCATGTATCTGGCGACTAAGAATGGGTGATGTATATCTAATTTTGGGGGCGTCACAGTTGGTATTAGAGCTTAGGGATATGGTCGCTGGTGGAGATAAGAGTCCAGAACTAGGAGGGGAGAGACGAGTTATATACTTCGTTAGTGTGTGACTTACCTAAGCTAAAATTGTTTACTTGATAAGTTGATAAATTGTGATATGTCAATTAACCTTTGTTTTGAAGATATATTCTAGAATGATATCTGAAATACAGGAGATGAGCAATGGAAAAATCATGATACAGAGGATATAACCGGGAAGGTACAATCCAAAAAGAAAGCAAGGTATTCTCATCTCTTCGAATATCAGGTACGTACGTAAATTTCGAGGGTGAAATTTCATAAGGAGGGGTGATTGTGAGACCCCGAATTTTATGAAATAAAAGTATTCAATTTTTCTATTTTGGTAAATAGTTAAATTGATAAAAGTTTAAAGTTAAGGGTAATATGTGATTTTTTTTTTTGCAAAGTAAGCAAGTTGATATAAAATATTAGCGTTGTGTAGAAATATTCGATTAGTCGGGGATATTCTTTTTGTCGGGGAATATCCAAATGCGATGGTACAATCATTAGTGGACCCTGGCGGAATTATTATCGGATTTAGAAAAGCGACAAAAAATATTTTATTGAAAATAACGGCGGAAGTTTTACCATTAATCTTGTTAACTACTCGGTAGTAAAAAACGATGTCGTGTGGTTGCATAGTAGCACAGAGTATTGATTATTGATACTTATGTGATAAGTCACTCAATTTTGTTTTATTGGTATTATTAATGTAATAAAACAGAAAAAATATTTTATATAAAACAGAATACTTTTATAAAGTTATTCTATAAATAGAATATATTATATTCTATTATGCATAGTGTTTTGCATAGTAAAATCTTTTTATATAAAAAGCGAATACTTTTATAAAGTTATTCTATAAATAGAATATATTATATTTTATTATGCATAGTGTTGCATAGTATCTACATAATATTTTGCATAGTAAAATCTTTTTATATAAAACAGAATACTTTTTTAAAGTTATTCGTTTTATTACATTATAAATAGAATATATTATGTTTTATTTAAAAGATTTTGCTTTAAATATGGTCCGTCCGTTTAAAGTAAATCAATCTGGACCGTTCATGAATTAGTTACTATGCAGTCCATTCTTCTATAAATAGAAGCTTATTCATTCATTATTTCTTACGAATTCACTGAAACTCTAGAGAGAGAAACTATAGAGAAAAGAAGAAAAGTGTTCTGTTACTTCACTACTTCTATATCCAGTACTCTTCTTTCTAAGGTGAAGACATGTGATGAAAAGTGTTATGTTGATCATGAATATTATTTAAGAGTGAATGTCATTTGTTTCGGCTACTCTGTTGTGAAAGTAGTTAAGACTGAGGAAGAACAACCTAGCTCATAATATAAGGCCACATTTATGGAAAGTTTTTAAGTCTATGTGACTATTAACCACTTATGGAGTCAACGATTTATATAACTGTGGGGACTTTTGGGCCATATAGTGTCGACTTAACTCTTTTAGTTTTGGCATAATTAAAAGATTTGACAATTTTTGTGGCTATTAACTTTTATAAAAGAGTTCAATTTCTCATGACCATGTATAGAATTAAGAGCAATTATGACTGTTGAATTATGTATGATGTGTTCATGGTCCTCATGACCATGTATAACAATCAAAGCAATTATGACTGTTGAAATCTGTATGATGAGTTCATGGTCCTCAAGACCTTTAGTAAAAGTTTTTAGTTGACTGTTAAATAATTATTGTCCATATAATGCCGACTTGGAGATTATATAGCCAGACCATATATTGTCATGGTGAGGCTTTAGCTTGTCAGGTTGTTAGGTTGTGCTCAATCAAAGAAATGTTTTTAAAAAAATTAAAGAGTTAATGGTTAACGACCCCTCAGTAATAATCTAAAGAAAAAGGCTATGATATTGAAGTTCTAATACTACATATTTACTTTGTGTTGTCACACATTTCTGAAGTTTCACATGTTGAAAAGCCTCTTTAACGAGCTATTCATTTTTTCAAAGTATATTTATTCACTGTTAAGTTATTCTGACAAGTCACTGTGTACTACATATAGTAAGGTAACATGTTACAGGTCATATTCAGTGTTGTTGCGTTGATCACATATAGTACGATTCAACATAACTCTCTTTCCTTTAAGTCGACCATTCAAGTAACTAAAGTTGATAATCCTTACAATTTAGAAATATTAAATTATTGATTCATGTTTATTCATTAAATTGTTTCATTTCAATTTTATACTTATTGAGCATATTTGATGCTAACTCTTGCCAAACATTAACTTGGTGCATGTAGAAAATAATGATAGGACTAGAATGGTCAGATTTAAACTACAGAATAGAAGATTAAAATAATATAAAGGTTACAAGTTGGTATCGGGTAAAAGAATAAGACCTAAGTTGTGATCTGGCGATGAAGTATGTGATATAATGTATAAATAGACTAGTTAAATAAAAAATATTGATAGATGTTGAGGATGATGATGAATAGTGAACACCAAGTCATTTAAATGAATCTTTGTAAAACCCCAACTTTTGAATAAAGATGAATTTTCTATAAATATTATTTTTGAATATTATGGAGTGAAATTGATATAATGTTATAGTTGTGGGTAATATTTATAAATTTTGCAAAATCATGAAGTTGTTATATAATATTCGATTGGTGGGGAATATTCGTTTTAACAGGGAATATTAAATGCAATGCAAGACAATCATTGGTGGACCCCTAACGGAATTATTGTCGGATTGAGAAAAGCGACAAAAATACTTTCTGAAAATAACGGCGAAAGTTTTACCGTTAGCTGTTGAAACACACAGTGTTAAAAATACGATGTCTGGCGTGGTTGCATAGTAGCATCTGATATTAATTATTGATGCTTACGTGATAAGTCACTCGATTTTGTTGGTATTATTAATGTAATAATCTGAGAAAATCTTTATATATAAAACAAAATACTTTTATAAAGTTATTCTATAAATAGAATATATTATATTCTATTATGCATAGTGTCTGCGTAGTGTTTTGTATAGTAAAATATTTTTATATAAAACATAATACTTTTATAAAGTTATCTATTTTATTAGACAATTATTAGAATATATTATATTTTATTATGCATAGTGTTTGCATAGTGCCTGCATAGTGTTTGCATAATAAAATCTTTTATAAAGTTATTCGTTTTATTAGATTATAAATAGAATATATTATATTTTATTTAAAAGATTTTGCTTTAAATATGGACCGTCAGATTAAAGTAAATCAATCTGGAGTTTCATGAGTTAATTCTTATGCTGATCCATTTTTCTATAAATAGAAGCTCATTCCTTCATTATTTTCTTACGAATTCACTGAAACTCTAGAGAGATAAACTATAGAGAGAAAGAAGAAAGTATTTTGCTACTTCACTACTTATATATCCACTACTCTACTTCTTAAGGTAGGGAATATTATTTGTTGTACTCGTAAGGGGTGTTATTCTATTGTATTCATGAAGAGAACTTATGTTATTCCATTCTTTATTATTCTGTTGGAATAACCTGTATACGCGGGCTACCCTATATACTTGGTGACATTCTTCTATTATTACATCTTTATTTATTACATTGGAATAACTTTTGTATCATGCTGGGCTACCCTATATACTTGGTGACATTCTTCTATTTTTCCGTCTTTATTATTACATTTGGAATATCCTCGTGCATGCGTTTTACTGTGGGACTGGTTAAAATCTTTATTATTATTATTACATTTGGAATATCACATGCATGCGTTTTTGGGACTGATGGGACTGATTAAAATCCTATTAGTATTACATTGGAATAACACATATCATGAAATCACCGCATACATGGTGATTTTCATTGTTATTCCATTCTTTATTATTACATTTGGAATATCACATGCATGCGTTTTTCATGGGACTGGTTCCATCTTTATTATTATTACATTTGGAATATCCACATGCATGCGTTTTACGTGGGACACGATTAAAATCTTATTAATATTACATTGGAATAACTTTGTCTCATGCTGCGAGCACCGCATGCATGGTGATTTCTGTTGTTATTCCATTCTTTATTATTCTGTTGGAACATCCTATCGGTGCGAATTTCACCTGACCTGGTTCCGTTATTTAGTATTCCGTTGGAATAACCTGTCTATGCGAAGTACCGCATGCATGGTGATTTCTTTTGTTATTCCATTCTTTATTTTTCTCAGTTGGTTAAAACTTTGACTTCTTTACTCCATGAAATTAGTGGAATATCCTTGATATTTGTGCTTCATCCAGTATCTTTTCATGGAAGTATTCTTCTGAGCATTCTTGAATTTTACTCTACAAAGTAGTATCTTGTTGACAATTTGGACGTTATTGGTTCTTGGACAAATAAATTCTTGAACTTGTTTTATTGAATTCTTATATCATTGTCATCATCCTCATATTTATATTTTTTTTGAAAGTCATATGTGGCCTGTAGTGCATAGATGGACTTGGTATGATTATGACCAGGGATTATTCGGTGTAATCATGACCGTAATGTTATAAATGATGTGGTAAAAGACCTCATTGGCCCGTAGTGCATTGATGGATAGTTGTTGGCATGATCATGACCATTAATGAATACACAAATATTCTTGGCCCATAGTGCATGGATAATTGTGGTTGTGATACTAAAGAATATCCTTGGCCGTAGTGCAGGGGTGATTCGATGATGTGGATTATTTATTAAGCTGAGTCTCAGCGATAAAAGTCATGAAAAACCTTTTAAATCATAGAAAATAGTAAATTTTATTCTCTACTCGACTCTTCTAATGGATTGCTTGTTCCGCTGCAGTTAAACTTGATGTTTGTTATATTTTATCAGTTTAACACTGTTGAAGGCTAATGATAATTTATTCTGCATTATCTTAGTCATAATATTTCTTACTGGGCTAGTTGAGCTCACCCTTTCTTTCTTCACCGTTCTCTTGAAATGAGAATATATTTGGGACGAGTGGGGAATGGAGTGATGGTCCTAGATGGTGTATTAGTAGTCCTCACTATTCTGTGAAATAGTGTGATAATAATTGTAATAAGGACTCCTTTTGAGTTTGTATACTCTCTAGTAGACAATATTTGTATTCAAACTCACAGTTTATATTTTGTCGTATTGTACACGACAGTTGTATTATTAAGTTGTATTTGAATTCTGTACCATGTATCTGGCGACTTAAGATGAGTTATGTATACCTAATTTTGGGGGCGTCACAAATACTCAGATTTTGGGGGCAATATAGTTTTCTCATCTGCCGCCGCTGTAAACATTTCTCTCTCTTTCCTCGCTCCTCCCTCACGTGGCTCTCAAATCTCACCTTCTTTCTGTCGTCTCCCTCAATTTCGGTCATCCGATCCTCCTCGTCCCCTTTAACAGATCAACGGCGTAGTGCGCATTGGTGGTGGTGGTGGCATAACGCAGCGGTGGTGCTTCTTTACCCCTTTAACATTGGATAGGATCCATTTTATTTTATTTTATTTTCCATTCCCACTTAAATAACAACCAAAAATTAAATGCTTCATTTTATTTTCTCTAATGAAACGATCTTGTGGTGGGGGTGGTGACACTGCAAATAATAACAAGCAAACAAAGGGGCTCCATTTCAGTAAGTTACATTTCAATATGCCTAAAAAATAGGTTAAGTACAATATTAATTTTGTTTTCCCTAGTAATTGAATGTATATACTTCTTACGGTCCAAATTAGAAGCCAATAATGTCCTCTTTGTATTGCCTTAAAATGTTAATTAGTTTAAATTTGTTTATTATAATTATGTTTTGCTTCTTACACAAACACATTAACAAAGTTTGAGCAAATATATGTCAAGTATATCATTTTATAAGATATAGAATAACAACAATGAAATTTAAGATCTTGCAAGTAAGATTTATGATAAATAAACCAATGATCAAAATAAATATAGCACTTTATAGTTTAGGATCAATTTGGTTTATATAGTGCTTATCACTCTCAAAGATTTGGCTATATATGATTCAACGTTTTATACACAAAGGACAATTTTTCTTGCAAGAATGATAAGGATAATGCCGACTGCACTAAGAATAAACTGATTATTCAATCTCAAAAAATAAATTGCCCTTTATCCGAAAATTATTGGCATCAAATTTACATTCAAAAATAACTCAACGGAAGAAGAGAAACCTGTATGAATTTGTAAAGTCCTCTGATACAAATGTCATCCTTCGAAACTCTCTATAGTTACATATTTCAAGGAAATTGTAAAATCCTTGACCAGATTTGTACTACATGTTGCCTTCTACCAAAAAATAAAATAAAATACGGTTCAGTATTGCATTTGTCTATATTTTTTTTCAATGTCTGTGACCAATATACAATAATAAATATAAAACTTTATTTCATAAAATGAATACGTAAAATACAATGTCCGACTAGATATCCTTCTGAATACGAAGGAATAAAGCGGGAATTGAATAAATCAATAAAAAAAATTAAATAATATGGAGTGTCAATATGATTTCCCTTATTTGTTACAATAATCTAGTCATATATACTCTTGTAAAAATGATGGGCATTGTGTTTTTTGTTTGTATAAGAACTTGTTTATATATCTGAATTTTAAGCGCGAAAGCGAGTGTTGGATTAAGTAGAATTATTAACAGGATTTCGGTCGTATCCAAAGTCATGGGTTGAAATCCACTTTCGGTAGCTCCCAATCAAAGCAATGCAACAACTGAGCCAACACAAATTGAATGTTGATCAATCCTAGCTGCATTCCAGGGCACCCTCTTCTACCTGACCCAAATGGTAAGAGCTGGAAATCACGTCCTCGAAGATCTATTTTGCTCCTAGTAAACCTCTCAGGAAGGAATTCTTCAACGTCTTCAGACCACAGGTTAGGATCTCGTCCTAGGGCCCAAGCATTTACGATTACTCGTGATTTCTTAGGTATGTAATACCCGTCGATCACAATATCCTCCCTAGACTCATGAGGACCCAATAATGGTGCAATAGGATGCAGTCTTAAACCTTCTTTAACCACCATATATAGGTATTCTAACTTTGGCAGATTAGTCTCCTCCACCATTCGATCAAGTCCTACAATGGTATTTACTTCCTCTTGACACTTTTTCATCACCCTTGGATGCCTTATGAGTTCTGCTAGTATCCATTCGATGGAGGTATACGAAGTATCGATTGCTGCTGTGATAATGTCTACCATGATAGATTTAATACCCGACCTGTCAATTGCTTTAGCTAACTCGTGATGGGTGCTTGTGGAATTTTTCATCAATGATAGCATTTCATCAACAAAGTCGGTATTTTCCTTTTGAAGTCCATTACTTGCGTTTTGTTCATGCTCATCAATAATTAGCTCCAACATTTTGTCAAGTTTCTTGCCGGCTTCCTTAAAGCTTCGAGTCAATCCTATATAGAGGAAATATATATTGAGATCGTGTTTTGTGGTTATTAAAATGTTAAAATATATATAAACAAAATAAACTTTCTTTAAAGTTTAGAGATATATATTAATTACATTGAAGGTCAGTGAAATTTAGGAAAGCGACAAAATCTGCAAGATTGAACTTTTCAACCAATGACGAAAGCGCCTCATTCATATCTGCTTGAGATCAAACCTATCATCTTGCTACGTCCCAAAAAGAACCTATAAGTCGTATTACCGATAAGATCGCCCACGCTGCAGACTAATATCCACCACCTCACATTTAGCGGCGGCATCCTTAAGCTCCTTTACCAATAACCCAAGCTCCTCCTTTCTCATCCCAACAAAAGAATTAATCTTTGAAGGAGCAAGAAGCTCTTGTACAACAAACTTTCTTACATTGCGCCAGTATGGACCGTCGGTGAAGGTGATGCCCTTATTACCATATGCCATATATTCCGCGGTCTGAAATAATTTTATGAGTCTTTTAGCTGATCGATCACGAGTCAATATACAATTTTGGTCTGAAATTATTTATGACTAGAATTGGAAATAAAAAATTTTGGTTTGTTTATGGATTATAAAATATGATTATGGTTCTTTCTAAGAACTAATTAAAAATATACAATTTGTTTTTAATGAGTTGAATCAATTGCAACCAAATGATTATGTGTCCAATATAGGTCAACTCATTTTTTAAATTTAAAACTTACGTACTATTATTATGACTAAATGAAGTAAATTACTTAATATATTAATTTTTTATAATATTCGTTCAATTTCTCTTTCTAATTTTTTTGAACATATTTTCTCTCAAAAAATTTCCGACTCCAGGACAATGTGACGCGATCACTTGGTTATATTTCTTAGTTATTAACTTATTACATTTGTCTTTACCTAAAAAAATAAATAAATAAATTGACAAAACTGAAGGAGCTATAAAGCCAGAAAAAATGAACATGAAGCAACCTACAACTCAAATTTTATGCTATTTTTTCCCAAATCTAAAAGATATGAAGAAGGAAATACAATAGGAAATATAAAAAACATATAAAAATAAATATAAAATATAAAAGAAATACTTGTACCAAATTGAAAACAAAGCTAAAATGACAAGAATAGGAACTGAGAAGGTTAAAAAAAGTAGTGGAATAATAACACATGATCAGAGGGTAGCAAAAAAAAATTCCCAAGGCCTTTTGGCAGACGACTTATAATCCAACTTACACCTAGAATTATATAGAGATCGAAATAGAAAGAGAGAGAATACATAGATTGGTTTTTTTTATTAGTTAGAATGGCAGCTCTCCAAGTTGTCACCCATTTTTAAAGTCTTTTTTAAAGTTTATTTTTCACCAATTAAATCCTTAAAGGGACATTTTTTGACATTTCAGTTCTTTTACCCGATTTGAACCCTACCCATTTTGACCAAATTTTGTTCCACCCGACCTAGTTTAACCCAATGCCAATTTCACCAATTTTTTTTTGAAAAAAAACTAAAAAGTTTTAAATTATTAAAAAAGTAAATGATATTTTGAAAATAATATTTTATTTTAAAATATTAATAATAATTATTATTTTAAATACTCTTAAAAATAATTATTATTTTCAGGAAAAAATATTAGAAGCTTTTATGTTTTTCATAAAATGAGTAAAGTTTCATAAAATAAAGATTCAAAAAAAATTAAATAAGAAAATAAAACTTTATTTTCAAAGAAATAGATTTTTTTTCATTTTTTTATGTAACACTTTATTTTGAGAAGGAAAAAATTGGTTTTGTCTTTACCATTATTATATGTATTCTTAATATTAGAGTTTTTAAAACAAAACTAAAAATAGAAATTAAAATACAAAAAGCATTAAAAGATAAATAAAAAAGCTGATTCATTTTAAAAAAACAAATTAAAAGTTTTTAAAAATTATTATTTTCAAGAAAAAAATTAGAAAATTTTTATATTTAAAAAATGAGTAAAATTTTAGAAAATATAGATTAAAAAATAAAACAACAAAATACAACTTTATTTTTAGTAAAAAATAGAAATATTTTTTTAAAAATTTAGTAAATTTCATAAAATATAGATTAAAAAATAAAATTAGAAAACTTTATTTTCATTAAAAATATAATTTTATATTTTTTTAAACGATGTGTATATTTTCCTAAAATTAATAAAGAATTAGAAATTTTAAACTTGAATTTTTTGAATCTATATTTTATGAAACTTCACTCAATTTAGGAAAAATAAAAGTTTCTAATATTTTTTTCTAAAATTAATAACTATTTTTAAATCTTTTTAAAATTTTAATTTTATTTTAAAATATAAAAAATAAATATTATATTAAAAATAATATTTTATTTTATAATATTAAAATAAATTATTATTTTTGAAAAATATTATTTTATTTTAAAATATTATAATTAATTAATATTTTAAAATATTAAAAAAATTATTATTTTAAAAATAATATTTTATTTTTAAATATTTAAAATAATAATTTGAAAATAATTAATTGGTAAAATTGGGTTCGGGTCAAACTGGACATCTTGATTGGATAAAAATTTGGTCTAAATGGGTCGGATTGGGGTCAAATTTGGTAAAAGGAACGAAAATTTCAAAACATATCGTTTTAAGGACCTAATTAGCGAAAAATGAATTTTAGGGAAGACTTTAAAAGTGAGTGACATAACTTTGAGGGACAAAAGTAACATTCAATCTTTCGATTATGAAGACGGAGACGGAGAAGTCGATGTGTGAGAGGAGAGAATTGGATTCTTTTGATTTTAGTTCGGAACAAATTAAAAAATAGGTTGAAATCAGTTAACTGGTTCGTGTTTGTTTATCTTTTAAGAAATACGGGTCTAAATTTTAACCTACTTAAATAATTTAAAGTACTTATTAACCGATTCATATGGTCCAAGTTAATTTGGATTGGGCTACCAATTTGTAAGCCAAATTGTCAGGCCTATTCAAGACTATATATTTTTAGATCTGATGTGTGAGACCCCAAATTTTATGAAATAAAAGTATTCAATTTTCTATTTTGGCAAATAGTTAAATTGATAAAAGTTTAAAGTTAAGGGTAATATGTGAATTTTTTTTTTGCAAAGTAAGCAAGTTGATATAAAATATTCGTTTGTCTTTGGGGAATATTCGATTAATTGGGAGAATATTCTTTTTATCGAGGAATATCCAAATGCGATGACAGTACAATCATTGGTGGAACCCACAGCGGAATTATTGTCGGATCGAGAAAACAACAAAAATATTTTATTAAAAATAACGGCGGAAGTTTTACCATTATCTTGTTGAACTACTCATTAGTAAAAAGTACGATGTCTGGCGTGGTTTATAGTAAAGCACGGTATTGATTATTGATGCTTATGTGATAAGTCACCGGTTTTTGTTTTATTGGTATTATTAATGTAATAAAATAGAAAAGCTTTTTATATAAAATGAATACTTTTATAAAGTTATTCTATAAATAGAATATATTATATTCTATTATGCATAGTGTTTTGCATAGTAAAATCTTTTTATATAAAATAGAATACTTTTATAAAGTTATTTTATAAATAGAATATATTATATTTTATTATGCATAGTGTTGCATAGTAAAATCTTTTTTATATAAAACAAAATACTTTTATAAAGTTATTTGTTTTATTAGATTATAAATAGAATATATTATATTTTATTTAAAAGATTTTGCTTTAAATATGGACCGTCCATTTAAAGTAAATCAATCGGGACTGATTCATGAATTAATTATTATGGATCCATTCTTACATAAATAGAAGCTCATTCATTCATTATTTCTTATGAATTCACTAAAACTCTAGAGAGAAACTATAGAGAGAAAGAAGAAAAGTGTTACATTGCTCACTTCACTACTTATATATGATCTCTTCTTTCTAAGGTGAAGGCAGTGATGAAAATTATCTTAAATCACAGGTGCGAAGAAGAATTTAGAATCACAATTGTGATTATGAGTTATTCACATGATCGTGGACGGGAATTGTTGATTTATTTTACAGGGATAAAACATTATTGGTGGACTTTTAACATAGAGAAGATAATAGACCTTATGGTCTATTTGACTCTTCTAATGGATTGCTCGTTCCGCTGCAACTATGGTTAAAATGTTTTATCATCTATCATATGTTCTAAATCTCTGATTTATTATTGATGAAAGCTATTGATAATTTAATTATCTTTAGTCATGATATTCTTTACTGGGCTAGTTGTGCTCACCCTTTCTACTTCACGTACAATTCCTTTCAGGTAATAAGAGTGGTGCCATAAGAATGTTGTCGGGTCGAGCGGGAATAACAGGGGAATAGAATAGTGGTCTCTACCTGTGGAGGTTCTCCCAAAACAATATAGAAAAGTGTGTTGTATTCTATACAACATTTAGTAGTTATATTTGGTAAATCAAATAGGGTGAGGTGAACCCAACTTTGGAAGGGTGTTTTGCCACTATCATATAAGATGTCTAATGACATATAACCTCGTGTTATCATAAGACAGGGTTGTGCGATCCACTTGCTGAGTATATCTATGGGAACTACCTATATGATCTTGGAGTTTATTTGAAATATAATATTCACTTGGAAACAATGGAGATAGTTATATGTCAAGAGAAGACTCACCATTAGAAAGAAGATGATAGTAATCTTCTCATTTTTCTTTCGGGTCTATTGGGTCAACCAAGGATAATTCTGTGGCCATATGATATCTATTATAACCTAGACGCATGGCCTCCCATGTACGAAGGTTTTCTTAAGCACTTCCCAAAGATTTTAATTTCTAAAACAGTTTTTGACTATACTTTTATGTAAAGTACCATTTGTAAGGTTGTGGTCGAGGCACCATGAGAGTTACATACATTTGTATTAAAACTCATAGTTAACTGTGGTCGTATTCTATACGCATACATTTCAACGATTAATATAAATGAAGTTGTATTTGAATTTTGTACCATGTATCTGGCGACTCGAGAATGGGTGATGTATACCAATTTTGGGGCGTCACGGTTGGTATCGAGCTTAGGGATACGGTCATGCGTAGGCAGATAAGAGTCTAGAACTAGGAGGGAGAGACGAAGTTATATACTTCGCTAGTGTGTGACTTACCTAAGTGAAATTGTTTACTTGATAAGTTGACAAATTGTGATATGTCAATTAACCTTTGTTTTGAAGATATATTCTAGAATGATATCCGAAATACGAGGAGATGAGCAATGGAAAATCATGATCTGAGAGGATATAGCAAGGAAGGTACAATCCAAAAGAAAGCAAGGTATTCTCATCTCTTGAAATATCAGTACGTACGTAAATTTCGAGGGCGTAAATTTCATAAGGAGGGTGATTGTGAGACCCGAATTTTATGAAATAAAAGTATTCATTTTTTCTATTTTGGTAAATAGTTAAATTGATAAAAGTTTAAAGTTAAGGGTAATATGTGAATTTTTTTTTTTGCAAAGTAAGCAAGTTGATATAAAATATTCGTTGTGTTTGGGAATATTCGATTAGTGAGGAATATTCTTTTTGTCGGGGAATATCCAAATGCGACTGAAGACAATCATTGGTGGACCCTATTAACGGAATTATTGTCGGATTGAGAAAACGACAAAAATATTTTATTGAAAATAACGACGGAAGTTTTACCATTAATACTGTTGAACTACTCGGTAGTAAAAGAACAGTCATACGCGTGGTGCATAGTAGCACACAGTATTGATTATTGATGCTTATGTGATAAGTCACTCAGTTTTGTTTTATTGGTATTATTAATGTAATAAAACAGAAAAGCTATTTATATAAAATAGAATACTTTTATAAAGTTATTCTATAAATAGAATATATTATATTCTATTATGCATAGTGTTTTGCATAGTAAAATCTTTTTATATAAAACAGAATACTTTTATAAAGTTATTCTATAAATAGAATATATTATATTTTATTATTCATAGTGTTGCATAGTATCTACATAGTATTTTGCATAGTAAAATCTTTTTATATAAAACAAAATACTTTTATAAAGTTATTCGTTTTATTAGATTATAAATAGTATATATTATGTTTTATTTAATAGATTTTGCTTTTAAATATGGATCGTCCGTTTAAAGTAAATCAACTGGACCGTTCATGAATTTATTACTATATGCGATTCCATTCTTCTATAAATAGAAGCTCATTCATTCATTATTTCTTATGAATTCACTAAAACTCTAGAGAGAGAAACTATAGAGAGAAAGAAGAAAAGTGTTCTCTTACTTCACTACTTCTATATCCAGTACTCTTCTTTCTAAGGTGAAGACATGTGATGAAAATTATCTTCGTCCTGGGTGCGAAGAGGAATTTAGAATCACAATTGTGATTATGAGTTATTCACATGATCGTGGACGGGAATTGTTGATTTATTTTACAGGGATAAAACATTATTGGTGGACTTTTAACATAGAGAAGATAATAGACCTTATGGTCTGCATTTGACTCTTCTAATGGATTGCTCTTTCAAATCACCGCAACTATGGTTGAAAAGTTTTATCATCTATCATATGTTCTAAATCTCTGATTTATTATTGATGAAAGCTATTGATAATTTAATTATCTTTAGTCATTATATTCTTTATTGGGCTAGTTGTGCTCACCCTTTCTGCTTCACGTACAATTCCTTTCAGGTAATAAGTGTGTTGCCGTAAGAATGTTTGCTTGAAAGTCGAAGTGAATAACAGGGGAATAGAACGATGGTCTCTAGGCATGGAGGTTCTCCTAAGCAAGATATAGAAAAGTGTGTTGTATTCTATACAACATTTAGTAGTTATATTTGGTGAATCAAATAGGGTGAGGTGAACCCAACTTTGGAAGGGTGTTTTGCCACTATCATACAAGATGTCTAATGACATATAACCTCGTGTTATCATAAGACATGGTTGTGCGCATCCATTTGCTGAGTATATCTACGGGCACTACCTATATGATCTTGGAGTTTATTTGAAATATAATATTCACTTGGAAACAGTGGAGATAGTTATATGTCAAGAGAAGACTCACCATTGGAAAGAAGATGATAGTAATCTTCTCGTTTTTCTTTGGGGTTTATTGGGTCAACCAAGGATAATTCTGTGGCCATATGATATCTATTATAACCTAGAAGCATCCTCCCATGTACGAATGTTTCCTTGAGCACTTCCCAAAGATTTTAATTTCTAAAATAGTTTTTGACTATACTTTTATGTAAAGTGCCATTGTAAGGTTGTGGTCGAGGCACCATGAGAGTTACATACATTTGTATTAAAACTCATAGTTAACTGTGGTTATATTCTATACGACAGCTCAACAGTTGTATAAATGACGTTGTATTTGAATTTTGTACCATGTATCTGGCGACTCAGAATGGGTGATGTATACCCTAATTTTGGGGGGCGCCACGGTTGGTATCGAGCTTAGGATATGGTGGTCATAGTGCAGATAAGAGTCTAGAACTAGGAGGAGAGACGAGTTATATACTTCAGCTAGTGTGTGACTTACCTAAGTGAAATTGTTTACTTGATAAGTTGACAAATTGTGATATGTCAATTAACCTTTGTTTTGAAGATATATTCTAGAATGATATCTGAAATACAGGAGATGAGCAATGGAAAAATCATGATACAGAGGATATAACCAGGAAGGTACAATCCAAAAAGAAAGCAAGGTATTCTCATCTCTTGAATATCGTGTACGACGTAAATTTTCGAGGGCAAAATTTCATAAGGAGGGTGATTGTGAGACCTAATTTTATGAAATAAAAGTATTCATTTTTTCTATTTTGGTAAATAGTTAAATTGATAAAAGTTTAAAGTTAAGGGTAATATGTGAATTTTTTTTGCAAAGTAAGCAAGTTGATATAAAATATTCGTTGTGTCCGGGGAATATTCGATTAATCGAGGAATATTCTTTTTTGTCTGGGAATATCCAAACGACCAAGACAATCATTGGTGGACCCATAACGGAATTATCATTCGGATTGAGAAAACGACAAAAATATTTTATTGAAAATAACGGCCGGAAGTTTTACCATTAATCTTGTTGAACTACTCGGTAGAAAAAAGAATAAGAATACGCGTGGGTTAGTTAAGTAGTTACCAGTATTGGTATTATTAATGTAATAAAAAAGAAAAGCTTTTTATATAAAAATGAATACTTTTATGAAGTTATTTTATAAATAGAATATATTATATTCTATTATGCATAGTATTTTGCATAGTAAAATCTTTTTATATAAAACAGAATACTTTTATAAAGTAATTCTATAAATAGAATATATTATATTTTATTATGCATAGTATTGCAAAGTGCATGCATAGTGTTTTGCATAGTAAAATCTTTTTATATAAAACAAAATACTTTTATAAAGTTATTCGTTTTATTAGATTATAAATAGAATATATTATATTTTATTTAAAAGATTTTTCTTTAAATATGGACCGTTCGTTTAAAGTAAATCAATCTGGACCGTTCATGAATTAGTTACTATGCAGTCCATTCTTCTATAAATAGAAACTCATTCATTCATTATTTCTTACGAATTCACTGAAACTCTAGAGAGAGAAACTATAGAGAGAAAAAAGAAAAGTGTTCTGCTACTTCACTACTTATATATCCAAAGACTCTTTCTTTCTAAGGTGAAGACAGTGATGAAAATTATCTTCATCCTCAAAATTAAAAGGAATTTAGAATCACAATTGTGATCATGAGTTATTCACATGATCGTGATTCGGAATTGTTGATTTATTTTATAGGAATAAAACATTATTTGTAGACTTTTAACATAGAGAAGATAATAGACCTTATGGTCTATTTGACTCTTCTAATGGATCGCTTTCGTTCACCGCAACTATGGTTGAAAAGTTTTATCATCTATCATATGTTCTAAATCTCTGATTTATTATTGATGAAAGCTATTGATAATTTAATTATCTTTAGTCATGATATTCTTTACCGGGCTAGTTATGCTCACCCTTTCTGCTTCACGTACAATTCCTTTTAGGTAATAAGAGTGTTGCCATAAGAATGTTACCGGGTCGAGCGGGAATAACAGGGGAATAGAACAGTGGTCTCTAGCTGTGGAGGTTCTCCCTAAACAGTATAGAAAAGTGTGTTGTATTCTATACAACATTTAGTAGTTATATTTGGTGAATCAAATAGGGTGAGGTGAACCCAACTTTGGAAGGGTGTTTTGCCACTATCATACAAGATGTCTAATGACATACAACCTCGTGTTATCATAAGACAGGGTTGTACGCATCCATTTGCTGAGTATATCTACGGACACTACCTATATGATCTTGGAGTTTATTTGAAATATAATATTCACTTGGAAATAGTGGAGATAGTTATATGTCAAGAGAAGACTCACCATTTGAAAGAAGATGATAGTAATCTTCTCGTTTTTCTTTGGGGTCTATTGGGTAAACCAAGGATAATTTCACATACACGATATCTATTATAACCTAGACGCATGGCCTCCCATGTACGAAGGTTTCCTTGAGCACTTCCCAAAGATTTTAATTTCTAAAACAGTTTTTGACTATACTTTTATGTAAAGTACCATTGTAAGGTTGTGGTCGAGGCACCATGATTGTTACATATATTTGTATTAAAACTCATAGTTAACTGTGGTCGTATTCTATACGACAGCTCAACAGTTGTATAAATGAAGTTGTATTTGAATTTTGTACCATGTATCTGGCGACTCAGAATGGGTGATGTATACCTAATTTTGGGGGCGTCACACAATGAAAAAATTAAACTCTTCGTATCCCATGAAATATAAAAAATAATTGTCTCGTGTGTGTATATATCTATATATATATATATACATACATTTTGATATAGTTTGGGGGAACTAATGAATATGGAAAGACAACTTCTAAGTTCAAATTTATCAATATATATAATTTTAATATGACTCAAGAATGAACAAAAAGGATAAGTAACGAAAGAGAGTTATGAAACAAACAAAATAGTGTTTTGCTAAAGTAAAATTAGGAAAACGAGTGTTATAACTCTCGGCTTTAGATGAATTTTGAATATATATATATATATATATATATATATATATATATATTGACGTATAATAAATTATTTTGTAAGAACGAATAGATTTTCATAAATTAGAATGTTTGAATTTAATTTTGAATTATAAGATTATTGGAGAAGTTAACAGGAATGTTAAAATATAATTATGGGAAGTAAATTAATAAAAGTAAATATTATTCCGAGGAAGTTATTTTGTTGACAGAAAATATTTTATATTTAATGTTGTAGAAGAATCAGAATTGAGTATGGAAGAAAGAATTATTGAATGTGAATAATGTAGATGATGAACTATGGGCCGAGACAAGTTTCCCCAACTTGTACAAATTGATTATTGTGTGCTTGTTTCCTTAAATTTTTGCAAGTTTCCTCACTTTGAGCAATTTCTTTAACTTGTAGAAAGATTGTTATTATTGAAAGTTCTATACTTACGAAAATAATTGTGCAAGTTTCGGCACTACGTGCATTTGATTTTTTTTATTAGCTAAACTTATGTTCATAGTTATGTAATATCAAACTATTCAATATGTTGATCATGAATATTATTTAAGAGTGAATGTCATTTGTTTCGGCTACTCTGTTGTGAAGGTAGTTAAGACTGAGGAAGAACAACCTAGCTCATAATATAAGGCCACATTTATGGAAAGTTTTTAAGTCTATATGACTATTAACCACTTATGGAGTCAACGATTTATATAACTGTGGGGACTTTTGGGCCATATAGTGTCGACTTAACTCTTTTAGTTTTGGCATAATTAAAAGATTTGACAATTTTTGTGGCTATTAACTTTTATAAAAGAGTTCAATTTCTCATGACCATGTATAGAATTAAGAGCAATTATGACTGTTGAATTATGTATGATGTGTTCATGGTCCTCATGACCATGTATAACAATCAAAGCAATTATGACTGTTGAAATCTGTATGATGAGTTCATGGTCCTCAAGACCATTGGTAAAAGTTTTTAGTTGACTGTTAAATAATTATTGTCCATATAATGCCGACTTGGAGATTATATAGCCAGGCCATATAGCTTTAGCTTGTCAGGTTGTTAGGTTGCGCTCAATCAGAGAAATGTTTTTAAAAAAATTAAAGAGTTAATGGTTAACGACCCCTCAGTAATAATCTAAAGAAAAAGGCTATGATATTGAAGTTCTAATACTACTTATTTACTTTGTGTTGTCACACATTTCTGA